>CM035842.1:219193508-219305261 GCA_020510985.1 Pholidichthys leucotaenia | reverse complement strand
AAAATCAAAAGAAAAATTCCGTCTCCCGATATAGCCATCGACCGTTCCACATCCACGGGGAACAGCCTAAGCCACTCCTTCCTCATCCTCCCAATCACCCTAACTCTACTGCTTTTAATGACGTAACATTAACTCTCCTCTGTAGTTTTCCAACTTAACTCCAAAATTTTTAGCAACTTTGTACATCATAGTTTTTTTTTGTTTGTTTTTTTTTTTTTTTTTTTTAAATATATAATACAATCTATATTTTGTAAACTTGCTGTTTACTTCAAGTCAGTCAGATGCCTGTGCAAATGCTTAATTATTCTACCTTATATTTTGTTCATGCTTAGCTCCCACCAGTCTCTTCTTCTTCTTGGATCTTCTTGATGAACTCCTGCGCTTCCTCTGGGGTCTTGAAGATGTGGGTTCTGCCCTCATACGTGGCCAACAGTCTCGCAGGATAGATTACACCATGACGAATCCCAAGGTTGCGCAGCTCCTTACGTATGGGATCAAACTGCTTCCTCAATTGTTGGATTCCTGTGGCCAAATCTGGGTAGAACCGCACCTGCTGGTCCTGGTGTTTAATCTCTCCTTTAGCTCGTGCAGCGTTGAAGATCTTCATCCTGTCTCTGTTGCTGAGAAACTTCATAATTAAGGTCCTCGGCGGTCCCTTATCTCTCCGTAGGCCAATACGGTGTGCATTTTCCAGAACCACTGCTGATTGCAACTCCTCGCTGCCCAGCACCTCCGGAATCCACTTTTCCAGAAAGGAACATGCGTCCCGACCTTCTGATTCCTCTGGAAGACCCACCAGCCTCAAGTTGTTCCGTCTCGACCGAGATTCCAAATCCAAAATATTATCTTCCAGACATTTATTTTTTTTTTCCAAAGTGCGCACCTTTAATTGAAGACGGGTGACGTCATCTTCAGCACTAGAGAGACGGAGCTCCATCTGCGCCATTCGTTCTACACAGTCACCCAATTCCTTTCTCATTCCTTCCAACGCTGCCATAATCCCATCAAATCTAGAGGAAAAGTCCGCTCTCATTGAACTCATGGCAGCCATCAGCGCATCTGCGCCGCTCCCCGCAGACATCGCACCGTTGCCAGCCTCCTCCGCCATATATGGAGTTTTATTTGCTGCGTCACAGACCTGAAAGTCCGTTAATTTGGACTGTTTCGGCGTCTCGCTTTTTCCTCTACCTGGTTTTCCAGCCTTAGGCTTCGCCGACATATCCTCGCCCAAACACTGGGATACGTTCTGTCCCAAATGAGAGAGTTATTTGCCGATTTTTTTTCTCCAGGCGCAGAGCAGAGTGAGACACGTCCGTCTTACGTGGCAGCCATAACCGGAAGCCGGATTCCTAAATATTTAAACTGATTTACAACATTGAATTGATTTAACTCAGGGGCTGGGTGATTTCTCTGGGTCTCATTTAGCATTAATATTGAAGATTTAATTTTATTTATTTTATATCCTGACATTTCCCCAAAATTCTTTATTAAATTCAACAAGGTCGGAATTGATTTTTTAAGATTCGACATAAACAAAATTATGTCATCGGCATACAGGGAGATTTTATGTTCTGTTGGTCCAACTTTAATTCCATATATTTGTGAATGTAAACGTATCGCCATCGCTAAAGGTTCAATTGCCGTAGTAAACAGTAAAGGTGAAAGTGGACAGCCTTGTCGACATCCTCTATTGATTTTTATTGATTTTGAAATATTGCTATTTGTTAGGATTTCTGCTGTAGCATTATTGTATATTATCTGAACCCATTTTATGAAATTATTTCCAAGTCCAAACCTTTGTAAGACTTCAAAAAGAAAGGGCCATTCGACTCTATCAAAGGCCTTTTCGGCGTCCAATGATAGGAGAGCTGTATCCGGTGCTTCTTTATTAGAATAAATAATATTAAATAGTCTTCTTACATTATGGAAACCTTGTCTTCCCTTTATAAAACCATTCTGATCTCGATTAATAATATTTGGTAAAATTTCTTGTATTCGTCTTGCTAAAATTTTACAGATTATCTTAAGGTCGGCATTTAATAGGCTTATTGGTCTCATATTTTCACATTTATTAGAGGGTTTACCTGGTTTTGGCAACAGTATAATTAAGGCATTATTCATGTATGATGGTAAATTACTATTTTGAAATGCTTCTAAAACCATTTCCAAAAAAGGTTTTATTAATTTATTCTTAAATTTTTTATAAAGGTCAACTGGAAGACCATCTGGTCCTGCACTTTTTCCTGATTTCATATTATCAATGGCTAGCCCAACTTCTTCTTGACTAATTTTAGACTCCAATATCTCCCTGTTTTCATTTGGAATACACGGTATAGATAGTCCGTTCAAAAACCCATTTAGTTTTGTTAAATCAGATTCATTTTTGGTATCATATAATTTTTCATAGTAATCTCTAAAGGCTCTATTAATTTCTAAAGGATCTATAACTACCTGTCCATTACTTATAATACTGGTAATTGGTGTTTTAAATTCTAATTGTTTAATCTGCCATGCCAATAATTTTCCTGATTTTTCACCTTGTTCATAAAAAGATTGTTTCAATCTTAGAAGACTTGAGGCAGCTCTATTCGCTGATTTTTTTTGTCATATTCAGCTCTCAAAATCAGTAATTCGTTCTCCAACCTTGGATCACTTCCTGCATACACTTTTTCTTGAAGAATTTTTATTTTATGTTCCAATTGGACTCTCTCCTCTCGAGTCTTCTTAGATTTTGAACCTGTATAACTAATAATATGTCCCCTAATAAAAGCTTTGAAAGCCTTCCACTTTACACATGCTGATGTTTGTGTAGTATTGATATCAAAGAACTCATCTATCTGTTTTTCTGTGTACTTAACAAATTCCTCATCCTGAAGCCATTTATGCTGAAATTGCCATCTACCTGGTTCCTTTGTCAATTTCTTATCTACATATATTAGACAGCAGGGTGCATGATCAGAGATCACGATGTTATCATAAAAGCAGTTTTGAATCTTGGACCTTAATTCTGTGGAGATCAAAAAATAATCAATACGTGAGAATGTCTTGTAGGTATTGGAATAACAAGAGTAGGCTTTAACTTGTGGTTTCATTTCTCTCCATATATCTAGCAATCTCAATTCTTTCATAAAATGATTAATGGTCATCCTACATCCATTGTGCGTACAGTCCAGTCGTGTTGATCTATCTATACAGGGATTCAATGTACAATTAAAATCCCCTGCTATTATATGTTGCCCTGTAAGTGATGATAAGATAAGAAATAAATTAGCAAAGAACTTTTGATCATCTATATTGGGACCATATAAGTTCACCAAATTTATATTTTCTAATAGCAAAGATCCTTGAATGATTAAATATCTTCCAAATTTGTCTCCAATTACATTTTTCACTTGAAATGGAACTGATTTATGTATGAGAGTCATAACTCCCCTGGCTCGGGATGAAAATGATGAGGTGAAAACACTTCCTTGCCATCTACTCCTAATTCTTTTTACATCCTCTATTAGATGAGTTTCTTGTAAAAACACAATTTTTGAACCCATGTCTTTTATTTTATTCATAACTTGTTTAAGTTTTTTTAAATTTTGTAGACCTCTGCAATTCCATGAAGTTAAATTAAGATTAACGCTTTGGTTTATGATCAATAGGGAGTTTGGGATTACCTTGCAGTGTAAACATGCTCATACAGAGAAGCAAAAACATGAGTGGTTGAACATTCATCCTACAAACTACACACAAACAAATTCCCCCTTCCCACATTTGTGGTGATCCCCCCCAAAATCAAAAGAAAAATTCCGTCTCCCGATATCGCCATCGACCGCTCCACACCCACGAGGATCAGCCAAAGCCACTGCTTCTTCATCCTCCCAATCACCCTAACTCTACTGCTTTTAATGACATAACATTAACTCTCTTCTGTAGTTTTCCAACTTAACTCCAAAATTTTTAGCAACTTTGTACATCATAGTTTTGTTTTTTGTTTTTTTTAAATATATAATGCAATCTATATTTTGTAAACTTGCTATTTGCTTCAAATCAGTCAGATGCCTGTGCAAATGCTTAAATATTCTACCTTATATTTTGTTCATGCTTAGCTCCCACCAGTCTCTTCTTGGATCTTCTTGATGAACTTCTGCGCCTCCTCTGGGGTCTTGAAGATGTGTGTTCTGCCCCCATACGTGGTCAACAGTCTCGCAGGATGAATTACACCATGACGAATCCCAAGGTTGCGCAGCTCTTTACGTACGGGATCAAACTGCTTCCTCAATTGTTGGATTCCTGTGGCCAAATCTGGGTAGAACCGCACCTGCTGGTCCTGGTGTTTAATCTCTCCTTTGGCTCGCGCAGCGTTGGAGATCTTCATCCTGTCTCTGTTGCTGAGGAACTTCATAATAAGCGTCCTCGGTGGTCCCTTATCTCTCGGTGGGCCGATTCGGTGTGCGCTTTCAAGGACGACTGATGATTGCAGCTCCGCGCTGCCCAGCGCCTCCGGAATCCACTTTTCCAAAAAGGAACATGGGTCCCGACCTTCGGTTCCCTCCGGTAGACCCACCAGCCTCAAATTGTTCCGTTCCGACCGGGACTCCAAATCCAGGACATTATCTTCCAGACATTTATTTTTTTTTTCCCAAAGTGCGCACCTTTAATTGAAGACCGGTGACGTCATCCTCAGCACTGGAGACACGAAGCTCCACCTGCGCCATTTGTTCTACACAGTCACCCAATTCTTTTCTCATTCCTTCCAACGCTGCCATAATCCCATCAAATTTAGCGGAAAAGTCTGCTCTCATTGAACTAATGGCAGCTAGCACTGCACCTGTGCCGTTGCCCGCATTTACTGCACCGCTGCTAGCTTCCTCTGCCATATCTGGAGCTTTATCTGCTGCGTCACGGACGTGAAAGTCCATTAATTTGGACTGTTTCGGCGGCTCGCTTTTTCCTCTACCTGATTTTCCAGCCTTAGGCTTCACCGACATATCCTCGCCCAAACGCTGGGATACGTTCTGTCCCAAATGAGAGAGTTATTTGCCAATTTTTTTCTCTAGGAGCAGAGCAGAGTGATACGTGTCCTTCTCACGTGGCCGCCATAACCGGAAGTCGTGCTCCCATAGTTGATTTTTTCACACCAAGCTGCTTACCTATTGCAGATTCAGTCTTCCCAGCCTGGTGCAGGTCTATAATTTTGTTTCTGGTGTCCTTTGACAGCTCTTTGGTCTTGGCCATAGTGGAGTTTGGAGTCTGACTGTTTGAGGTTGTGGACAGGTGTCTTTTATACTGATAATGAGTTCAAACAGGAGCCATTAATACAGGTAACAAGTGGAGTACAGAGTAGCCTCTTAAAGAAGAAGTTACAGGTCTGTGAGAGCCAGAAATCTTGCTTGTTTGTAGATGACCAAATACTTATTTAACACCATAATTTGCAAATAAATTCTTTAAAAATCAGACAATGTGATTTTCTGGATTTTTTTTTCTCATTTTGTCTCTCATAGTTGAGGTATACCTATGATGAAAACTGGAGACCTCTCTCATCTTTTAAGTGGGAGAACTTGCACAATTGGTGGCTGACTAAATACTTTTTTGCCCCACTGTATTTGCAAATTATGGTGGAAAAGAAGTATTTGGTCAATAACAAAAGTTCATCTCAATACTTTTTTATATACCCTTTGTTGGCAATGACAGAGGTCAAACGTTTTCTGTAAGTCTTCACAAGGTTTTCACACACTGTTGCTGGTATTTTGGCCCATTCCTCCATGCAGATCTCCTCTAGAGCAGTGATGTTTTGGGGCTGTCACTGGGCAACACGGACTTTCAACTCCCTCCAAAGATTTTCTATGGGGTTGAGATCTGGAGAATGGCTAGGCCACTCCAGGACCTTGAAATGCTTCTTACGAAGCCACTCCTTCGTTGCCCGGGCAGTGTGTTTGGGATCATTGTCATGCTGAAAGACCCAGTCACATTTCATCTTCAATGCCCTTGCTGATGGAAGGAGGTTTTCACTCAAAATCTCATGATACATGGCCCCATTCATTCTTTCCTTTACACGGATCAGTCGTCCTGGTCCCTTTGCAGAAAAACAGCCCCAAAGCATGATGTTTCCACCCCCACGCTTCACAGTAGGTATGGTGTTCTTTGGATGCAACTCAGCATTCTTTCTCCTCCAAACACAACAAGTTGAGTTTTTACCAAAAAGTTCTATTTTGGTTTCATCTGACCATATGACATTCTCCCCAATGGATCATCCAAATGCTCTCTAGCAAACTTCAGACGGGCCTGGACATGTACTGGCTTAAGCAGGGGGACACGTCTGGCACTGCAGGATTTGAGTCCCTGGCAGCGTAGTGTGTTTCTGATGGTAGCCTTTGTTACTTTGGTCCCAGCTCTCTGCAGGTCATTCACTAGGTCCCCCCGTGTGGTTCTGGGATTTTTGCTCACCGTTGTCGTGATCATTTTGACCCCACGGGGTGAGATCTTGCGTGGAGCCCCAGATCAAAGGAGATTATCAGTGGTCTTGTATGTCTTCCATTTTCTAATAATTGCTCCCACAGTTGATTTCTTGACACCAAGCTGCTTACCTATTGCAGATTCAGTCTTCCCAGCCTGGTGCAGGTCTACAATTTTGTTTCTGGTGTCCTTTGACAGCTCTTTGGTCTTGGCCATAGTGGAGTTTGGAGTCTGACTGTTTGAGGTTTTGGACAGGTGTCTTTTATACTGATAATGAGTTCAAACAGGTGCCATTAATACAGGTAACGAGTGGAGGACAGAGGAGCCTCTTAAAGAAGAAGTTACAGGCCTCTGAGAGCCAGAAATCGTGCTTGTTTGTAGATGACCAAATACTTATTTTCCACCATAATTTGCAAATAAATTCTTTAAAAATCCTTCAATGTGATTTTCTGGATTTTTTTTTCTCATTTTGTCTCTCATAGTTGAGGTATACCTATGATGAAAATTGGAGACCTCTTTCATCTTTTAAGCGGGAGGACTTGCACAATTGGTGGCTGACTAAATACTTTTTTGCCCCACTGTATTTCTGATGGAGCCCTTGACCTGAGATTTTCACCAGATATCAGTAGCAATCCAAGTAATCCATACATACAAAGAAATCAATGCAACTGTGTTCACTAAACAAGTTATATTTAATAAAGTGGAATGACACAGGGAATAAGTATTGAACACATGAAGAAAAAGGGGCGCAAAAAGGTATACAAAGCCAAGAAATCAGCTGAAATCCATCAGAATTTGGGAAGCCATCCCATTCTTCATCAGTGCAAATTAATTTCATCTGGTTAAGTCCTGACTGATGGCATTTGAAAAGGTCTGTGAATATCAGATTGTCATTCCACAAAGAACACATGATGAGTAGACACAAAGAGCTCTCTCTAGACCTTCACAACCTTATTGTTGCAAAACATAATGATGGCGTTAGTTACAGGTGCATTTCTAAACTGCTGAATGTTCGAGTGAACACTATTGGAGCCATCATTCGGAAGTGGAAAGAACATCATTTTACCATAAACCAGCTACGACCAGGAGCTCCTCGCAAGATTTCTCACAGAGGAGTCAAAAGAATTATCAGAAGTGTTATCCAAGAGCCAAAGACCACTCGTGGAGAGCTCCAGAAAGACCTGGAGTTAACAAATGCTGCTGTTTCAAAGAAAACATTAAGTAATGCATTCAACCCACATAGGCTCTATGCCCGCTCACCTCGGAATTGCTGAAGAAAAAGCATGTTGAAGCTCGTTTAAAGTTTGCTGCACAACATTTGGCCAAGCCATACTGGGAGAATATACAGTAGTCTGGTCAGATGAGACCAAGATTGAACTTTTTGGATGCCACAACACACAGCATGTTTGGAGAAGCAATGGCACTGCACATCAGCCTAAAAACACCATACCAACAGTGAAGTTTGGAGGTGGGAGCATCATGGTGTGGGGGTGTTTTTCAACACATGGTACAGGCAGACCATATAATTGAAGGAAAGATGAATGGACAAATTTAGAGACATCCTTGATAAGAACCTGTTGCCATCTGCCAAGATATTGAAGATGAAACAAGGGTGGACATTTCAGCAAGACAATGATCCCAAACACACAGCCAAGGAAACTCAACTGGCTCCAGAGAAGGAAAACAAATCTGCTAGAATGACCCAGTCAGTCACCGGACCTGAATACAATTGAAAATCTCTGGAACGAACTGAAGATCAGAGTTCAAAGAAGACACCTACGAAACCTTCACGATTTGAAGACAGTTTGTGTGGAAGAATGAGCTAAAATCACTCCTGAGCAATGCCTGTGCCTAGTTTGCTCCTGGTTGCTCCTGGTGGGTCTGGAAGCGCCATGTTAGGCAGCATGCCCCATCAGTGTGCTATCCACCCATTCACACACTGATGGGGCAGCATGCCCCATCAGTGTGTGAATGGGTGGATAACAGGATCTGTAAAGCGCTTTGGTCATCAAGAGATGAGAATAAAAGCGCTATACAAGTGAATGCCATTTACCATTTAGTTTCTCCATACAGGAGGGGTCTGGAAGCTGTTATTGCCAACAATGGCTTTTCTACTAAATATTAAATTAATTTTACCAACCATGTTCAATATTTATTCCCTGTGTCATTCTAATCCTCGGGATTTCCTTGTTTACCAACTTTCTTTCATCCATCCTTCTCTCTCTCATTTTCTTTATTCATCAGCTTCTCAAAGTACTCCTTCCACCTTCTCAACACACTCATCATTTGGTAGTACATTACCATTTCTGTCCTTAATCAACCTAACCTGCTGCACATCTTTTCCAGCTCCATCTCTCTGTCTAGCCAATCGATACAAGTCCTTTCCTCCTTCCTTAGTGTCGAGCCTCTCATACAACTCACTATATGCGTTTTCCTTTGTCTTTGTCACCTCTCTCTTTGCCATGCGCCTAGATTCCAAATACTCCTGTCTACTTTCTTCATCTCCCTAACTATCCCACTTTTTCTTTGCTAATCTCTTCCTTTGGATACTTTCCTGTACTTCCTCATTCCACCACCAAGTCTCCTCGTCTTCCTTCCTCTGTCCACTGGATACACCACATACCTTTCTACCTGTTTCCCTCAATACTTTTGCTGTACTTTCCAAGTCATCTGGTAATTCTTCCCTGCCACCGAGAGCCTGTATCAACTCCTTCCTGAACTCTGTGCGACCTTCTTCCTTCTGTAACTTCCTCCACTTAAGGCTCTGCCTCCACTCTCTTCCTCATCTTGCTTTCCAAAGTCATCTTACAGACTTTAAATTGTCTTGTACACAAAATTTGCTATACAAATAAACTTGTCTTGCCTTACAGACTACCATCCAATGCTGCCTTGCTACGTTCTTTTTTGCCACCACCTTGCAGTCTCCTATCTCTTTCAGATTTCTCCTTCTGCATAAGATGTAGTCCACCTGTGTGCACCTTCCTCCGCTCTTACAAGTCACCCTTTTAGCAAAATCCACAACCATCTGTCCTTCCACATTTCTCTCCTTAAGACCATACCTACCCAGGACCTCCTTATCACCTCTGTTCGCTTCATCTACATGTCAATTAAAGTACAATCCAATCACCACTCTCTCCCCCCTGGGAACACTTTCTACCACTTAATCCAACTTACTCCAGAATTCCTCTTTTTCTGCTACCTGACATCCAACTTGTGGGGTATATGCACCGACAACATTCAACCAAACAAATAAGTTGTTGCTTGTAGATGTGCTTTTAGATCAAATAATGCAAAGAAAACAAATTCATGTTCATTCTTAAACTGCAATACTTAAATTTTAACTTGGGAAGAACTCAGTTCTGTATTTGTGTAAGAACCCTGATGATTATCCACAGCCTTCATGTACCTTACCACGCTTAGGTGATACTCAATTCAATCCAGCTTTATTTGTATAGCGCCTAATCACAGCAAAAGTCATCTCAAGGCGCTAGATATATAAGGCACAAATCATAAGTAATTCAGAGAAAAACCCAAATGATCAAACAGTCCCCCTATGAGCAAGCACTAAATGACAGTGGGAGAGAAAAACTCCCTTAATGCGGACTTCTCACACAACACAACACACTGCCATCTACAGAAGTTCTCTGACGACTCTGCGATCATTGGCCTCATCTCCAACGGAGATGAAGCTGAGTACAGAGGACTTATCCAGGACTTCGTGGACTGGTGCCATCGGAACTGCCTCCAGATCAACGCGAGGAAGACTAAGGAGCTGATGGTGGACTGCCGCAGGCAAGGACAACCCCTCATAGCACCAGTAAACATACAGGGAACTGACATCGAGATGGTGACATCCTACAAGTATCTGGGTGTTCATCTGAACAATAAACTAGACTGGTCACACAATACCGACGCACTCTACAAGAAGGGACAGCGCAAGCTGTTCCTACTGAGGAGACTCGGGTCTTTTGGTGTACAAGGGGCGCTGCTGAAGACATCCTACGACACGGTGGTGGCATCAGCCATCACTTTTGGAGTGGTCTGCTGGGGCAGTGGGATTACAGCAGCCGATAGGAAGAGACTGAACAAACTGATCAAGAAAGCTAGCTCTGTCCTGGGGCAGCGCCTTGACCCAGTGGAGGAGATGGGAGAGAGAAGGATGGTGGCTAAACTGTCATCTCTGCTGGAGTCCGAGTCCCACCCTATGCAGGACATACTGAATGCACTGAGGAGCTCATTTAGCAGCAGACTACATCATCCTAGGTGCACAACCGAGAGGTTTCGCAGGTCCTTCCTACCTACGGCTGTCAGACTGTACAACCTAAGCAGGGCTGCTCGCAGAGATAGCAAAAAGACGTGACAACCTAATAGTATTGAATGCAAAAGACGCAACAGACTTACACAATGGTCCCCTCCGGTATACAACTAGGAAAATACCGGTCGCTACGGAGGGCGACAATATGTATGGGTATATAATACATAATCATACCATGTAGGATAACTAAGTAGACGGTTATGCTGTTTCATTCCATCTTGCTACAATGCTCCGCACTGTGTGTGCTTATATATTTATATATTTATTCCATCTAGCTACAATGCTCCGCACTGTGCGTTTATATATTTATATATTATATGTACATATGTATACTCGCTGCTCTTGTTTTTTTTTTCTCTTGTCTTCTGATTGTTGCTCTGAGTGTTGCTATCCCTGTGCTGTTGCAATCCTGGAATTTCCCCATTGTGGGACTAATAAAGGCTTATCTTATCTTA
The DNA here is from genome assembly GCA_020510985.1 of Pholidichthys leucotaenia. Lineage (NCBI taxonomy): Eukaryota > Metazoa > Chordata > Actinopteri > Cichliformes > Pholidichthyidae > Pholidichthys > Pholidichthys leucotaenia. Next base: position 219,294,047 of record CM035842.1, on the reverse strand, counting down.
TCTTATCTAATGGAAGAAACCTGTGGCGGAACCAGGCTCAGGGAGGAGCAGTCATCTGCCATGACTGGTTCAACAACGTTCGTACAGATATGACATGCAGTGTTGCATCAAAGCTAGGTTAACCTAGGATTACAGTGTTTTCTAGCCTTTTTCAGGCTTATTAAGCTAGCTAACAAATCTCATAGGTAGCACTGAAAGCAAACACATACGTAGCTGGACATAGTGGTGTAATGCCCGAACAGTATGCACGCTATGCATAATTAGCAGTGGATATCTTAATCAGTTCTTGACTGATGTGTCCTTGTGTTGGAATGCAATCGATACTCAAACTGAATGGCTGCCATACATTTAGAGACGCTAATTTAGGAAAGATTTTGTAGTGGTCTCTTAATTTTTATTTATTTTTTTTTTTGGGGGGGGAGCTACGTATAATAAAGATGACTATGATTTGCTTAGGTAATGCTGAGGTAAACCACTAAATATTCAAGCCAGTCAGGAAGACTGATAACAAAGAACAGTAAAATTATTCCTTTCTTGACTGTGCATTGCATATAGTTTAGCAGAATTGTAGACTATATAACATTTGTCAGACTAGTTAACATTAACACCTTTGTAAAACAGTATTTTTAGGTGTACCTGTTCCAGAAAAGTGCACAGAATATTAAAATACACATAGGTTCAAGGAAAGGCTAACTATGTCACTAGGCCTATAGAATCAATGCTAGTGCGACACCAAAACAACACTGAAGTATTAAACAGTTATAAACTTTGACATGGCTGGTGGTACATGTTAATGTAAGCCGTTTAAATATTAGTAATTAGTCAATGGCTACATTAGCTGGCTGTTAAGTTATTATTAAGATACAGGCTGGTGGCTTGCAGCTGTTGCTAATAATAAAACAACAAATGCAGTCATCTGCCTTGTATGCAAAATACTTCTTCACTACACTTTTTTTTTTCTTTCAATTTTTGACTAAAACTGGTTGCTAAGGTCATTCAGCAGCAGCATTTCCATGTCAAGTCTTGAGTTGTACTTGTGTGTCAAAACAGCATTGCAGCTCACTGGTAGCCGCGGTTCTTATAGCCCTACCCCACCCCGTACCCTATGCCAGAGGTTCCCAAAGTGGGGGGTCCCAAGACGCTGAGGGGGGGGTCGCGAGATGATTTTCAGAATCCTTCTGAGGTGATTACACAGGTGACATGTCACTTTAACTGCACCACAGTAAATATCACAAGTCACACAAATCAGTGTGCACCAGTAGACTTCGTCTGAACAGCTCAAATCAACACACTACGCTTTAAGCCTAGGATAGTATTTTTAAAAATGAAACGTTTCTTAATACCGACCAAAGACAACGCAGAGAGGCCAGCGGAGATGGCAGCAGAGGAGAGCGGAGACATGGCGTCAGAAAGGCCATTGATTTCTGGTGCAGGGGGAGGGAGAGGACAGCACCATACAGAGCTCCATAAGCAGTCGGACCCGCTGCCAAGTGTCGCAAGTATCGAGAGGAATATATTCAGTATGGATTCATGCATCGTTATCAGTGAAGTACAACATCCCCAATGTGTTGTGTGCACCGAAGTGCTTGCACATGAGAGTTTAAAGCCCGTAAAAATGCTCAGAAACTTGATAACTAAGCACCCATCTCTTGCTGCTAAACCAGCAGATTTTTTCCACTAAAAGGAGAGAGAAATGCAAGGCCAAAGGAAAATCATAACTAACCAAACAACAACCACTACCAAAGCTCAAAGGTGGCATATTTAATTGCACAGGCAAAAATGCCACACACAATCAGAGAAACCCTAATAAAACCTGCTGCTATTGCTGTGAGTCGGACAATGCGTGAGGATAAACGGGTGTGGAAGCTGGAAGCAGTTCTGCTGTCTGACTGGACCATATCTAACTAACTAACTAACTAACCTGCACTTATATAGCGGAGCATCATGGACATAGTCCAGGACATAAAGTGTCAGCTGATTGACAAAGTGAAGAAAGGGAAATATGCTTTGCAGTTAGATGAATCTACAGATACAGTGGGGCAAAAAAGTGTTTAGTCAGCCACCAATTGTGCAAGTTCTCCCACTTAAAAGATGAGAGAGGTCTCCAATTTTCACCATAGGTATACCTCAACTATGAGAGACAAAATGAGAAAAAAAAAATCCAGAAAATCACATTGAAGGATTTTTAATGAATTAATTGGTAAATTCCTTGGTAAAATAAGTATTTGGTCACCTACAAACAAGCAAGATTTCTGGCTCTCACAGACCTGTAACTTCTTCTTTAAGAGGCTCCTCTGTCCTCCACTTGTTACCAGTATTAATGGCACCTGTTTGAACTCGTTATCAGTATAAAAGACACCTGTCCACAACCTCAAACAGTGAGACTCCAAACTCCACTATGGCCAAGACCAAAGAGCTGTCAAAGGACACCAGAAACAAAATTGTAGATCACGATCAAAATGATCACGAGAACGGTGAGCAAAAATCCCAGAACCACACGGGGGGACCTAGTGACTGACCTGCAGAGAACTGGGACCAAAGTAACAAAGGCTACCATCAGAAACACACTACGCCGCCAGGGACTCAAATCCTGCAGTGCCAGACGTGTCCCCCTGCTTAAGTCAGTACATGTCCAGGCCCGTCTGAAGTTTGCTAGAGAGCATTTGGATGATCCAGAAGAGGATTGGGAGAATGTCATATGGTCAGATGAAACCAAAATAGAACTTTTTGGTAAAAACTCAACTTGTCGTGTTTGGAGGAGAAAGAACACCATACCTACTGTGAAGCGTGGGGGTGGAAACATCATACTTTGGGGCTGTTTTTCTGCAAAGGGACCAGGACAGCTGATCTGTGTAAAGGAAAGACTGAATGGGGCCATGTATTGTGAGATTTTGAGTGAAAACTTCCTTCCATCAGCAAGGGCATTGAAGATGAAACGTGGCTGGGTCTTTCAGCATGACAGTGATCCCAAACACACTGCCCGGGCAACGAAGGAGTGGCTTCGTAAGAAGCATTTCAAGGTCCTGGAGGGGCCTAGCCAGTCTCCAGATCTCAACCCCATAGAAAATCTTTGGAGGGAGTTGAAAGTCCGTGTTGCCCAGCGACAGCCCCAAAACATCACTGCTCTAGAGGAGATCTGCATGGAGGAATGGGCCAAAATACCAGCAACAGTGTGTGAAAACCTTGTGAAGACTCACAGAAAACGTTTGACCTCTGTCATTGCCAACACAGGGTATATAACAAAGTATTGAGATGAACTTTTGTTATTGACCAAATACTTATTTTACCGAGGAATTTACCAATTTATTCATTAAAAATCCTTCAATGTGGACTTCCGGTTATGGCTGCCACGTAGGACGGACGTGTCTCGCTCTGCTCTGCTCCTGGAGAAAAAAAATCGGCAAATAACTCTCTCATTTGGGACAGAACGTATCCCAGCATTTGAGCGAGGATATGTCGGCGAAGCCTAAGGCTGGAAAACCAGGAAAAGGAAAAAGCGAGCCGCCGAAACAGTCCAAATTAACGGACTTTCAGGTCTGTGACGCAGCAAACAAGGCTCCATATATGGCGGAGGAGGCGGGCGGCGGTGCGATTTCTGCGGGGAATGGCGCAGATGCGCTGATGGCTGCCATGAGTTCAATGAGAGCGGACTTTTCCTCTAGATTTGATGGGATTATGACAGCGTTGGAAGGAATAAGAAAGGAATTGGGTGACTGTGTAGAACGAACGGCGCAGATGGAGCTCCGTCTCGCTAGTGCTGAAGATGACGTCACCCGTCTTCAATTAAAGGTGCGCACTTTGGAAAAAAAAAATAAATCTCTGGAAGATAATATTTTGGATTTGGAATCTCGGTCGAGACAGAATAATTTGAGGCTGGTGGGTCTTCCAGAGGAATCAGAAGGTCGGGACGTATGTTCCTTTCTGGAAAAGTGGATTCCGGAGGTGCTGGGCAGCGAGGAGTTGCAATCAGCAGTGGTTCTGGAAAAAGCACATCGTATTGGCCCACGGAGAGACAAGGGACCGCCGAGGACCTTAATTATGAAGTTTCTTAGCAACAGAGACAGGATGAAGATCTTCAACGCTGCACGTGCTAAAGGAGAGATTAAACACCAGGACCAGCAGGTGCGGTTCTACCCAGATTTGGCCACAGGAATCCAACAATTGAGGAAGCAGTTTGATCCCGTACGTAAGGAGCTGCGCAACCTTGGGATTCGTCATGGTGTAATCTATCCTGCGAGACTGCTGACCACGTATGAGGGCAGAACCCACATCTTCAAGACCCCAGAGGAGGCGCAGGAGTTCATCAAGAAGATCAAAGAAGAAGAAGAGACTGGTGGGAGCTAAGCATGAACAAAATATAAGGTAGAATAATTAAGCATTTGCACAGGCATCTGACTGACTTGAAGTAAATAGTAAGTTTACAAAATATAGATTGTATTATATATTAAAAAAACAAAACAAAAACAAAACAAACAAAAAAAAAAAAAAAACTATGATGTACAAAGTTGTTAAAAATCTTGGAGTTAAGTTGGAAAACTACAGAGGAGAGTTAATGTTACGTCATTAAAAGCAGTAGAGTTAGGGTGATTGGGAGGATGAAGAAGGAGTGGCTTAGGCTGTTCCCCGTGGGTGTGGAACGGTCGATGGCTATATCGGGAGACAGAATTTTTCTTTTGATTTTGGGGGGTTTGCCACAAGTGTGGGAAGGGGAAATTTGTTTGTGTGTAGTTTGTAGGATGAATGTTCAACCACTCATGTTTTTGCTTCTCTGTATGAGCATGTTTACACTGCAAGGTAATCCTAAACTCTCTATTGATCATGGACCAAAGTGTTAATCTTAATTTAACTTCATGGAATTGCAGAGGTCTACAAAATTTAAAAAAACTTAAACAAGTTATGAATAAAATAAAGGACATGGGTTCAAGAATTGTGTTTTTACAAGAAACTCATCTGATAGAGGAGGATGTTAAAAGAATTAGGAGTAGATGGCAGGGAAGTGTATTCACCTCTTCATTTTCATCCCGAGCCAGGGGAGTTATGACTCTCATACATAAATCAGTTCCTTTTCAAGTGAAAAATGTAATTGGAGACAAATTTGGAAGATATGTAATCATTCAAGGTTCTTTGCTATTAGAAAATATAAATCTTGTGAACTTATATGGTCCCAATATAGATGATCAGAAGTTCTTTGCTAATTTATTTCTCATCTTATCATCACTTACAGGGCAACATATAATAGCAGGGGATTTTAATTGTACATTGAATCCAGGTGTGGATAGATCAACAGGACTGGATTGTACGCACATTGGATGTAGGATGACTATTAATCATTTTATGAAAGAATTGAGATTGTTAGATATATGGAGAGAAATGAAACCACAAGTTAAAGCCTATTCTTGTTATTCCAGTACCTACAAGACATTCTCACGTATTGATTATTTTTTGATTTCCACAGAATTAAGGTCCAAGATTCAAAACTGCTTTTATGATAACATCGTGATCTCTGATCATGCACCCTGTTGTCTAATATATGTAGATAAAAAATTGACAAAGGAATCAGGTAGATGGCAATTTCAGCATAAATGGCTTCAGGATGAGGAATTTGTCAAGTATATAGAAAAACAGATAGACGAGTTCTTTGACATCAGTACTACACAAACATCAGCATGTGTAAAGTGGGAGGCTTTCAAAGCTTTTATTAGGGGACATATTATTAGTTATACAGGATCAAAATCTAAGAAGACTCGAGAGGAGAGAGCTAAATTGGAACATAAAATAAAAAATCTTCAGGAAAAAGTGTATGCAGGAAGTGACCCAAGGTTGGAGAATGAATTACTGATTTTGAGAGCTGAATACGACAAAAAATCAGCGAATAGAGCTGCCTCGAGTCTTCTAAGATTGAAACAATCTTTTTATGAACAAGGTGAAAAATCAGGAAAATTATTAGCATGGCAGATTAAACAATTGGAAATTAAAACACCAATTACCAGTATTATAAGTAATGGACAGGTAGTTATAGATCCTTTAGAAATTAATAGAGCCTTTAGAGATTACTATGAAAAATTATATGATACCAAAAATGAACCTGATTTAACAAAACTAAATGGGTTTTTGAACGAACTACCTATACCGTGTATTCCAAATGAAAACAGGGAGATATTGGAGTCTAAAATTAGTCAAGAAGAAGTTGGGCTAGCCATTGATAATATGAAATCAGGAAAAAGTGCAGGACCAGATGGTCTTCCAGTTGACCTTTATAAAAAATTTAAGAATAAATTAATAAAACCTTTTTTGGAAATGGTTTTAGAAGCATTTCAAAATAATAATTTACCATCATACATAAATAATGCCTTAATTATACTGCTGCCAAAACCAGGTAAGCCCTCTAATAAATGTGAAAATATGAGACCAATAAGCCTATTAAACGCCGACCTTAAGATAATCTGTAAAATTTTAGCAAGACGAATACAAGAAATTTTACCAAATATTATTAATCGAGATCAGAATGGCTTTATAAAGGGTAGACAAGGCTTCCATAATGTAAGAAGACTATTTAATATTATTTATTTTAATAAAGAAGCACCGGATACAGCTCTCCTATCATTGGACGCCGAAAAGGCCTTTGATAGAGTTGAATGGCCCTTTCTTTTTGAAGTCCTACAAAGGTTTGGACTTGGAAATAATTTCATAAAATGGGTTCAAATAATATACAATAATGCTACAGCAGAAATCCTAACAAATAACAATATTTCAAAACCAATAAAAATCAATAGAGGATGTCGACAAGGCTGTCCACTTTCACCTTTACTGTTTACTATGGCAATTGAACCTTTAGCGATAGCGATACGTTTACATTCACAAATATATGGAATTAAAGTTGGACCAACAGAACATAAAATCTCCCTGTACGCCGATGATATAATTTTGTTTATGTCGAATCTAAAAAAATCAATTCCAACCTTGTTGAATTTAATAAAGAATTTTGGGGAAATATCAGGATATAAAATAAATAAAACTAAATCTTCAATATTAATGCTAAATGAGACCCAGAGAAATTACCCAGCCCCTGAGGTAAATCAATTCAATGTTGTAAATCAGTTTAAATATTTAGGAATCCAAATTATGCCTAAGCTAGACTCAGTCGCCAGTGTCAACTATGAAGCCTTAATGTCAGATATCAGTGAGTTAACTCAGAGATGGATGTCACTACCAATGTCGATGATCGGGAGAATCAATATACTTAAAAGTAATATTTTACCTAAAATACTTTATTTATTTCAATACATTCCCTTATCACCACCTTTAGATCTATTCTCAAGAATAAAAAAAAAGTTAGTGGAATTTATATGGAACAACAGGAGGGCTAGATTACGTTTGTCTTTATTATATTTACCATTTGATCGTGGAGGTCTGAAATGTCCAAATTTTATGTTGTATTATTGGTCGGCACAACTGAGGTCTATGACATATTATTTTTCATCAAATGATCTCCCTCACTGGACTGAAATGGAATCATACAATTTACCTTTACCTCTTCCCATATTCATATACTCAGATTCGGCAAAAAAATTACAAAAACAAGTTAAAAATCCATTTGTAAAGCATATGATCAAAATATGGTGTGAAGCTAAAAACTATTTAAAAGAACCACAGTCATTGTCACAATTTAGTCCAATATGGGGTAATCAATATTTTAAACCAGGGAGAGCGGACGCTGTATTTAAAGTATGGAATTTAAAAGGGATACAAAAGATTCAGGATTTATATTTGCCAGGTGCAGACAACATAATGTCTTTTGAAGAGCTGAGGATCAAATTTAATCTCAATAGAACACATTTTTTTAAATATCTTCAACTTAGAAACTTTATTCGATCAAATCAAAATAAAGCTCTCACTCGACCTATTTATTCATCCTTGGAAAAAATGATGATGAAAGATAGTAAAAGAAAGGGTATTATTTCAGAGTTTTATAACTCATTGACACTATCTTCAAGTGAAAATTCACTGAAAAGATTAAACTACAGGAAAGAAGATCTGCAAATTGAAATTTCAGAGGAACAATGGGAATTGGCTTGTACAGAAGCTCAAACCAAATCAATAAATGCACGCCTTAAATTGATACATTTCAAATGGTTAATGCGGATGTATGTTACACCGGAGGAGTTAAATAGATATAACAAAAATATACCAGATACATGCACAAAATGCATGGAAAGTAAAGGAACCCTATTTCATTGTTTATGGGAATGTAGATTAATAAGAATGTTTTGGGAGGAGGTGAGGGTAACAATTGAAAAAATAATCTCAAAACAAATCATATTGAATCCTAAACTGTTTTTGTTGGGTCTGTACCCAGAAAAGCATAATTTTAATAAAAGTGAAAGAACATTCATAGACCTCAGTTTGCTTAATGCCAAAAAATGTATTGCACTATTATGGAAAAAGACTCATAGACCAGATGTGACTCAGTGGTTAAGACAGATGTTAACAAACCTTCCATTAGAAAGAATAACATATATACTAAAATCAAAGGAAATTGTGTTTGAGAATATATGGAGACCTTTTATTGATTATGTAAAAAATTTAAACATAACTCTTGAAGAAGAAGGTGAATGATGTGTGTGGACCTTGTAAATTCCAAACTGGTGAACATAATATGTATACTTATGTATTGGATTGTCTAGACTAAACAGAGGAGCATTGTTGAAGACTTGATTTTGTTGGTGGTTGTTGGTGTTTTTAGTGCATTTTTTTTTTTTTGTAGTACTTTAGTGTTAGTGTTTGATTGTTTGTATCATGTTTGTTAAAAAAAAAAAAGGTTCAATAAAGATATTGTGGAAAAAAAAAATCCTTCAATGTGATTTTCTGGATTTTTTTTTCCTCATTTTGTCTCTCATAGTTGAGGTATACCTATGATGAAAATTGGAGACCTCTCTCATCTTTTAAGTGTGAGAACTTGCACAATTGCTGGCTGACTAAATACTTTTTTGCCCCACTGTATATCAAACCGTGTGCACATTTTCTTATGCATCAGTCACCTCCGGGGATAGTAGGGGTCGCCAATCTCTGTCACCATTATTTTGGGGGTCACGGGCTTAAAAGTTTGCGAACCCCTGCCCTGTGCCATAGCCTGACATGCACCTCTCCAAAAATGTACAGTTGTGCCCATAAGTTTACACACCTCCAGGGTATATAAACTTATGGCCACACTTACATTTTAATCACTACTAGTCAGTGTTATTCATGCAGTTATGCTCATAAATTTAAGTATGTAAACTTTTGAGCACAAATGTAACTACCTACACATCACAGGGCCACAGACCGCAACAGCTGTGATTAGTTCGTTTCATGCTCTCCCACACATTTCTTGCTTCTTGTCTCTGCTCATTCACCATGGCACCACTAAACAATGGATGGAAGCAAGGAGAGACTGAGGAAGTTTGCAGATACTGTGACTCATCCTCACCCCATTACAAAGATTAGCAAATGGCACTGGCAGTTCAGCAGTCATACATATATCACCTCTGATGTCTTCTATCTATTCTCCATTGCAGTGATCGTAGTAAAAATTATTGCTGTTCAACATTTACTAGCTTCAGATCCATCACAATCCATTCGTTAGCTCTTGCCATTGAATAAACAAAAATGTGCAGAGTACACTAAGGAAATGGATTTGCTTTACTAGTGGTGTAACATGTTTAACATATGACTTGCAGTTGAAGCAGCTGGGTCACAGTGTTGACAAGGTGGAATTCATCGTGATGGGTGGGACCTTCATGGCCCTGCCTGAGGAGTACAGAGACTACTTCATCAGGAACCTGCATGATGCCCTGTCAGGACACACGTCTAACAACGTCGCCGAGGCTGTCAGGTACTCAGTCAAAGCATTTAAAGAACTTTGAGTGAACTAAGGTGAAAGAACTCCAAGCATCTGAGGTGGTACCATCTTTTAAGGTGAAGTAAGGCGGTGGCACCATAATGCAATTGGGGCACATCTCATTGGCAAAAAGAGGAATTCAGGCAAATGGAGAGAAGAAAAACTGTTCCAAAGTGTAGGGACGTTAGACCTTGAAGCATATACTGCATATTACCTTTTCAATGATTAAAAAAGGTAACTTTTTTATTGGTTATTCAGTTAAAGTAAAAAACAGATTGAAGTCATATTCTGTTGATTACTAATATTGAGAAGGGTTCTGGTATACAGCATTTTGCGTATTCAAGTCACAACAGCAAAATATAAACCCCAATTCCAGTGAAGTTGGGACATTGTGTAAAACATGAATAAAAACAAAATGCAGTGATTTGCAAATCCTTCTCAACTTATATTCAATTGAATGCACTACAAAGACAATATATTTAATGTTAAAACTGATAAACTTTGTTTTCTTTTGCAAATATTCACTCATTTTGAATTTGATGATTGCAACACGTTCCAAAAAAAGTCTGGGACAGGGGCAAGAAAAGTCTGGGAAAGTCGAGGAATGCTCAAAAAACACCTTTTTTAGAACATTCCACAGGTGAACAGGTTAATTGGAAATGGGTGAGTGTAATAATTGGGTATAAAAGGAGCATCGCCTCACAAGCCAAGACTGGGTGAGGTTGACCACTTCGCGAACAACTGCGTGGGCAAATAGTCCAACAGTTTGAGTGTTTCTCAATGTACAGTTACAAGAAATTTAAAGATTTCATCATCTACAGTCCGTAATATCATCAAAAGATTCAGAGAATTTGGAGAAATTTCTTTATGTAAGCGCCAAGGCAGAAACCCAACATTGAATGCCTGTGACCTTTGATTCCTCAGGCGGCACTGCATTACATAACTTTTCAAAGCATTTTGAACTTTTATTTATAAACAATATTAAACACTGGAATTGAAATGTAGAAGAAAATATTTAAATATTCTAAATAAGATGTCCTAAATAAAATAAATAAACACCTTTGCCATGGACGGCCAAGACATGTGGCTTTACGTCATTGGTAAGAGATGGCACAGTAGAGAAATACATAGTGAATATTTCAGCTTCATGGACCTTACTGTTTATTTTGAGTTGTTATTTTTGAGGAAGCGCTCTCTAATACAGCCGATGATGGTAAGAATGGTTGCACCGATCATACGAAACTAGCATAAACATGGGTGTTAAATTTAGTAACTGAACCAGAGTTGAAGCCAACCTATTCAACTGAGCAAAAACTGAGGACTTTGCTGTAGCGATCACACTATTAAAAAGGAGTAGACTTTGAGGCTCAGTTGAGACGAACTTTAAATTGTGATTGGACCGTTCAGCTCGCAGGTTCGCTTGTTCCAGATGACCCCGTATTGTGAGCATGAGCTCCGCCTCCCGCAGGGAGTGTGCAGAGGGACAGAAGGAATGCGACTGACTGAAGTACCGGATTATGTACAGAAACCCACACACATAAACGGCGACTTATAGTGGCCAGAAAACTTATTATGGTCATTTTTTTTCCCCCCTTATCATACAATTAATCGTTTTAGCTGTTATCGCTACAGGCCTAGACACCATTAATGCTGAACAGTACATACAGGTTTTGGAGCAACATATGCTGCCATCCAGGCAACGTCTTTTACAGGAATGTCCCTGCTTATTCCAGCAAGACAATGCTGAGCCACATTCTGGGCATGTTACAACAGCATGGCTTTGTAGTAAGAGTGTGGGTACTAGACTGACCTGCCTGCAGTCCAGACCTGTCTCCCACTGAAAATGTGTGGCACATTATAAAGATGAGACTGTGGTGACCCAGCACACTGCAGATTGACACTGTTTCGCACTCAGCAGGGCTGGAGGAAATGGAGGACAATTTACATACGGACAGAGAGCCCCAGGGGGCAATCAGAACAATGGACTGTGGTGTATACATCCCTGGATGAGGGAGAGGACATCCGGGCGCCAGTTGGTCATGCTAATGATATGTATTGACTGATACGTACACTACCGTTCAAAAGTTTGGGGTCACTTAAAAATTTCCTTATTTTTGAAAGAAAAGCACTTTTTTTCAATGAAGATAACTTTAAACTAATCACAAATACATTCTATACATTGCTAATGTGGTAAATGACTATTCTAGCTGCAAATGTCTGGTTTTTGGTACAATATCTAGATAGGTGTATAGAGGCCCATTTCCAGCAACTATCACTCCATTGTTCTAATGGTACAATGTGTTTGCTCATTGTGTCAGAAGGCTAATGGATGATTAGAAAACCCTTGTGCAATCATGTTAGGTCTGCAATGCTGTAATTGCTGCAAATGGAGGATTCTTTGACGAAAGCAAAGTTTGAAGGAAAAAATTATTATTTCAAATACAAATCATTATTTCTAACCTTGTCAATGTCTTGATTATATTTTCTATTCATTTTACAACTCATGGTGATAAATAAGTGTGACTTTTCATGGAAAACACAGAATAATTGTCTGGGTGACCCCAAACTTTTGAACGGCAGTGTACAGTATATCACTATGCTAATGTGCCATGCATTCTCTCTGTCTGTATAACATGTATAAAAGAGCTGGTTATACATGCCTCAGCAGCGCAGTAGCTCACCAGGCTACAATGTGTGTCTCATTATGTTGGAGGAAATAAAAGTTTGCACCCTTCCAGCTCGTCGCATCTCGCCTGATCATTTTCCTCCACAAGACAATCCTTGATTAGTCCCACAATGGTGCGCAGAACACGACAATGGAAACCCTGGACTGTTGAGGAACTGAGTGTTGTTAAAAGGAAAGGTGATGTAACACAGTGGTAAAGGGTAGTATCTCACTGGACTGAGAGCTTGAGACTAGTTGGAGAACAGCATTCTCGATGGAGTTTCTGTTATGTCAGTAATAAGGAGCCAAGGACGAGGCCAGGTATTGAACTAAACGCACATTTATTGTAAGGCACTTCACAGCACACGAGTGCATCCACCAGGCAGAGAGATGGCCAAGAGACCGCCCCTCCTGCCCACTGTTGTCTTATAGCTGCGAGTGGCGGCGGAACCGGAAGGTGGAGCCGCCACCCGTACCACACAAATAAAAGCCCAAACTTTAACACAACATTCTTACCCCCCTTCACAAAAGCCAACAAAACCACACACACAATTTGGACCCACCCCAATTTGGAACCCGAATCACGCACTAAGAGTAAAAAGATAACACAATACAAATGGCCTAACACAGTCATTCCAAAATAACTAAACAAGGGGGAGATGGGTACACTGTCACCTCACCCCACACGGCGAAGAGGATTATTCTGCCACTTATATTACAAACAAGTCTACTTAACACAAAATACCGCCGCATCCTAATCTAAACATAACAACAAATTAATTCCTGTGAACATATATACAAATATTAGATTCATAGGGTACAACAGTTTAAAACACCACAACTAAATCAAATAACAACCATAAGAACAAACCCATGCACCCCCCCCCCCCCCCCCCCCCCCCGGATTGTCCTCCCATCAGTCTGCCCCAGGAGGGGAATTGCCTCCCGGGTCGCCGCTGGTTGTCTCAACCCCAGTGCCCTTCCTCTTCGACACCACCGAAGGAGTCCCATGTTCAGGCCCAAGCCCTCCAATCTTCTTCCGGGCATGCCGCAGTTCATTTGGGTGCCTCCATGAGCCATTCGACAGTTGGAGATAGGCGTCCTCCCGTGTGGCCACCACCTGCAGCTGCCCCTGGTGCTCTTTCATCCACCGCTTGGCCCGAATCCGCTGCGACTGTGCCTCCTCCTGGGCCCGGACCACATCCGCGACCCCCAGAGGGGCCCTACTTGGCTTGCAGTGTCTCTGTTTGGCACGTCATTCTACCGTGCCAGCCGGTCCTGCACCAACCGCTTTTACCTTTGCCACCACCCTCACCGTTGTGACCCCCTGTTCACCGGCCCCTTCCAGCTGAAATCCGGGAACAGATGGAGCCAGCCTCTCAACGTCACCCACCGTCACAGGCGTCCTGCTGTGCTGCCCAGTACCCTTGTCCAGGGCGACTTGAGCTCTGGCACAGGAACCCTCCCGTGATGGCCCTGGGTGATGTTGGTCCTGCTCACTCTCCAGGGTGCCAGGCATGTTCTCATCCCACACAGCTCCGTCTTTCATTCTTGGGACCGTCCGGTCCCACAAACCACAGCCTGACCACTCCTCTCCAGCACTGCTTTTAATGGTGAAGTCCAGGCCGTAAAACAGATCACATCCCATTATATTCTCACCATGGGCAGTCACGATGAACCTCAGGTCACACACCTCAGCCGACTTGTACCGGGCTGTCAGTCTCAGTATTCCCACCATAGCCAGTCTCCCTCCACCATAAGCACAAAGTGGCGCCGAATCACCTCCAATCCTGTAATGCGGGAAAAAACTCCTCACGGTTGCCTAATTCAACATGGAGCCAACCACTCCTGTGTCACTCAGTAATGGCACCACCACCCTGTCCAACTCCACCATACAGTACGAGTGTCTGTAGGTACTCGGGGACACAGCATGGACAACCATGGGGGTGGGAGAGTCCTCTTTGCATCTTGTACATCCTCGCTTGAGCTTGCGGCATACCTTGGCGAAATGATGCAAGTGTCCGCACTTTCCGCAGCGCTTCCCTCTTGCCAGACACTCTCTGGCCTTAAAACAGTGCTTCATGGACCCACAACCCATACACATGGGCATTCCAGAAGTGGACCTCATTTTCACAGCATTGGCGTAGTTCACATCACACTCCACGCTATCATCGCTGTCCGGGTCCACTGCCTGCGCCGTTGACTGTGATCCAAGTTGTTGGTGTAGCACACTTCCACTCAGCTCCCGTGATTGTTTATCCGCCGCCTCCAATTGCTGAGCTAAATCGATGGCTGTAGATAGTGTCAGTTCACCCGAGAATGTAAGCAGTTTCCACTTAATAGCAGGACAGTTTTTTATGTTCCGCTAACTGGTCGCGAACCATCTCCTCCAACAGTCCAAACTGGCAGTCGCTGGCCAGCAGTCTCAGGTCTGCCACAAACCGCTGCACAGACTCTCCAGCCTGTTGGCGGCGCTGTTGAAACTGGATTCTGCGGACGATGATGTTTTCCGGGGCGCAAAAATGGCGCGCCATTAGCTCAACCACTTCTTCAAAACTATCTCAGTCGCCCAACGTGCTCAAAATTTGCTGTCCCTCTGTTCCGATATTGTGAACCAACAATGCACGTGCCCTCAATTTCTCCAGCCTTCTAAGGTCCAGCGCCACCAAGTACGTCTGGAATATGGCGAACCACCTCGACCAAGGAACGGGTGGCTCACCAGGAAGCGCCAAAAATGGCCGAACAGATGTAACACACACGTCCATACCTGCTTTTATCCTCGTTGCCAAATGTTATGTCGGTAATAAAGAGCCAAGGACGAGGCCAGCTGTTGAACTAAGCACACTTTTATTGTAAGGCACTTCACAGCACACGAGCACATCCACCAGGCAGAGAGATGGCCAAGAGACCGCCCCTCCTGCCCACTGCCCTCTTATAGCCACGGGTGGCAGTGGAACCACAAGGTGGAGCTGCCATCCATACCACACAACTAAAAGCCCAAACTTTAACACAGCAGTTTCCAAAATGTTTCCAAATATTCATATTAATTCTCATTTTTCTCTCCTGATTCACAGGGTCTTGCACTCGTCTCACAGGAATTTTGAACATGTTCAAAAAAATTTGTGAAACAGTTTTTCTCTCAAAATAGTGTCTGTCATCACTGGTGTCTCAAACCACTCTCAACCTCATCTCAAACCTTACTCAATTTAGTTTCCGCAAGTCTAAAAATGCAATTAAAGTTAGACTACCTTGCAGTGGGTTGAGGACCTATGAAACTAAATTCTGACTGATCGGTGACGAGCACCTGCAGCAGTTACTGACTGGAGAGGTGGAATGGCAGATAACTGGTGTTTATTATTACACCAAATCATTGCCCAGAGCTTAATACTGAGGTGCCCATCACCCCATCACTTTTTGAATAATACCCTGGTTGGAGAGTGTCATTTTCAGTCTATCATCGTCATGTTGTTTATACATCTGCTTGTCATTGAATGATGTGAAAAATGTAGAGTTGTTATCATCAGTTTCTTTGCTCGCTGGTTTGGGGGATATCAGGCTAATTCCTAGTCTTTTTCCTGTATCGGAGCTGGAGTGAACAAGTGGTTATATATTGTTTTACTGTTGTTAAGAAAAACAGCCCCAAAGCATGATGGTACCACCACCATGCTTCACTGTAGCTATGGTGTTCTTTTGGTGATGAGCAGTGTTATGTTTGTGCCAAATATACTTTTTGGAATTATGGCCAAAAAGTTCAACCTTGGTTTCATCAGTCTATAACACATTTTCCCACGTGTTTGTGAGATTTCAACTGTGTTTTTGCAAAAATGTAGCCAGGCTTGGCTGTTTTTCTTCATAAGATAAGGCACCCAACCCCATAACCCAGACACATGAAAAAGACGGGAGATTGTTGTCACATGGAGTGACAACAATTGTTGTCTGCTGGAGTCCGAGTTCCACCCTATGCAGGACATACTGGATGCACTGAGGAGCTCATTTAGCAGCAGACTACATCATCCCAGGTGCACAACCGAGAGGTTTCGTAGGTCCTTCCTACCAACGGCTGTCAGACTGTACAACCTAAGCAGGGCTGCTCGCAGAGATAGCAAAAAGACGTAACAAACTAATAGTTTTTTTTTTTTTGAATGCAAAAGATGCAATAGACTTACACAATGGTCCTCTCCGGCATACAACTAGGAACATACCGGTCGCTATGGAGGGTGAGAATATGTATGGGCACATAATCATACCATGTAGGATAACTAAATAGACGGTTATGCTGTTTCATCCCACCTAGCAACAATGCTCTGCACTGTGTGTGTTTATATATTTACATATTTATTCCATCTAGCTACAATGCTCTGCACTGGGTGTGTTTATATTTATATATCTATATATTTATTCCATCTAGCTACAATGCTCCGCACTGTGTTTTTATATATCTACATATTATTCCATCTAGCTACATTGCTCCGCACTGTGTGTGTTTATATACTTGCATATTTATTCCACCTAGCTGCAATGCTCCGTACTGTGGGTGTTTATATATTTACATATTTATTCCATCTAGCTACAATACTCCGCACTGTGTGTTCATATATTCATATATTTATTCCATCCAGCTACAATGCTCTGCACTGTGTGTCTGTGTGTGTCTGTGTGTGTATATATATATTTTATAGTAATATGTACATATGTATATTAGCTGCTCTTGCTTGCTTGTTTTTTTTTTTTTTGTTTGTTTTTTTTCTTGCCTTCTGATTGTTGCTCTGAGTGTTGCTATCCCTGTGCTGTTGCAATCCTGGAATTTCCCCGTTGTGGGACTAATAAAGGCTTATCTTATCTTATCTTATCTTATCTTACATGTACTAAACAGCCAGTACTTGCCAGAAATTCCTGCAGCTCCTTCAATGTTGCTGTTGGCCTCTTGGCAGCCTCCCTGGCCAGTTTTCTACTCGTCTTTTCATCAATTTTGGAGGGACATCCAGTTCTTGGTAATGTCACTGTTGTGTCATATTTTCTCCACTTGATGATAACTGTCTTCACTGTGTTCCATGGTAGATTTAATGCCTTGGAAGTTCTTCTGTACCCTTCTCCTGACTGATACCTTTGAACAATGAGATCCCACTGACGCTTTGGAAGTCCCTCTGCGGACCATAACTTGTGTTGTAAGATGTGACTACAAAAATGTCAGGAAAAGCCTACTAGAACAGCTGAACTTTATTTGGGGTTAATCAGAGACACTTTAAATGTTGGCAGGTGTGTGCTGACTCCCATTAACATAAGATTGAATGTGATTGGTTAATTCTGAACACGGCCACATCCCCAGTTATAACAGGGTGCGCATATTTATGCAACCAGGTTATTGTAAGGTTTTTATTTTTCCCCTTAAAGGATTTCAGTTTGTTTTTCAATTGGGTTGTACAGGTTATAGATCACATTAATGGTGGAAAAAGTTTTAAAATGATTTATCTTGGTCTCATTTTTTTACATCACAAAAACCTGGCATTTGAACAGGGGTGTGTAGACTTTTTATATCCACTGTACTCCAGTGGGAGAGAAGCAGCAGTGGGCAAACAATGAAAACATCATTATTCTATTGTTTGTTGTGGTTCTCAGGCATGTATAATTGTATTGTGTATATGAATTTAACATCAGATGATAAAATGATCACTGGGATGGAGAGAGACCCTGTATTTATAAGGCAGAGATGGTGCAGTTGGCACATATATCTGTTGTGTGAGTGCTGGGCAGCCATTGTGGGTCTGTCGTGAATGCATAAAAAGACCTTAAATTTTGTCTCACGCATGTTGTGAGAATCTCCTGCAACACTTGCATGACATGTATGCAAGTTAATGTGGTTGTTGTGTTTCCATCTAGGATTTCTTTGATGTATATTCAAAATTTCAGTAATTATATTTGGATGGAAACACAGTAACCATGTCTTTTCCTGACCAACGCTGCCATATATTCTCAGGTCCTGCTTATCTATCTGTAAATGCAAGGAGTCTGTGTGTGTGTGTTTGTCAGATACCTCTCAAACCGTTTGTCAGACTGACCTCAGCTTTAAGTGCTTTGCTGAGGTTACGAGGGTGTGCATCCCTGACTGTGGAGTTGTTCAGTCAAAATATGTACTTTTTATCAGTAAAAGTTTGGCCACTGCTCTCTCTCCTCATGTTCTGGCTTCTAGAAGTGTGGGCGGGGTTTCAGATTGACTCCGTACTGATTGGATAATACATGGCATCATGACCAGTCACCGCAGCACTCTGAACAAAGCAAGGAAGTGAAAAGTGACAAATTTGACCAGAAAAATAGAATACTGAAGATTCAATGCTTAAAAAAATTATACTATAATGTTGTTGTGATTGTGTAGCTCTTAAGGATAATTCAGCATATGTGGAGAACACGAGGTGCGTGGGTGCACTGGGGGGGGGGACCCGAGGTCTGGCAGAGAACACCGGTGTTGGAGACGCAGCAGCCAGACCGGTGGATCGCAGTCCTTCGCAGGGAGCTAAGCCCAGCGTCCCGGTTAACAGGAGTCCCGGCTGCTGCTTCACCTGT
The DNA here is from genome assembly GCA_020510985.1 of Pholidichthys leucotaenia. Classification (NCBI taxonomy): domain Eukaryota; kingdom Metazoa; phylum Chordata; class Actinopteri; order Cichliformes; family Pholidichthyidae; genus Pholidichthys; species Pholidichthys leucotaenia. The sequence goes on along the minus strand of CM035842.1, from coordinate 219,274,947 downwards.
GCACCACTGCTGTCCTTTGCAGCACCGTGGGTTCAACACGGCGCGCCTACCGGTGCTGGTGTACTCATACAGCTATCTAAAAATTAAAAGTTAATTACCACCATGATTGTGGAGTGGAATGGCCAGATCAATTGCATATCCTATGTGGACACATGCACGCTTTGACTAAATGACAACTGGGACCAAACACACAAAAATGCCCAAAAAACGAAATGAATCATTTTTTATTTACTAACAAATGGGCAACACTGATGCAACAGTTGCAGCCAAATGGCTCATTCTGCTGTGTATAATAATGTTGGGTGTTTTGTACTTATAATATTGCTAAAATATAAAAGGATGCACTAGAATGGGTCTCAAATATTTGTAAACATGTCCTGTTACAGTACTGCATGAGTTTATTGATGATAGACTATAAACTAAAACAATAATGGTGACTGAACAACTCCCATTCCCCAAAGTGCAAGATACAACACTTATAAGTCGTAGAAGATCAGACAAATAAGTCTGACAAACAAATAAACAAGGGTTTTAGACAGTCGCTAATACTGGATGTCCCATTCATTTTCAATAATTCTGATATTAATATTCACACAATCAAATAAATCTTAGTGTTCAGTCCCTTTCATATTTTTCAAAGTCTAACATGTGACTGCCTACATATAGATCTGCACTTCTGTACTCCAGTTTCAAACACAGTCTACATCTGGGCCTGCAAAGCCTGATTGGCCTACTTATTTCAGACAGGAATACTTGCTTTCTATGGGCAATGCACTGGTATTTTTAAATGAATAGTTACTCAGCAGGCATTCGGACAGTAGCAAAGCAGTTGGGTGTGTGAATACGTAGCAGCTGTGTCCACTAGATGGGGCTAGTTCACCATTTCCAGTAGTTCACCACATTAATTCACCGAGGGCTCCATTATTGCTGCTGCACCCTGGCGTCATATCTTGCAATTTGTGACAACTCAATTAGGATTTAAATAACCATGAAATAATCTGTCAATTCATCTGACATTTATTTTTATGCTAGAAATATCCTCATCACTCCTCTGCAGAATCCTAGAGAACAGTGTTGTCCTACACGTAGTTAGTGGGCTATTATGATCCTTCCCACCTCTGTATTATCTTAGCTTTATATGAGTCAGTTAAAAAGAATGTATCTCATATTGAGTTTTGGTCCATAACTCTGTAAAGCTATGTTTCTTCAGAGATCTATATGCCTCAACGTAACTTCTACTTATTAAATCATAGAGAACCAAAAAGGCAAAAAAAGTGTTCTTCGGGTGTTTAGAGCTGCCTGGATTTGTAGCTTTTAGGTCATGGGGATTACTTGGACATTGTTACCTTATTGACTTTATCAGAAAGGTTGACTGTGGTTAATTTGTGTATTAACTCTAAATACATTCCACTCCACTGTTATTTGACACATTGTAAATATTTTCCCTGTAACTGCAAGGTAAACTAGTGTTACTGGCTTTTATTTTCAGTATTTTCACATGTCCACAATATTGTTCACATATAGAAATACATAAAATGCTCAAGAAAGGTGAAGAAGCGAGTGCAGGCAGGGTGGAGAGGGTGGTGATGAGTGTCGGGGTGATTTGTGACAGAAAGATAGCAGCTAGAGCGAAAGGGAAGCTTTTCAAGACAGTAGTGAGACCTGTTATGATGTATGGTTTGGAGACAGTGACACTGATGAAAAGACAGGAGGTGGATCTGGAGGGGGCAGAGTTGAAGTTGCCAAGATTCTCATTGGGAGTGACTAGGAGGGACAGGACTAGAAATGAGTATATCAGAGGGACAGCTCAGGTTGAGTGGTTTGGAGACAAAGTAAGAGAGGTGTGCTCTGGAGAGAAGAGGAATGAAAGTCAGTAGAAGCAAGAAAGAAGACATGAGTGTGAATGAGAGTTAGACAGTGCAATGTTGAAGATGGAAGGAATAGAGGTGGGGAAGGGAGATGAGTTTAAATACCCGGGGTCAACCATCCAAAGCAATGGAAAATGCACAAGAGCTGAAAAATAGAGTGCAGGCAGGGTGTAGTGGGTGGGAACAAGTGTCAGGGGTGATCTGTGACAGAAGGATAGCAGCTAGAGTGAAAGGAGGATTTACAAGACAGTAGTGAGACCTGCTATGACATATGGTTTGGAGATGGTGGCGCTGACCAAAAGACAGGAAGTGGAGCTGGAGGTTACAGAGTTGAAGATGCTAAGCTTTTCATTGGGAATGAATAGGAGGGACAGGATTAGAAATTAGTATATCAGAGGGACAGCTCAGGTTAAGTGGGTTGGAGACAAAGTAAGAGAGGCAAGGCTGAGATGGTTTGGACATGTGCAGAGGAGGGATAGTGGAGATATTGGACAAAGGATGTTGAAGATGGAGCTGCCAGGCAGGAGGAAAAAAGGAAGACCACAGAGAAGATTCATGGATGTAGTGAAGGAGGACATGGAGAGGGTTGGTGTTACAGAGGAAGATGAAGGGATAGGAGAGATGGAGGCAGATGATCCACTGTGGAGACCCTGAAGGGAGCAGCCAGAAGCCTTGGGAGCTGGTAATGCTGGCCTACTGAAGAGAGAATCACCAGCAGTTTTACTAATCTGGATTTTGTTGCCCCTTGTCAAACTCAGTCCAGATGAGTGGTTGATTGGAATACACCGATCTATAGTTCAGTGGTTCCTACTCTTTGTTTTCCGTGATAATGGAGAGGGTTGCATAAACCACCCGACATTTTATACATAATTGCCCTCATACTTTTTTTTTTCATATTGGCACCCAATAGCTTTCATATTTACATGAAAAGACACTCTGGGTGTGGGTGTGTGTGTGTGTGTGTGTGCGCGTGTGTGTGCGTTATTGTTACAGGCACGCGCGCGCGTGCCTGTAACAATAACGGCTAAAACAATTAATTGTACGAAAAGAAAAATTTGGCCACAATAAGGCACGGCAGGTTTCTTTGTATTGCACATTGCATATACAGTGGTGTGAAAAAGTGTTTGCCCTCTTCCTGATTTCTCGTTTTTTTGTATGTTTGTCTCACTTAAATGTTTCAAATCATCAAACAAATTTAAATATTAGACAAAGATAACACAAGTGAACACAAAATGCAGTTTTTAAATGAAGGTGTTTATTATTAAGGAAGGGAAAAAAATCCAAACCTACATGGCCTTGTGTGAAAAAGTGATTGCCCCCTAAACCTGATAACTGGTTGGGCCACCCTTAGCAGCAACAACTGCAATCAAGCATTTGCAATAACTGGCAATGAGTCTTTTACAACGCTGTGGAGGAATTTTGGCCCACTCATCAGTGGATAAGGTTATAAAGCTATTTCTAAAGCTTTGGGACTCCAGCGAACCACAGTGAGAGACTGGGCAAAAATGGCCTGCATGGCAGAGTTCCAAGACAAAAACCACTGCTGAGCAAAAAGACCATAAAGGCTCATCTCAGTTTTGCCAGAAAACATCCTGATGATCTCCAAGACTTTTGGGAAAATACTCTGTGGACTGATGAGACAAAAATTGAACTTTTTGGAAGGTGTGTGTCCCATTACATCCGGCATAAAAGTAACACAGCATTTCAGAAAAGGAAGATCATACCAGCAGTAAAATGTGGTGGTGGTAGTGTGATGGTCTGGGGCTGTTTTGCTGCTTCAGGACATGGAAGACTTGCTGTGGTAAATGGAACCATGAATTCTGCTGTCTACCAAAAAATCCTGAAGGAGAATGTCCAGCCATTTGTTTGTGACCTCAAACTGAAGCGCACTTGGGTTCTGCAGCAGGACAATGATCCAAAACACACCAGCAAGTCCACCTCTGAATGGCTTAAGAAAAACAAAAAGAAGACTTTGGAGTGGCCTAGTCAAAGTCCTGACCTGAATCTGATTGAGATGCTGTGGCATGACCTTAAAAAGGCGGTTCATGCTGGAAAACCCTCCAACGTGGCTGAATTACAACAATTCTGCAAAGATGAGTGGGCCAAAATTCCTCCACATCACTGTAAAAGACTCATTGCCAGTTATCACAAATGTTTGATTGCAGTTGTTGCTGCTAAGGGTGGCCCAACTAGTTATTAGGTTTAGGGGGCATTCACTTTTTCACACAGGGCCATGTAGGTTTGGATTTTTTTACCTTAATGAATCTTTTAAAAACTGCATTTTGTGTTTACTTGTGTTATCTTTGTCTAATATTTAAATGTGTTTGATGATCTGAAACATTTCAGTGAGACAAACATACAAAAAACTGAGAAATCGGGAAGGGGGCAAACACTTTTTCACATCACTGTACAAGACAATTCAAAGGGCTTTACATGAAACATTAAAGCATTACAGCAAGTTGCCAAAGAAATACATAAGAATTTAAAAGCATAAGTCACCGTTTACACATCCACTCACATTTTCAGCTGGCCGCAGATGCTTCTGTCCCTCTGCACGCTCCCCTGCGACGTGACACTCATGCTCACACAGCAGGGACAGCTGGAAAAAAGTGAAGCAGTGAGCTGAGTCCGCTCACAATGTAAAATTTGTCCCAACTGAGCATAAAAGTCTGCTCCTATTTAAAAGTGTGATCACTTCGCACAGCGAAGCCCTCATTTTTTTCCCAGTTGGAGAGGTCGGCTTCAACTCTGGCTCCATTACTCAAGTGACATCCATGTTTACAATACCTTCATATGATTGGTGCGGCTGTTCTTACCATCAGTCATTTTACAACACAGTGTTTCCTCTGGCTTAAAGACCTTGTCGCGGTGGCAACATATTTTTGTGGGGGGCGGGGGCAGATAACACGTGACACTATTGTAACCAGAATATGTTAATTTTATACTATTTATTTCTTTTTTTAAAAAATTTTGCACAGTAACCTTGCATATGGAACTTACTATTTGAAATATTGTACAACCGAGGCTTGAATGTTGGAATATTGGGCCAGTTGGAGTCCCACCCAGACATCCTGTGTTTGAACATTTTACTGGTGTCATCCTTCTCTCCTCCCTCTGCTCTCACCTCTGCTGGACCCTCTGCCTGGACACTTTCCTCTCCTTGGCTCCTCTCTTCTGTCTCATCTTTCCTCTCTGAGCTCTGTCTAATTCAGCTTCTCTCTCTGTCTATGGTGGAATACAAACAGTTTAGAAAATATCAAGTGTCTTGTTTTGTCCTGCAGGATTTTTTTTGTCATGGTTTACATAAATGACAAAAGTTTTTTTTTTTGTATTTTTATTGTTTGTTTTTTTTCCATTGACAAAGTAGGTAAGGGAAAAACATTCATAATAGTAATGTACTCATGCATACTTAAATTATATGATCAGAGGTGGGTATAGCAGCCAGAAATTCTACTCCTGTAAAAGCAGTGCTTTGAAATTAATAATTAAAAGTAGTAGTAGGCTGCTGACAGATTAAAGTCATTGACTTTGTGAATTTCGGTCATCTTAACTTGTCAGGAATATAATAATGAACATAAATCAGTTAATTAATATTAAGTAAGGTAAAGGTAAAAACATCTCCTTTTTCATTCTTGTTTGAAATAAGAAAAAACTAATCATTAAAAAGAAGACAAAATGAATCGACTCAAGCTCCTCACCACACCTGTTAGCTAAGCCACTCTTCTGTTATTGCTCCCATTACCAGCGGGTTAAAACCATGATAAATGCCTTCACTGCTTACATACCTCTTCTGATTTTTTTTCCACATTTAAAGTACTTTCATAAGCTCATGCTTCTCTCGGACAGTGATGCTAGTAGCGAGACACTCTGTCTGCCGACTGGAACATGCAGGCAGGGCACTTCTGAACTCCGTGTGGATAGGGGTTCATTAAACATATACCAGTTGATTGTTTACTCAGACAACCATAACCAGACAGAATCCTTGTACCACCAATTCTCAATATAGAAAAACTCAGTTTTTTTGTATTTTAATCAGCCTTTACACCATGGTCACATTTAATTGACAACTCGCTTATTTCATTTAAACGGCCCACAGCTCAACATTGAATGAAAAACTGCTGAATAAAGCCACACTCTATAAGCCCTCGTTTCTTACTCCCATTGATTTCTCACTTGCCAAGTCAGGTCAGCACAGAATGAAACTGGGCACTCAACTGCTCAGTATGGATGAGCTGCAGCTTTTTGAAGACTTGAAGAAGATTCAAAGTCAAAATAGAGGGATTTTTCTGACCGAGTTGAGAGATGATTGGATCCAATAATGACTTTTTAAGAGGACCGAAGCAGCCCCCACTGACTTGTTTGTCAGCAGCAGCTATTTGCTTTCCTAAAGTCTGATTAGGCCCAAGAGTCCAGTTTGTGGCTCCTCTACCCATCCTGTGTGAGAGTGATCCTAAGTTTTTTCTTCTCTTCTGTATTGCACGAATGGTGGTGGGCCACTTCTTTAGGAACCAGGAGGCACATTACTGCACTTATCGCTGCCCCTGTGTGTGTGGTGTTTGAAATTTGTGAGTTGCATTTGATAACATCTCCGCTTCTCACCCCACGCTTGAGCCAATCCCAACAGCGAGCTACCCCGAGATAATCGACCAAGATAATAGACTTTTTATTGATTCATCTCACACAACCTGATTGTCGTCTCTGAAGCATAAACACTTGTAATTGGTATAAATCAGCCAGTCAGCTGTAGAAGATGGACCTTTATTGCTCACAGATACAGAATCTGATGGAACACAAGCTGGCGAGCTGGCATGAGGACAACTAATGGTCATTGAAGCAGCTGGAGCGGAGCAAGTGACAGCTGGCTGGTGGTGCACTGGGTTGACAAATGTCTGTTGGGTCACTTGCACTGTTTTGTTTTGTTTTTCCCTGCATGATTTCGATCAGTCACTCAAATACGTTTGTTCAGAGTTTCATTCAGGCTAGATGAAGCCTGAATGAAATGCATTTGTCTTGGGATTACATGTGGAGATGGCAGGGGGGACAAACTCCAGCATCTATCAGCCATTCTTCAGCTGAATGTTTCTTGTAGTGTTGCATTGTTTTATTATTCAGCTCTGGTCACATGACATGCATTGAAACTGTATTTGGTAATTAGCTGCAAAGGCCAGACCTGGGTAGAATAGTAAAAAATTAGAGTGTAAGCCACGGTCACAAATACCCTTATGAACGGCTGCAAACACTGTCCAAATGATTTTTGGACTATTTCGTATGGTCTTCTTAAGGCAGCCGTAGGAGAATCCAGCGTTCGTAGACTGTTCGTAAGTTCGTGGCCAGGTCGATGGTCTTGTCCAAGATTTTCTGTGAACGCCCCATGAAAACTCCTCATCATAGGGTGGCCGTACAAATGCCATAGGAACAACGTAAGAACTACACAAGATGTTGGCTGTAAGCCTAAAAATTAGTGGTGTTGGATGTTTAAAAGTTTTGATCGCGATTAATCGTGTGGAGTGTTGAGTTTAATTGCGATTAATAACGCGTTAGTCGAGTGTTCTTCCATTCAGATACGGTGTACCTTAAGTTGGTAATTTTTCAAGTTTCTCATACTGTTATAAACATGGGCGTGGACAAATATGCTGTTTTTCTTCATCTGCAGGTTTATTAAAGCTCTCAACATATCCAAAATGACAAAAACTGTCCAGAATATTCTCCAGAAAATTCTCAGAAGTCTTACTGCCTGTGCAAACAACAGAATGGCAGGGCTCAGTAATGTCACTGCAACACAACTCAGCATCCAACCAGCCAGCAGCCTCAAAAGGGGCTTGCTCTTTCCATCCATCCATCCACCTTCTACCGCTTATCCAGGGACCGGGTCGCGGGGGCATCAGACCAGGCAGAGTAGCCCAGACTTCCGCCCGGTTCACATAGTGCCATGATCCCTCCTGCAAGTGGTGAGCCCACTGGAGGGTGAGCTCGCTCTTTCTCCCATAGCAAATATCCACAGCTTTAAGCAGCTCAGCACTAAACAATGGACCTCGTGTGTCACAACAGACACAATTTCCCTTTTAGCACAAAAATTGCAAACTTGCTGGTGATGTCCCCACCATGCTGCAAAAACAAGGCGTAGGAGTGAACGACATTACGAACACAGCTTGAGAATTTTAGACTGGTGGTATAGTTCTCACCTGCCGACAGTTGGATCCAAAGCTGAGGATGAAACGGGCAGAGTCTCTGTGTCAGCGAGCTACAAAGCACGTAGCTGTTACATGTAGCTGCTAGCTGGCTAGCCAGCATCTAAAGAAGAACGACCAACAACCCAGGGGAAGTTTTGGAGGAGACTGTGACTGTCATGGGCAGCGAGAATGCACCCCCTCCTTCCCGTTCATCTCTCCTCAGCTCATCATCACACCTGAGGGAGAGGACACACCTGCGCCATCTCATCAGCCAGCGTACTTAAGGAAGCATCCTTCAGTGATTCAACGCTGGCTCGTCTGGGTATACTGCCACTAAAGACAGCAAGTCAACGTTACACTGGTGTAAGAAATTATTAACCTGTGTGCTGTATTTCCATTGTGCAGGTTGCTGCCATCGTGCGGGTTTGTCACTGAGGGCTGTGCGTGCTGTCCTGCCACTTCATCCCACACCACAGTAACCTCCACCCGGTCAGGCTCCACCAGCTCATTCCCCACCCTGCTGGTTCGTCTATTCCCCGCTGGAGTCCTGCCGGTGCTCCCTTGGAGCCCACCGAAGTGGTAATTTGGCTCGCCCATTTCCCCTTACTCCATTCCTCTGCTTACAGCTCTCATTCTCTCCCCACAGGCTCCTTCCTCTGGCGAGTGACTGTTCTGTAGCTGTGCGGATTTTGCTATTCAATAAAAGAAACTCAAACATGTGTAGTAGTTTGATTGTGTCTTTGTTGCTGCACCTTGCACGTAGGCTGAATTATCTAATCATTCATGACAGATCGAGCCAGCCTTAACCTTGGCTCAGCAGATGCGACGGGGGACAGTCAGCTCTGGATCACCTAGAGGCGACTGAGCAGCAGGTTTCCATGATGAACCAGCAGCTGCAAACCATGATGCAGCAGTTGGACACTATCACGCGTCAATTGGCCGGGACAGCTCCTCCGGCTCCTCCTCCTCAGCCTGCTCCCATTGTTCAACCACCAGTGCGTCGTATCACCTCCGTTCCTACACCTGCCCCGTTCGCAGGGGAGGTGGGGAAATGTAAGGAGTTTTTACACCAGGTACGGATATATTTGGAGCAGGTTGGGGGGGGGGGGGGTACCCGACGGATGTCACTAAGATTCAATTTTTCACTTTGCTGTTGTGGGACCGAGCCCTCAGTTGGGCTCAGGTCACATCAGACAGCCCGGAGGGCCGTAGTTAAACGTTTGATCAATTTGTGGTCACTTTTTGTCATGCGTTCGACCACACCGAGAGTCAGGGGAACATAATGAGCCGCCTTATGACTCTCCGCCAGGGGGCTTGGTCTGTGGCCGAGTTCTCTGTGGAGTTTCAGGTCGAAGTGTCAGACTCGGGGTGGAATGAAGTTGCGCTACGCAGCGTGTTCCTCCACGGGTAAAACGGCCATTTCCGCGACGACCTGGCGATTTATGCCATTCCCGACACGCTCGATGGTCTCATTGATCAGGCTGTGGGGTTGGACAACTGCTATTGTGAGCGCGTGAGGGAGCAACAGGCCTCCTCTCGCCCTTCCGCCGAGCGGGTGCCCACTGCGGAGACTGACACTGGGGGGGTGGCCGGTTCTCCTCCCGAGCTGATGGATCTCAGTCAGTTCCAGTTAACCAGCGACGAGCGTCAGTGAAGGAGGAGGACTGGTGCGTACATGTACTGTACCTCCCCGAGGCACAGTCGGGACGAGTGCCCCCAGCAGCCAAAAGACGTGACCCATCGGTAACCTTGGCGGGTGTGGCAGGCGGGACCAAGTTAACTCCCCCCAGCAATTTCTCTATTCCGGCCCTCGTGCAACTGCCGGGGGTCGAGAGGAGGGTCTTGGCGCTAGTGGATTCAGGGGCAGAGGGCAATTTCGTGTCGGCCCGGCTTGTCCGGCACCTGGGTATTCCCACTCTTAAATTGCCCCATCATCAACGTGTTGCCACCATATCTGGCCGTGAGGTTGCGATAGTTGCCGAATGCACGAGGCCGGTCGCCATCCTCTTGTCCGGGAATCATCGGGAGGAACTCACGTTCCTAATTCTCCCAAATTCATCATCTCCGATGATTCTAGGGTGTCCATGGCTCTGGAGGCACAGCCCCATTATTAGTTGGGGGCGCAATTCTATCTCCTCCTGGAGTCCGTTCTGTTTGGCCAATTGTCTTAAGTTCAGCCGAGTGTGCTCCATCTCTTCTGGTCTCTCTTCCTCCAGTTGAGCCACCGGACCTCAGCATTGTTCCCTGGGTTTATCATGATTTGGGGGAGGTCTTCAGCAAGTCGAGAGCGCTGTCGCTTTCGCCTCATCACTCTTACGACTGTGCTGTGGACCTCATCCTTGGGGCGAAGCTGCCATCGAGCTGGCTCTACAGTATTTCTGGGCCGGAGAGAGAGGCAATGGAGAAGTATGTTAAAGAATCGCTGAACACCGACCGGCCTTATTCGGCCATCTTCGGCCCCTCTTGAGGCCGGGTTCTTCTTTGTCGGCAAGAAGGATGGCTTGGTGCGCCCATGCATTGATTATTGCGAGCTCAACGCTATAACAGTTCAGGACAAAAATCCTCTGCTCTTGATGAATTCCATGTTCGAGCTCCTTCAGCGCTCACGGGTGTTTACCAAATTAGACCTACGCAACGCGTACCATCTTATCCACATTCGTGAGGGGGACGAGTTGAAGACAATGTTTAAAACACACCTGGGGCAATTTGAGGATTTGGTGATGCTGTTTGGGCTCACCAACACCCCTGCTGTCTTCCAACGGTTAATTAACGATGTCCTCCACGACATGCTCCACCAATTTGTGTTCGTCTATTTGGATGACATCTTAATTTTCTCCCGCTTGCCAGAGGAACATGAGGTCCATGTGAGGGCCATTTTACAACGGCTCTTGGAGAACCAGCTCTACGTTAAGCCAGAGAAGTGTGAGTTCTCCACAACATCTACTTCCTTCTTGGGCTTCATTGTGGCTGAAGGGAGACTGATTGCCGACCCAGCCAAGATGAGGGCAGCGCTCGATTGGCCGACACCCCACTTCTGCCGGGAGCTTCAACGCTTCCTCGGGTTTGCGAACATTTATCGCCGGTTCATCAGGAACTATAGTGGGGTAGCACTGCTCTTAACGCAGCTGACCTCTGTCAAGGTCCTCTTTTGGTGGACCGAGGCAGCAGAACAGGCCTTTTCCAAATTAAAGGGCCTGTTCACTGAATCACCTATCTTGGCCCAGGTCGACCCTCAGCTCCAGTTTACCCTTGAGGTGGATGCATCTGATTCGGGGATGGGTGCTGTCCTCTCACAGCGCGCATCCTCCGATCAGAAGATTAGATTATTTGTTTATTTGACAGGGACAGTGCAATAAACATAGACAATTAATCAAATGACAATCAATCTGATGTGTTGCACAAAGAGTGTATAGCTATTAGCTAATTTGCAACTCTTGTCCCTGGATGGGCTTTAGAAAGAAGAAACAAGTAAAAAGAAAAAAAGAAAAAAAAAAAAAGGATAAGGAAAAGAAAAAATGAAAACAGAATAAATAATAACCACATACATAATGCAAAAAAGATTATAAATACATTATAAATACACAATTATAAATATTATAAAGATTATAAATATTATAAATACACAATATAACAACCTGACTCACATTTGCCTATTTCAGGCCTCCCTCCCTTCGTCACTCACTATAAACAAACACATTCATTCCTTCCCTTCATTCACTCTCACCCTGCAGACAATCATTTCATACATGGGTACATTCTTGTTTATTTTTCAGCCAGTTTTTAAACTTTTTAGTGAATGTTTTAAAGTCCGTTATTATTTTAATTTCATTTGGCATTGTGTTCCAGATGTGACTGCCCCTTATAGAGAAAGCTGTTTGTCCAAATGTGGTTCTGCGGTGGAATATTTTACAGTTATTGTTGACAGAACTCCTGGTGGCTCTGCTGCTGTCCTGTCTTTGGATGAAAACAGCAAGTGGCTCAGGCGCTGATTTATGGAAACATTTGAAAATTAATTTCTGAAAACAGAGGTCAATGAAACTCTCAAAACTCAATAGGTCGTATTTTTTTTTAAAATATAACAGTGATGCCACCTAATGGGCTTTTTATCCAAGATTTTTAGAGTTTGATTATATAATGAACCTATATGTCTTATTGTAGAAGGGGCTGCTTGAGCCCAGACTGTCAAACAGTATGATATATGAGAAAAAACCATAGAATGCATATACAGTGCAGCTGCTTCGTATGGTATGTAATATCTAATTAATTTAAAGCAGTTCAGATTTTTTTTTACTGTTTTTGAAATTTTCTTTATATGAAGATTAAATTTGAATTGAGGATCTAGTACAATGCCAAGGTATTTGAATTCTGTAACTACACTGATGTCTTGATCATGTGTATTAACTTTAAAACGTTGCAGGTTACATTTTTTGATTGAAAAGCACATTGAAACTGTTTTCTGAAGGTTCAGCAATAGATGGTTCTGGAAGAGCCACTCTTGGACATCAACCATACTTGCAGACAGTACATCTGCAGCCTGTGCTGGAGTCTTGGCAGCTGTGTAAATAACTGCATCATCTGCATAAAGTTGACATGTTGCAGCTGAGCAGTGTAGCGGCAAGTCATTAATAAAAATGCTGAAAAGTAAAGGACCAAGAATGGACCCTTGTGGGATACCCATACGGTTGTTTAAAAATGAGGATTTATCCTGGTGAACTTTTACACACTGTTCTCTATTCTGGAGATAAGATGCAAACCATTGTAATGTATCTGGAGAGAAGTTAAAAGATACCATTTTGGATAAAAGCAAACTGTGGTTTACAGTATCGAAAGCCTTTTTGAGATCTAGAAAAACAGCCCCTACCACATTACCCCTATCCAAGGACTGTTTGACATTTTCAATAAGGCAACAATTTGCTGTTTCTGTTGAGTATCCTGGTCTAAAACCAAATTGATGTGGATGAAGAAGTTGACTGTCTTGTAAATAGTCTATCAGCTGTGTAGCTACAACTTTTTCAAGAACCTTAGACAGGACTGGTAAAATAGAGATTGGGTGGTAATTGCATATATTGTCTTTACTGCCTGATTTATGAACTGGTATGACGACAGCTTTTTTCCAACCAGATGGAAATGTACTAGACCTAATGGAGAGATTAATGAGATGAGTCAGTGGTTTGATTAATATTTTGCTGTGTGTTTTGAGAAAGGAAGTAGATATCATTAGTTTTTGAGTTTGACAGTGTTTTAACAATACCAGCAATTAACTCCTCATTTACCTCATCGATGTGAAAAGAATCTGTTGAGAGTATTGATTTTGTGTTGTTGAGCACATTTGGCAGCACAAAGTTTTTTGTTAATTCTTCCACAGAGTCCACAAAATATGAATTAAATTCATTTGCCAAAGTAGCCTTGTCACTGATGGTCTTGCCATTGATTCTAAGTTCCTTTACCCCCTTCTGAACATTTTTTTTATTAGTTAAGTTATTTAAATGCCTCCACCCGTGCGCGTATTTCTCTCGTCAGCTTATGCCGGCCGAGAGGAATTGCAATGTAGAGGACAGAGAGCTGCTCACCATTAAATTGGCACTAGAGGAATGGAGACATTGGTTAGAGGGGGCCATTGTCGTGTGGACCGACCACAAGAACCTTGAGTACTTGCGGCTGGCTCACCGACAATGCCAGGCAGGCTCGCTGGGCTCTGTTTTTCCAGTGGTTTAATTTCACCATCAGTTATTATGATAAGTGATGGTGAAATTATTGATGATGAATGATGATTGATAGTGAAATAATTGATGGTGAATTATTTTTGATCAAGATCTGACCTTCAATTCACATATTAAATTTGTTTCTAAGACTGCCTTGTATCATTTGCGTAATATTGCCAAGATTAGGAGCATCTTGTCTCAGAGTGATGCTGAGAAACTGATCCACGCTTTTGTTAGCTCTAGATTAGATTATTGTAACTCTTTATTATCAGGTTGTCCTAAAACATCTTTAAAAAGTCTTCAGCTGATCCAAAATGCTGCAGCAAGAGTTTTAACAGGTACTAGAAAGCGAGATCATATCTCTCCGGTTCTGGCCTCCCTTCATTGGCTTCCCATAGAGTTTAGAATTAAGTTTAAAATCCTTCTTCTTACTTACAAAGCTCTAAACAATCAGGCTTCTTTTTATTTAAAAGATCTGATATTACTGTATTATCCTAACAGAGCACTATGCTCCCGAAATGCTGGATTACTTGTAATACCTAGAATCTCCAAAAGTACAATGGGAGGCAGAGCCTTCAGTTATCAAGCTCCTCTCCTGTGGAACCAGCTGCCAATCTGGATTTGGGAGTCAGACTCGATCTCTGTTTTTAAGACTAGTGTTAAAACCTTCCTTTTTGATATAGCCTACAATTAGGGAGGGATCATGTGTCTCTGAACCCTCCCTTAGTTATGCTGCTAATAGGTTTAGACAGCCGGGGGACCTCCAATAATGCACTGGGCTTCACTCCTTTCTTCACTCTCAATGAAATATTTTTGTTGCTGGTCATTAACATCTGTTTTTTCTCTCCCATAGATTGAGTCCCCATCGTGCTGTTTGCTCTCTACATGTCTGTTCTTTTCATCTTCTCTGTCCCCTCACCCCCCAGCCAGTTGCAGCAGATGACTGCCCCTCCCTGAGCCTGGTTCTGCTGGAGGTTTCTTCCTGTTCAAAGGGAGTTTTTCCTCTCCACCGTCGCCAAGTGCTGCTCACAGGGGATCTCCTGATTGCTGGGGTTTTTCTGCAACTGTGGGGGTTCCCCCTACAGTTGAAAGTGCTATGAGATGACTGTTGTTGTGAAATGGCGCTATATAAATAAAGTTGAATTGAATTGAATTGAACTTACCGGCCTGGCTCTTGGAACACCGATTCGGATGCGCTATTGCGCCAGTTTGATTCCAAGGAGGTAGCGTCCCCTTCCCACCCCCAATCCATTCTTCCCCCTTCATGTGTCCTTGGTGCCCTTACGTGGGATATCGAGCTGAGGGTTTGTCAGGCCCAGTCTCGGGAGCCTGTGCCAGCAGGGTGCCCCCGGATCCGCCTGTACGTCCCCGCTGCCCTCCGCAGTGATGTCATCCAGTGGGGTCACACCAGCCGCTTCGCCTGTCATCCTGGCATCACCTGCACGACAGATCTAGTTTGGCGGGTGTTCTGGTATCTCATGCTGTGGGGGGATGTATGGGAGTGCATGCGGGCCTGCCAGACCTGCGTCCGGGGCAAGTCTGACTCCTCACCCCCGGCTGGACTTCTCCATCCCCTTCCCGTCCCCAGTCGGCCATGGTCACATATCGCTGTGGACTTTGTCACTGGACTTCCCCCATCCCATGGTAAATCAGTGATTCTGACCATCGTGGACCGCTTCTCCAAGGCTGTCCACCTGGTGGTGCTCCCTAAACTCCCCTCGGCCTTGGAGACGGCCATCCTACTGACTGACCGTGTGATCCGACTCCATGGAATCCCTGTGGACATCGTATGTGACCAGGGCCCGCAGTTTACATCAGAGGTCTGGAGGGCCTTCTGCCGCGCCCTGGGGGTGACGGTGAGCCTCTCCTCTGGGAACCACCCCCAGAGGTGGTCCTGTCCCACCTCAAGTCCATCACCACCCCTCTCCTGGACCCGCTGCAGTTTGCCTACCGAGCCAACAGGTCTGTAGACGATGCAGTCAACCTGGCCCTCCACTCCATCCTGCAGCACCTGGACTCCCCGGGAACCTACGCCAGGATCCTGTTTGTGGACTTCAGCTCCGCATTCAACACCATCCGCCCCGCTCTGCTCCGGGACAAGCTGTCCCTGCTCAACGTGCCTGACTCCCTCTGCAGGTGGATCATCGACTTCCTGACGGACCGGAGGCAGCATGTGCGGCTGGGAAAGACTGTCTCAGACTATACTAGCATCAGCACCGGATCACCCCAGGGCTGTGTACTTTCCCCCCTACTCTTCTCCCTTTACACCAACTCCTGCACCTCCAGCCACCAGTCTGTCAAGTTGATCAAGTTTGCGGACGACACCACCCTCATCGGGCTCATCTCCAACGGCGACGAGTCCGCCTACAGGAGAGAGGTGGCCCAGCTGGCGTCCTGGTGCAGCAATAACAACCTGCAGCTGAACGCTCTGAAGACAGTGGAGATGATTGTAGACTTCAGGAAAGTCACTACTCCTCTGCCCCCCCTCACCCTCTCAGGCTCTCCCATCACCACTGCTGATTCCTTCCGCTTCCTAGGCACTACCATCACCAGGGACCTCAAATGGGAGCTGACCATCAGCTCACTCATCAAAAAAGCCCAGCAGAGGATGTTCTTCCTGCGGCAGCTGAGGAAGCTCAAGCTACCCACCAAGATGTTAGTGCAGTTCTACACAGCCATCATCGAGTCCATCCTCACCACCTCCATAACCGTGTGGTACGCAGGAGCCACTGCCAGGGACAGACTAAGGCTGCAGCGCGTCGTGCGCACTGCTGAGAAGGTGATCGGCTGCAAGCTCCCATCTCTCCAGGATCTGTACATCTCCAGGACCCGGAGGCGTGCTGGCCGGATCATAGCCGATCCCTCACACCCTGGTCACGTACTGTTTGCCCCCCTCCCCTCTGGTAGAAGACTTCGGTCCATCCAGACTAAAACCTCCTGTCACATGAACAGCTTCTTCCCCTCTGCCATTAGACTGCTGAACACTAAGTGACTTATTGACTCTCGTGCACCATGTACAGCAGCTCAACCAGACTCATGTCAATCATCACTGTTTTCTTCCTGCATTACCGACTGCACTATATAGTTCTCCACAGTATCTGCTGCTGGCTAATATATATTTTAACTGTTGACCAGTATCACTTAATCTTATCCTACACTTTATTACATGTATAGTTTATTTCTCTTATCTTATCATGTTTAATGTTGCAGCATTGTACCGAGACAAATTCCTAGTTTGTGTACTACATGAACAATGGCAATAAACCTGATTCTGATTCTGATTCTGATTCTGAAGAGCAATGGGCAGGCAGAGCGCGCCAATCAGTCCTTGGAGGCCACCCTGCGATGCGTGGCAGCCAAGCACCCATCTGCTTGGAGCTCGCACCTGACCTGGGTGGAATACTCTATGAACTCAGCTGTTTCCACGGCATTGTTAGGTTACACACCTCTTCTTCTACCCATGACCGAGAGGGAGGTTGCGGTTCCTTCCGTGGGGGCTCATGCTCGCCGCTGTAGGCAGATCTGGAGATCCACGCACGCTGCCCTCACCCACTCTGTCGAGCGCAACCGGGCAGCGGCTGATAAGCGACAGGTGCCTGCTTCCAAGTACACTGTGGGGCAGCAGGTCTGGTTGGCGGCCAGTCAGGTTCCGCTGAAGACTACTTTGAAGAAGCTGTCTCCTCGCTTCATCAGCCTTTTCTGATCTCCAGGATTGTCAGTGACGCCTCGGTTCGGCTCAGACTTCCATCAGCCCTGCAGGTGAACCTGACCTTTCATGTCTCTCACATCAAGCCCCTCTCGGTCAGTCCTCTCTGCCCTCCCCCCCCCCCCAAAAAAGCCACCTCCTCCTCCAGGGATTATTGACGGCTACCCCGCCCACACGGTCCACCGGATCCTGGAGGTTTGCTATCGGGGCCGGGGTCTCCAGTATTTGGTTGATTGGAAGGGCTACGGCCCGGAGGAATGGTCCTGGGATCCTTCATCCCAAATCCTGGACAAAGAGATGTTCCGGTCCTACCATCAAGCCCATAACAGCTAGAAAGTTCCAGGTTCGAATCCCTAGGCTGGCAGGGGTAGGAACCTTAATGTGTGGAGTTTGCATGTTCTCCCTGTGCTGTGTGGGTTTACTCTGGGGGCTCCGGTTTCCTCCCACAAGCCAAAGACATGCATGTTAGGTTAACTGGTTGTTCTAAATTGTTCCTAGATATCTGTAGGCCCTTAGAATAGAGGGTTAGTGATAATGAAGTGCTTTGAGTGGTCTTTGAGACTAGAAAAGTGCTATATAAGTACAGGTCCGCCCCCCCCCCCCCATCCCAACAAATCTTATGGACCACCATGAGGCGCTCCTAGAAGGGGGTTCCCTGTCATAGGTGGCGAGAATGCACCCCCTCCTTCCCGTTTATCTCTCCTCAGCTCATCATCACACCTGAGGGAGAGGACACACCTGCGCCCTCTCATCAGCCAGCGTACTTCAGGAGGCATCCTTCAGTGATTCAACGCTGGCTCGTCTGGGTATACTGCCACTATGACAGCAAGTCAGTTTGGTGGTAGTCTTGTAAGTCTGGTGTAAGAAATTAACCTGTATGCTTTATCTCCTTTGTGCAGGTTGCTGCCATTGTGCGGGTGTGTCACTGAGGGCTGCGCGTGCTCTCCTGCCACTTCATCCCACACCACAGTAACCTCCACCCGGTCAGGCTCCACCAGCTCATTCCCCACCCTGCTGCTTCGTCTGTTCCCCGCTGGAGTCCTGCAGCGCTCCCTTGGAGCCCACGTAAGTGGTAATTTGGCTCGCCCATTTTCCCCTTACTCCATTCCTCTGCTTACAGCTCTCATCTTCTCCCCACAGGCTCCTTCCTCTGGCGAGTGACTGTTCTGTAGCTGTGCGGATTTTGCTATTCAATAAAAGAAACTCAAACATGTGTCGTAGTTTGTCTCTTTGTTGCTGCACCTTGCATGTGGGCTGAATTATCTACTCAGTCATGACAGTGACAATTATCCAGGTGAGAACTCCGAGCGATAACATTGTAAACTTAAACATGACAGCGTTTTGGGGATTTCCACAGCTGTAATCCAGCTTGTTTGACTTCATCATGTGTGTATGGTGTGGCCAGTGTTGACGGCTACAGAGCTAAGCCATACGGAGTGCCGCAAAGCCAAAAAAGGTGCTGTTCGCGCTTTCTGCCGGTAACTGCCGTTAACCGTGAGCACAAAATTTGTCACCGTTAACGGGGCAAAGCGTTAACAGGCAATTAATGCAGTAACGCCAACACCACTGCTAAAAATATAAAATCCCAGTTTTTTTTTCATTCCATAAATCAGTTTTTATTCAAATCTTTTTTTTCCAAATACAAAATGCAAGAAATTATTTTAAATACATTCTTTTTATTTCAAATAAACATGAACAAACATGATTGGCTATTGGGAATAATGGCCAAACCTGGTTTAACCAAACTATTTTATGAAGTAATTTTATGGAAGTTATGTTGGCACCTAATGTTGTTTTAAAGGGCTTCTCTGTCAAAGGCCAAATCAAACTTGTTACTTGGATGAATGACTATTTGTTTGGAAACTGATATATTAATATTAATTTATACACCCAATAAAAACAACTACATTTTTGAACTGATTGAATGTTTCAAGTCTTTTGATTCTGATTTAAAACAAATCTTGTTAATGTCTCACTACTTTTTTTTGCAATACAAGCATATTTTTTATTTGCTGTCATCCATTTTCTTTATTGGATTAGTCAGTGAGTCCTTAATGTGAGGTTAGTGTTAACAGTTTGGATAATGAGCCGTTCAAACTCACAGCATGTAAATTGATGCTGCTAAATGATCTCAGTAATACGTTTCATTCACACAGAAGCTGCAAGCATCTAGTCTCAGTTAGACTAAATGGCAAAATTAAAAAGACATTATCTTATTAAAGTCAAAAATATACTTCAAAAAAGTGTAATGAGCAGATATGACATCAACACAACTGACGATCTGCTTCCTCCTGCAGGTATTCAGAGCGCAGTAACACAAAGTGTGTGGGAATCACCATAGAGACGCGACCCGACTACTGCCTGAAGCGACACCTCAGTGACATGCTGGGTTATGGCTGCACACGCCTGGAGATCGGTGTCCAGAGTGTGTACGAGGATGTGGCCCGCGACACAAACAGGTCAGCTGACGTTGGCTATATTACAGAGGCCTCACGTCTGACTGCAACCATGTTAACATTTCTACTCCTGCTTCTTGCAGAGGCCACACTGTGCGAGCCGTGTGTGAGTCTTTCCACCTGGCAAAGGACGCTGGGTTCAAAGTAGTTGCTCACATGATGCCAGACCTGCCCAACGTGGGCATGGAGAGGGACGTTGAGCAGTTTATTGTAAGCATATTATTTCTGTCACTTTTGGTATTCAGATGCCCCTATTATGCAGTTTTTTTATTCCCCCGTCAGTCGAAGACCGAAGGGGGATTATGTTATGGGTCACTCTGTCTGTCCGTCCCACTTTTGTGAAATCAACTCCTCCTACAGTTTGGGTCCAATTGTTTTGAAACTTGGTATCATGGTTTGATATACTCTGCTGAGATAAATCTTTCTAAATCTTCTAAACACAGTAACTACTGAAAGAAATGATGTAGGCTTTTCAAATTGATACAGTAGTTGTATCTAATTCACATCTTGGATGACTTGCACCCTGACCTGGCTATGGGTTTGGGGTCAAAGTTCAAAGTTAACATTGCAGCTGCACTATGTTAAATGCTACATTTACTAGTACTATAAAAGGAGTGAAGGCTCAGGCCACCAAACCTGGTACACAGGTTCACCTTGGGATCCTGCATTCTGACTAGGGGTTTGGGGTCAAAGGTCAAGGATAGATA
The DNA here is from genome assembly GCA_020510985.1 of Pholidichthys leucotaenia. Classification (NCBI taxonomy): domain Eukaryota; kingdom Metazoa; phylum Chordata; class Actinopteri; order Cichliformes; family Pholidichthyidae; genus Pholidichthys; species Pholidichthys leucotaenia. The sequence goes on along the minus strand of CM035842.1, from coordinate 219,254,338 downwards.
GATAGATGTACTTTATTAGCATTCCATTTGCACTATTACTATAAAACGAGTAAAGCTAGGGCCACCAAACCAGGGGCCTCATGTACAGTACAAAGACTTGTGTGAATTTCCTACTGAAAGATGACGTACATTTAAATCAAGACAACGCTGTAAGCAAAAAAAAATCCAGATGTATGAAACTGTCCATACACAGGAATCCAAGCACATTTCCTTTGTACATTTCAATCTGCTTGAAACTGAACGCACATGAGGAAACACCGGACTCCTCCCTTGACATGCCTCCATTTAAATATGCAATTAGATGCAAATAGGTATGCAAATAGATAAATACAAGTGCCGCACCTTTGATTCTCCTGTATCCACGATCAAAAATAATGGATTTAATGGAATTTCATGGGATGTGAGTTGGAGGTGCTCCTGGACGAAGTAGAGGGACGTAAAAACATTTTGTTTGACACACTGTCCTCTGGCATTAGCGCTGGATACAGGGAACTGAATAGGCTGCTCACAGCCGTAGAAGATTAGTTTATTGTTTCCTTTATTCAGACAGGGATAAGAAGGAGATGTTTATTTAACTCTGACATGTTTGGACTGACGTCTGCAGTCGTCCTTAGAAGCATCAGCTGATCGCTGTGATTTGGAGAGTGTATAGTTCAGGGATGGCAATTTTCCGCCGATTCGCGGATTTCCGCCGATTTATTTTCAAATTGATCATTTCTGTGAATCATCTAAATCCGTTGAGAACATTTTAGGGGGGGTAAGGTACCTTATTGTTACCGATTTTAGCGAAAATCAACACGATTACATAAGCGCTCGGCGCTTCCCCGGGTCAAGTCTCCTGCGATAACCTGGATGTTATGTACTCAAGCTGCTGCTGTATTGTAAACAGCCCTGCGATTGGATAGTTACAAACGATTGGACCAATCAAATGGCTCGTTGTATGCTTTGTCAAAAATTCATGGCGGCTTGTTCTCAGGGATGTGATTTTTCCGGTAATTCGCCGAATTCTGCTTTATTTTATCTTCCAGGAAGATAAAGTACGTTAAGTACGTTAGCGGCTTGTGGTCCACGAACGCAGTGAAGGTGCGCCCTTTCAGGCAGAACTGGAAGTGGAGTATGGCCAGGTGGAGAGCCATTAACTCTCTGCCGAACACGCTGTATTTACACTCACTGTCGTGCAAAGACCTGCTAAAAAAAAAGGTGAGCGGCTGCCAAGAACCGGCAATGCATTGCTCCACGACAGCCGCTATGCCCATGTCCGAGGCGTCGGTAGTGAGCGCTATCCAAGCCGCCGGGTCTGGGTGCGCCAGTGTTTGCCAGAGCTGTTTTAACCTCAGAACGCCTGCTGCCGTTCAGAAGTCCAGTCAACTCTGTCCGCCGGTTTCCGTTTCTTGAGTGCAGCGTACAACGGCTGTATGAGCTGGGCTGCGCGGGGGAGGAAACGGTTATAAAAGTTAACCATCCCCCAAAACTCCTGCAGCGCCCTGACATTGATGTTGAGGAGAAAAAAAATAGCAAAACAATTTAGTTAGATGACTTTTATGATTCCAAACAGTTTGAAATTGACAGTGCACAGTGGACATTGACTCATAACTTCTGAATATTTCTAAGACTTGGCTACATCAGTGATTGTGCAAAATGAACTGCTCAAGACTCAATGGAGATTGAAACGTGATCTGAAATGAATGCTGAAATTATAAAAAGTAATGGTATGTTGGAATTTTATTTCTATTATGGAATAGATAAAATTAACTGATTTTGATTTGATCGAGTGTTATAGCATGTGATGGATAATGCTTGTTGGAATATTTACCTCTGCCAAAGGGGGAGGTTATGTGATCATCGGCGTTGGTTTGTCTGTTTGTTTGTCTGTTTGTTAGCAAGATAACTCAAAAAGTTATGGACGGATTTTCATGAAATTTTCACAGATTGTCAGAAATGGGGTATCCTACAGATGATTACATTTTGGCGTGAATAACTACTAAACCACTAATCCTATCATTGTCAATCCAATTGTTGTGAATCCAATTGCTAGTCATATGTTTTGATGGTCAAGGAATCTGAAAACGTACACACAAACACTGTATGGGGGGAACTGTGGCCGCCATTACAGAAAATGCCATTTTCGTCAATAACTGCTGAACCACTAATCCTATCATTGTCAATCCAATTGCTTGTCATATTTTTTCATGGTCAAGGAATCTGAAAACGTACACACAAACACTGTATGGGGGGAACTGTGGCGCTAAAACGCCATTACGGAAAATGCCATTTTCGTCAATAACTACTGAACCACTAATCCTATCATTGTCAATCCAATTGCTAGTCATATGTTTTCATGGTCAAGGAATCTGAAAACGTACACACACTGTATGGGAGGAACTGTGGCCGCCATTATGGAAAATGCCATTTTTGTCAATAACTACTGAACCACTGCTTGTCATATGTTTTCATGGTCAAGGAATCTGAAGACTGTATGGGGGAAGCTGTGGCGCTTGGCGGAGGTCTGCGCTCTCCGAGTGCTTTTCTAGTTTGTGAAATTGTTTAATGCTGATAAAATTGAATCAGTTGTCACCTGTGAAACAAAAAGTAAAAACTCCACACTAACATGGCACTTTAAACCCCGTGTTCATCATTAGCCTTATTGTTTCCAACATAGTCATACTTTGGTTCTTTTGTGTGACTTAAAAGTGAGTCATCACTTCACTTCACAGTGGTGTAGTAAAAAGTGAGTCCTACGTAGAATGTCCTAAAATAGCAGCGGAACAGCTTTGAAAGTCACTTGCAGTCCCAACTGAGACGTGACTCCATCTAAAATGCTGTGAGATGTCACTCAACAGCAGGCTCACTCTCCAACTCTGATTGGACACGCTGCTATGATATGAATGTGGCGAGTCAGACGGCGTCTTTCTCTGCACGTCTGACTGTAGGATGTTAATGACGACTCAGCTTGAAGCTGCAAACACATTGAGCTCATTCGGTTTATTTTTACACTGATTGAAAACTTGTGATTAGAAACATAATGAAGGAAAAGAACATGCAGCACTAAGTGGTGCAGGTGTCTGTCTTGGCAAATTATCACTCACTGTGATTGACTTAGTGGTTTTTAAACTGCAGAAACCATTAAGTCACTTTGTAAAACTTTTGGGCTTTTGCCTTAATTTAAAACAAGGGGCACTGCAAAGAGTGAAAGCTTAGATGAAATATCTGAAATCAAGGCTACAGATGCTTGTTTGTGATTTTTGTTAGGGTGTGTTCAGACCAAAGGCGAAGCATAGAAAATTCTTCCCATTATCTCCACCATACATTGGACCTTGTTCTGACTTATGGTATAGAAATAGAAAATCTGGTAGTGTCTCCTCATAACCCTGTACTGTCAGACCATTGTCTGTTAACCTTTGATTTTACTATTTCTGACTATTTGGCTCCTAAAGAAAAACATTACTACAGCAGATGTCTTTCAGATGATGTTGTTTCCAAATTTTTGCAGATTATTTCCTCTATACCATGTGTCAACACAACAGAAATAAAAGATGGAGAGCTTGCTCCTTCCGTAATTGATAGCATGGTAGATGGTGTTACAGCCTCTCTGCATCAGACTCTAGACTTGGTGGCCCCTTTAAAAAAGAAAGTCTAATCAGAGATTTTTAACCCCTTGGTTTAACCCTAACACAGAAACTCGTAGCTTAAAACAGAAGACTCGTCAATTAGAAAGAAAATGGTGTTCGACTAATTTAGATGAATTCTATTTAGCGTGTAGAAATCATCTCCTAATTTGTAAAAAATCTCTTTAGAAAAGCTAGAACAAGTTTCTACTCTGCATTAATAGAAGAGAAGAATAATCCCAGGTTTCTTTTCAACACTGTAGCCAGGCTGACAAAGAGTCAGGACTCTGTCAGTCCTCGCATCCCTCTAGAGCTTACTAGTCAAGACTTTTTGAACTTTTTCAATCATAAAATTTTATCTATTAGAGATAAAATCAATCAGATTATTCCCACTGTAAACTTAAGTACAGCAGCTACTACAATTCCTTCAATTGACATCTGTTTGGATAAGTTTATTTCAATTGACCTTTTAGAGTTAGATAAAATAATCTCCTCATCCAAGCCTTCAACTTGTCTTTTAGACCCTATTCCTACCAGCTTATTTAAAAAAGTCTTCCCATTTATTGGTAGCCGTATTCTTCAACTAATCAATTCTTCTTTAACCTTAGATCATGTATCGCAGGCTTTTAAAATTGCTGTAATTAAACCCTTACTGAAAAAGCCAACGCTGGATCCAGGAGTTTTAGCTAACTATAGACCAATCGCTAATCTCCCTTTCATTTCAAAAATCTTAGAAAGAGTTGTTGCTACACAATTATTTGACCACCTGCAGGGAAATGGTTTACTTGAAGAGTTTCAATCTGGGTTTAGAATCCATCATAGTACTGAAACAGCCTTAGTGAAGGTCACTTATGACCTCCTTATTGCATCTGATAATGGACTTGTTGCGGCGGATGATAAAATAAGGCAGCGATGCTGAAGTTTTAAATAGGTTTTATTAATCATACCGCCGTCACGAGCTCCTCTCCCGGCGCCGTGCGTGCGCGCCGGGAGCAAGCCCACGGCTCTAAGTGAAGAGGGGACACAAAGTCTGTGTCCAGCCACAGCCGTTGTAGAAGTGAGAATGGGGAGATTTAACATGAAATTTAGACAGCTTATATACTCAGCTACAACAATACATCAAAGCATTCACATGGGTCGATATGAGCATTTGCATATGAGAGGCACAGACAGGATGCATGAACACAATGCATGGATGGCACATTAACCTCACAGCAGTGAAATGCATAAATGGCAGATTAGATCACAGCATGCAGCGGAAAAAACCCAGGAGTAGCGAGCTGTCTGTCCCTGTGTGTTGTGGGGGTTTTCCCAAACCGCCACAGCTCCCCCCCAGAGGGCTCGGCAGGTGGCCGAGACCTCGATAGTGCAGCTTGGGCAGCGAGCAGGGAAAAGCTCTGTGCAGGAGGGGGTGGAGGGGGGTGGGGGGTAGTAAAAGCCGGCCGGAGACGATGAAAACGTTCGGGCCGCGCAAAAATTGCTTGTGGGTCCGCGATATTGAAGGGCTGCCCCGTTGAACGTGCAGAGGTCCACAAGAAGAAAAATTAGTCACTGGCTCCTCCCGCGATTAAGTCCTGCAAGGATTAATAGCGGCCATGAAGAAAAGACGAGGCTGCGTGGCGGCTGTGATGCGGGCAGAGGGACTGGCGTGTTGGCTTTAGGTGCGGGCACAACCTTAAAGCTCTCTGGAACCGCAAACCGCTGAATTTCCCTTGTGTGCCATGGCTAAGACCATAAAATCCAGTGAGCAAGCTGCGTGCCTCAGGTGAACGAGCAAGCCTGAAGGGCCAGTGTGCAGCAGAAGGAAGGCGGTCAGAAAAGCCGTATTTGTCCCGTGCGTGGTGCGCCGTCCTCGTAACTCCCCGGTGCGTGTGCGGGGGCTCCGTGCGTGTGTGGGCCAGCTGGAGAGGAGAACCAGGGTCAGGCAGCTTAATCATCCCTGTTCAGTGTGTTGGAGCGGTGAAGGGAAGTAGACGCTCTGTCACTCGCTCGGTCATGGTGCGTTCAGGTCCACATGTGCTCCGTCGGCCATGGGGATCGCCGTCGTGGAGAGGGGACGAGGTGCATGCGCTCTCGTGTGGAGGAGCTGTGAGCGCGGCCGGTCCAGCGTGGATGTGCCGATCTAGGCGTGCAGATCTCACCATGAAACGTTGCTCAGCTTTCCCGGTCGTGGGTGTTCTCCGGGGAGTTTCGCCTGGAAACTCCGCGTTGAGGTCTCCCTGAAGCAGAAGGGAGGGCAGATCAGTAGGCTGCCGCGTTCGCTTGTCGTCGGAGAATCACCGCCGGGTGTTGCGTTCGCTGGCAGCGTGTTCGTTTCAGCGTCGGGTCACCAGTGCGGCGGATGATAAAATGAGGCAGCGATGCTGTGGTTTTAAGCAGGTTTGATTAATCATACCGCCGTCACGAGCTCCTCTCCCGGCGCCGTGCGTGCGCGCCGGGAGCGAGCCCACGGCTCTCAGTGAAGAGGGGACACAAAGTCTGTGTCCAGCCGCAGCCGTTGTAGAAGTGAGAATGGGAAGATTTAACATGAAATTCAGACAGCTTATATACTCAGCTACAACAATACATCAAAGCATTCACATGGGTCGATATGAGCATTTGCATATGAGAGGCACAGACAGGATGCATGAACACAATGCATGGATGGCACATTAACCTCACAGCAGTGAAATGCATAAATGGCAGATTAGATCACAGCATGCAGCGGAAAAAACCCAGGAGTAGCGAGCTGTCTGTCCCTGTGTGTTGTGGGGGTTTTCCCAAACCGCCATACTTAGTGAAGGTCACTTATGACCTCCTTATTGCATCTGATAATGGACTTGTTTCTGTTCTTGTCCTTTTAGACCTTAGTGCAGCTTTTGATACTATCGATCATAATATTCTACTTGATAGATTAGAACACTATGTTGGACTTAATGGAACTTCGTTGCAGTGGTTTAGATCTTATTTATCTGATAGGTTCCAGTTTGTTCATGTCAATAATGAGTTTTCTTTCAACTCAAAGCTCAGTCATGGAGTTCCACAGGGATCTGTGCTAGGCCCTACTCTTTTTAGTGTATATATGCTTCCCTTAGACAACATTATCAGAGAGCACTGTATACATTTTCATTGTTATGCAGATGACACACAATTATACCTGTCAATGAAGCCAGATGATAGTAATCAATTAGCCAAGCTAGATGCCTGTCTTAAGGAAATCAAAGCTTGGATGACTTGGAGTTTCCTGCTATTAAATTCAGATAATACAGTGGTACCTCTACTTACGAAATTAATTCGTTCCGGAAGTATTCTCGTAACGTGAAAATTCCGTAAGTAGAGGCGCGTTTTACATGTAAATGCCGTAATCCGTTCCAAGCCCCCCAAAATTCGGGCATAAATTTTTTATAAATCATAAAAACGCATCAAAACATGTAACAAATACATGTTACAATTAGATTACTGCACAATAAACATAAAATGAGAGTTTAAAATGAGAGAAAGATTAATAAAAGAGAATAATAAAAGAGAAAGAATAATAAAAATTATGTTCATTTACCTTTTAACTGCTATCGTCATCGACGTCGTCACCTTTTGCCTTCTTTGGTTCATGTTCTGATCCAAGGACGTTTGCTTTTGTCGGCTTGTAAGTGCTTCCTTTTGTTTTAATACCGTGCTGATCGTTGATGTATTACGGCCATATTCTTTGGCGAGATCAACCAAACGCATCCCCTTTTCATACCTTTCGATTATCTCCTTCTTTGTTTGTATGGACAAAAAAACTCTCTTCTTCTTTTCTCCTTTTCCACTTATCTCTGTCACTTTCTTGGGGCCCATAGCGAATAAATGTTAATTCTGTACTGTACAGTATACACACGTAAAACTTTCACCTTGTTCTTAATAAAGTTTTGGAAAAAAAAAAACAAAACTTCGTGGCCAATGGGATACCAGGAAGATGCTAGGCGATAGCCAAAGGCAGAGCAGCTACAGGTATGTTTACGTTCGGTAAACTACGGGAGCTGCGAGGAGCGCGTACTTTTTTGCCTTTCATATCCTGAAATTTCGTTCGTAACAAGAGGCAATATTTTCCCGTTGAGGCGTGTCGTAACCTGAAAATTCCGTATGTAGAGACGTTCGTAAGTAGAGGTACCACTGTACTGAAGTCATTCTTGTTGATCCGAAAAACCTTAGAAATACCTTTCCAAATCAAACTTTTAGTTTGGATGCAGTTACGCTTTCTCGTAATAGCTCTGTGAGGGACCTTGGAGTTATTTTTGATCAAGATCTGTCTTCAGTTCACATATTAAATTTGTTTCTAAGACTGCCTTCTATCATTTGCGTAATATTGCCAAGATTAAGAGCATCTTGTCGCAGAGTGATGCTGAGAAACTGATCCACACTTTTGTTAGCTTGAGATCAGATTATTGTAATTCCTTATTATCAGGTTGTCCCAAAACATCTTTAAAAAGTCTTCAGTTGATCCAAAATGCTGCAGCAAGAGTTTTAACAGGTACTAGAAAGAGAGATCATATCTCTCTGGTTCTGGCCTCCCTTCATTGGCTTCCCATAGAGTTTAGAATTAAGTTTAAAATCCTTCTTCTTACTTACAAAGCTCTAAATAATCAGGCCCCTTTTTATTTAAAAGATCTGATACTACCGTATTATCCTAACAGAGCACTGCGCTCCCAAAATGCTGGATTACTTGTAATACCTAGAATCTCCAAAAGTACAATGGGAGGCAGAGCTTTCAGTTATCAAGCTCCTCGCCTCTGCCAATCTGGATTCGGGAGTCAGACTCGATCTCTGTTTTTAAGACTAGGGTTAAAACCTTCCTTTTTGATATAGCCTACAATTAGGGAGGGATCATGTGTTTCTGAACCCTCCCTTAGTTATGCTGCTAATAGGTTTAGACAGCCGGGGGACCTCCAATAATGCAGTGGGCTTCACTCCATTCTTCACTCTGAATGAATTTTTTTTTTTTTTTTTTTGCTGGTCATTAACATCTGTTTGTTCTCTCCCATAGACTGAGTCCCCATCGTGCTGTTTGCTCTCTGCATGTCTGTTCTTTTCATCTTCCCTATCTCCTCGCCCCCCAGCCAGTCGCAGCAGATGACTGCCCCTCCCTGAGCCTGGTTCTGCTGGAGGTTTCTTCCTGTTAAAAGGGAGTTTTTCCTCTCCACCATCGCCAAGTGCTGCTCACAGGGGATCGCCTGATTGCTGGGGTCTTTCTGCAACTGTGGGGGTTTCCCCTACAGTTGAAAGTGCTATGAGATGACTGTTGTTGTGAAATGGCGCTGTATACAGTAAATAAAGTTGAATTGAATTTTTTTCATTGAAAGAGTAGGGAAGGGAAAAAAACATTCATAATAGTAATTTACTCATGCATACTTAAATTATATGATCAGAGGTGGGTATAGTAACCAGAAATTCTACTCATGTAAAAGCAGTGCTATGAAATTAATAATTAAAAGTAGACAACCCAAAATTTCTAGTTGAGTTAAGGGTACAAAGAGCAGCCACTTAAAAACTTGAGTAATGACTTCAGTCTTGAAGGTTTGAGGTTTTTCTCCAAAATTTATAACAATTTTCTTATAGTTTTCTACTTTTCTCTCTAAATTTATTTAAATTTGAAACCATTTTCCTCAAATTTGTAATTTCCTCTTGTAAAATTGACTTTTCTTGTACATATGAGACTTTGCTATAAATTTGTGGATTATTTTGTGGCTAAATTTTGTCTTTTTTTTAAGTTTTTTTAATAAATTTGAAACAGGCTGTGGTAATTTTTTTACTTTTTCCTTATAACAATTTACATTTTTTACCATAATTTTGCAGAGCCAGAACAGAACAATAATTTAATTCTGATTTCAAAGAAAAAAATTAATAAAATTGTATTTAATGAAGTAAATTAACTTAAATGATGAAGATGCAGTTACAGTGGGGCAAAAAAGTATTTAGTCAGCCACCAATTGTGCACGTTCTCCCACTTAAAAGATGAGAGAGGTCTCCAATTTTCATCATAGGTATACCTCAACTATGAGAGACAAAATGAGGGGAAAAAAAATCCAGAAAATCACATTGAAGGATTTTTAATGAATTAATTGGTAAATTCCTCAGTAAAATAAGTATTTGGTCACCTACAAACAAGCAAGATTTCTGGCTCTCACAGACCTGTAACTTCTTCTTTAAGAGGCTCCTCTGTCCTCCACTCGTTACCTCTATTAATGGCACCTGTTTGAACTCGTTATCAGTATAAACGACACCTGTCCACAACCTCAAACAGTCAGACTCCAAACGCCACTATGGCCAAGACCAAAGAGCTGTCAAAGGACACCAGAAACAAAATTGTAGACCTGTACCAGGCTGGGAAGACTGAATCTGCAATAGGTAAGCAGCTTGGTGTGAAGAAATCAACTGTGGGAGCAATTATTAGAAAATGGAAGACATACAAGACCACTGATAATCTCTCTCGATCTGGGGCTCCACGCAAGATCTCACCCTGTGGGGTCAAAATTATCACGAGAACGGTGAGCAAAAATCCCAGAACCACACGGGGGAACCTAGTGAATGACCTGCAGAGAGCTGGGACCAAAGTAACAAAGGCTACATCAGAAACACACTACGCCGCCAGGGACTCAAATCCTGCAGTGCCAGACGTGTCCCCCTGCTTAAGCCAGTACATGTCCAGGCCCGTCTGAAGTTTGCTAGAGAGCATTTGGATGATCCAGAAGAGGATTGGGAGAATGTCATATGGTCAGATGAAACCAAAATAGAACTTTTTGGTAAAAACTCAACTTGTCGTGTTTGGAGGAGAAAGAACACCATACCTACTGTGAAGCATGGGAGTGGGAACATCATACTTTGGGGCTGTTTTTCTGCAAAGGGACCAGGACGACTGATCCGTGTAAAGGAAAGAATGAATGGGGCCATGTATTGTGAGATTTTGAGTGAAAACCTCCTTCCACCAGCAAGGGCATTGAAGATGAAACGTGGCTGGGTCTTTCAGCATGACAATGATCCCTAACACACCGCCCGGGCACCAAAGGAGCGGCTTCGTAAGAAGCATTTCAAGGTCCTGGAGTGGCCTAGCCAGTCTCCAGATCTCAACCCCATAGAATATCTTTGGAGGGAGTTGAAAGTCCATGTTGCCCAGCGACAGCCCCAAAACATCACTGCTCTAGACTAGAGGAGATCTGCATGGAGGAATGGGCCAAAATACCAGCAACAGTGTGTGAAAACCTTGTGAAGACTTACAGAAAACGTTTGACCTCTGTCATTGCCAACAAAGGGTATATAACAAAGTATTGAGATGAACTTTTGTTATTGACCAAATACTTATTTTACCGAGGAATTTACCAATTAATTCATTAAAAATCATTCAGTGTGATTTTCTGGATCTTTTTTTTCTCATTTTGTCTCTCATAGTTGAGGTATACCTATGATGAAAATTGGAGACCTCTCTCATCTTTTAAGTGGGAGAACTTGCACAATTGGTGGCTGACTAAATACTTTTTTACCCCACTGTATTTCTGTTTATAATATTTCTATATATTGATAGATTTTTATTTTTTTTTTAGAAATCTCCTCACCACCCAGACAGCAGGAAAAACCTCCCTTATTTTGAAATCAAATGTTGACACGTTTAGTTTGTCTGAAGGCTGCTGACGGATTAGTCATTGACTTTGTAAATTTTGTTCATCTTAACTTGCCAGGTACATAATAGTGAACATAAATTAGTTAATTATTAACTGAGGTGAAGGTAAAAGCATCTCCTTTTTATTCTTGTCCAAAATGAGAAAAATAAAAGAATAATAATTAAAAAAAGGACAAAATGAATCAACTTGACCTCCTAACCACACCTGTTAGCTAAGCGACTCTTCCATTATTGCTCCCATTACCAGCAGGTTAAAACCATGATAAATGGTTTTAACTGTTTACACACCTCTTCTGCTTTTTTTTTCCACGTTTAAAGTACTTTAATAAGCTCATATTTTCTCGGACAGTGACCTAGCGAGACACTCTGCCTGCCGACTGGAAATGGTCACGCGGTCAGGGCACTTCTGAACTCGACGTCACACGGCGTTGTTCGAGTGCGCGCTTGCGGACCGTCATTCCTTCATATTTTTTTCTTAAATTTATATTTCATCTTAAAGTGGCAGCATAATTTCAAGTGTGGCGGACTGCCACCCGGAAATGTTACCAGAGGAAACCCTGCCTATTACTATAAAACGAGTAAAGCTGGGGTCACCCGAGAATGTACACGTGTTCACCCTGTGACCCTGACCTCTGACTATGGGTTTGGCAGTACAAGGTCAAAATACCATATAAACTATATCTCGACAGCAAAAAAAGAGACTGAGCGGTACCACTGGGAGCCGCCAGTATTTTTAATAGTCCGATATTTTTAAATTATTTCACTCTTTTGTTCTAACTTATTGTATTTTTTGCAAACTTTTTTATTTCTGTTTTTATTGTGTCTCTATGTAGTTCTTTTTATTCTGTTTCATTATAGAGCGCTTTGTGACTACATCAATGAAAAGCACTTGCTTTAAATGTCTAAGAGCTGCAGTTCACTCAACCCCTCCCTCTTACAGGTTTCAGCTTTACTTAGTTTACTTTACTGGTGTATTCTGTTAGTCAAAAAAATACACTTATAACTGTGCCCTTCAGAGGTAAAGTGGGCTATCCCACAAAACCATTATTTTGAGAAAATGAGCTCTAAAGTTGAAATATTCTCAAAAAATCAGTGTGCCTATAGTTACCCCCTATAATAATTATAGGGGGTAACTTTTTAATGATATAGGCACACTGATTTTTTGAGAATATTTCAACTTTAGAGCTCATTTTCTCAAAATAATGGTTTTGTGGGATAGCCCACTTTACCTCTGAAGGGCACAACTAGGGATGTGCGATATCACAAAAAACTCATATCACGATATAAGTCATCTTGTGTCACAGTAACGTTATATATCACCATATACATTTTCTGTGAATTCTGCAGTTTAATCACATAAAAAGGACCATCTTTTTTTTTTTACATCTACCTTTTTCCCTCATAATTTTGCAGTGTTTTTATAAAATATATATTTTTAATGTGCATTTGAGTCTTGATTCTCATAAATTTCCGTTTTTTCCTTCTAAATCATATATGAATAAAAAGTAAACATTAATAAGTTAAATATTTCCTGAGCCAGAGGAAAATGGCAAACAAACAAATAATAAAACCAACATATAACATAAAAAAATGTCTGAAAATGAGAGAATGACCCATGGCTTTCACCTACAGATATAAATTAGCTGTTAGTTTAAACCGGTGAAAATTTAAGTGCAGACCTGCAGCCATTTTGGCCTGATTTAACCTGTTTGCTTCTTAGTAAAAAATATTTCAGATTGGTCATGAGCCGGGGGCGGCTGTGGTGCAGGCGTAGTGTGACAGACTACTGATCGGAGGGTCATGGGTTTGATTCCCTCTCTGTCTGCAGTCTGCATGTCGAAGTGTCCTTGAGCAAGACACTGAACCCCCAGTTGCTCCTGGTGGCCAGGCTAGCGCCTGTGTGTGTATGGCAGCTATGCCTCCATCAGTGTGTGAATGTGTGTGTGAATGGGTGGATAGCAGGATATGTAAAGTGCTTTGGTCATCCAGAGATGAGAAAAAGCGCTATATAAGTGGGCGCCATTTACCATGATCTGAAACTCAAAGACACAAAAGGTCATGTAATAAAATACATGTGATGACTTTAACTTTATTCATTATCACTACTTGACTAATTAAAATGATTAGAAATCAAATAAATTACATTAAGAGCCACCTTGCTCCTCTGACCCATTTTAATGTATTTATTAATTATTTTGCGTGTATGTGCCACATTATGCACTTCTGCAGCATTAATAATTTTTTTCAGACAAAACTAAGAAACTCAGCAGTAATTTAAACCAAAGAAATGAGGGTCTGTTATGGTTTCCAGTGAGGACAACTTAGCATCATCATTTAGCATTTTATAGTTAGACATGGTGTTAATGTTACTTACCTCCTATTAAAATGAGGTTAGTGAACTATCGTCTCTGATGCAGCATGATGGAAAACGGTCCCACATCCTTGGCAAACAGGAGAAGCAGCTATCTGAACCGGTAGTTTGGAGTTAGCATTAGCAACCACCGGACTGAAGCCTAGCCACCCACCACACCTATTCCGTTATGTGCACTGCAGAGGGGAGACGGGACACTGACAAGTAGTGGTGAGGTGCTTTACTGATAAACGGGAGTATGTGCGTTTTAAATCATGATAGTATTCTATGAAAGGAGAGACGTTTTTATATCGTCATCCGATATACATCGTCTTATCGCACAGCCCTTCTTATAACTCGATTCACAGAGCAATTCAATGTTTTTCCTTTCATAAATTAAAAAAACTAAATGCTAAAATCTAAAAACAAGGATTACATAGAAAAATATTGTTAAAAATTGAAGATGCAACATAGAGATGCATCAAGATGCATTGTGAATCGTTTTGCATTTGAATCGTTAATGCCTGAATCGTAATTGAATCGTGAGATGACTGAAAATTCACACCTTTAGTACTTGCACTGTGTGAAAAATTCACGCTTTCACATTAGGTCTTTATTCCATGCAGTTTTATTATTGTGTAAGGCATTTCACTTCCATCAAGATCATTTTTATTACTCATTTAAGTGATTTTGATAAGCCGAATTCTCTTTTTCTTCTGCTTCTTCTTCTTTCACATTTGATTTGTGGTTGGCAACCAGCTTACAGGTGCATTACTGCGACATACTTCACTTTATATCACTCCGTCTTCTTCTTCTAGACCTAATTGCCGGCTGGCAACCAGCTTACAGGTGCACCACCGCCACCCACCAGGGTGAAGTGTGGACAAGAGACTGGCAGGTCTCAGAATGGCACAGCTGCCATTTGGGTGTTTACCTATTCTATGTAACGTCTAGTTCAAAGTAGGATGTTTTCTTAATCGGGTGATGAGTATCTCCTCTTTGCTGTTTCTTCCAACTCCCATTCCAGAGTCCACCCGCTTTTGAATGTCATAAAGATGTCTTCCTGTATCTATTGAGTCCCAATGTTCTTGACACTTTTCCACTGTATAATTTTTAATTATAGATTTGCCTTCTGCCTAACTGAGATTTCCAGATTTATTGTTTGAAATTTTAATGATTGTTTTGCTAATAAATCAACATCCTCATTACCCTCTATTCTAACGTGGGCTGGAACCCAAAGAAAGTTTGACTGACCTTTACTGTAGAGGTTGTAAATTAAGGAGTGGATTTCTACAGTGACTGAACACTCTTGAGAGCTGCCCAACTATCTGAAGCAATGACTGCATTATTACCTCCGCCAGGCCGAAGGCCAGGAGGAGGTTATGTTTTTGCCGGGGTTTGTCTGTCTGTCTGTCTGTTTGTTTGTTTGTTTGTCTGTTGGTTAGCAAGATAACTCAAAAAGTTTTGGACGGATTTCGATGAAACTTTCAGGTGTTGTTGGAAATGGTACAAGGAAGAACTGATTAAATTTTGGGGATGATCCGGATCACCGTCTTGATATAGGAATTTTTTAAAGCATTCTTTAACATTGTGACATACGGCCATTTTCAGCATGTGTGCAGGGGCAATAGAGGGCGCTGGTCGTCGTGTCTGACGAACACAAACTCCGCCTTCTTCAAAGTTTGAGGCACAAAAGCACGCGGAAAACAGTGGCGGCCAGGACCCGCCAGAGTGCCTGTGTTTGCGCTATGCTGCAAAAGCTGAGACGGGCAGCTGTCCGGCGCCGGATTATTTGGCAGAAATTCCCCGGCCAGCCATAGGGGCTGCGCAAAAACCAGCTCTCTGCCGGGGAAGTTTCCAAATCCTCTTTTCTCCACGGAGCGCAAACCCAATAAAACCCACGGCAACCATTATCGCACCTTCTTTTGTCCTGCGGCGCCGGAACAGACAGGAATCCCGGCGCCAGTAATGCTGCGTCTGATATGTGTGACTCTAATACTAAAACTGACTGCATCGGGGAATTTCCACCTGAAGTCGCACTTTGCTACACAGCGCCACAAAAACTTTGTAGCCAAATTCGATCAATGGATGAACATTTTCAGCCAGTGACAGAACCAACGCCTTCCAAATCCAATGCATCACTAGCAGAAGTGATGTTTTCTCATTTTGTGCCAGACCACAATCTACCCCAATTGGTGGCAGATCACTTCAGTGATTTGGTGCCAACATTGTTTCCTGACAGCAAGAGCACTCAATTTTTTGTGCTACTTGGCTTATTATTTTCACATTACCAAAAAGTTATGGCTCAACATTGTGTCCATATAAGTGTACACTGGAATAAATATGTTTGAAATAGTTCATGTTGCACTTGCTGTTTGTTTAGTTTTTGTTTCTTTGTTTGTTTGTTTTTGCTTCAGGTTTCTTTCATCTGCTGATAAATACTTTTTAAGTACTCAGTACAGGTGTGAAAGCCCCCCCCCCCAATAAGGGAGGCATGAGGTCAGTACAGGTGTGAAAGTCCCCCAATAAGGGAGGCATGAGGTATGCCTTGACAGGTCGCAGCCTGGCACTTTGCAGATGCAGGAGATGGACACAACACCAACACTTCAGTTTATTACCTCCGCCAAGGAGGTAATGCTTTTACTACTGAACCACTAATCCTATCATTGTGAATCCAATTGCTACTCATATGTTTTCATGGTCAAGGAATCTGAAAACGTACACACAAACACTGTATGGGGGGGAACTGTGGCGCTTGGCGGAGGTCTGCGCTCTCCGAGTGCTTTTCTAGTTCCTATAATTTACCTCCAACCACTGTAAAGCTAATATAATGGCAACTAGCTCAACTGTGTATACTGATAAGTGATTACTGGTTCTTTTATTGATAGATATTTTATACTGAGGAATGTATACCGCAGCTCCACTACGACCAGTTGTAGGATCCTTGGAACCATCGGTAAATGCTATCAGCCTGTTTCTGAAGTTCTGTTCAATATATATATGCACTATATAATCTGTTGCTGATTGCTTATGTTGCCTCCTCAGTTGTATTTCAAAATCTACCAGTGGCATCTTAAACAGCCATGGAGGAATAACAGACCACAGGACCGTTGGGCTAAAATCTGTGTATTTTAATCCTGCCTGCTCAGCAATGGTATCACTTATCCATCCAAAGCTACCAATGCTGGACTCATTGTGTTCCCAGCAATCATCAGGAATAGCTTTTGCAGGATGTGACCTCTTATGCCCTTTCAAGTTGATCCAGTATGCCAGCATTAATTTGGTTCTTCTTAATCTTAAGGACATTTCGCCCATCTCTACTTGGACTGCTGATAATGGAGAAATTTTAAATGCACCACAACATATCCTAAGAGCCTTTGTCTGCTCTGTCCAGTTGGTTCAGGTGACAATCAGCAGCCGACATGAACGCAACACATCCATAGTCTAGAGTAGCTCTCATTAGTCCTCGATACACCCTCAACAGAGAGGCCCTATAGGCCCCCCAGTCCCGTCCTGCCAGACATCTCAAAATATTATTTATTTTCTTACATTTTCCTTCAGTTTTTTCAATATGCTGTTTCCAGGTTGGTTTTTCATCAAATAACACACCTAAATACCGAACTACCTTTACTTGCTCTAACTTTTGGCCATAAAGATTTAAAGAAATTTCTTTGTGACTTTTAGAGAAGCAAATTAGTTGTGTCTTTGAGACCGATTAAAAGCCCACTGGTTTGCCCATTGTTCATCCTGGTCTGTTGCTGCCTGCATTTTCCTCTGAATGTACACAAGATTATGTCCCCTTATCCATAAGGCCCCATCATCTGCATACAAAGCCTTCCCTATTCCACTATCGAGTCCTCCAAAAATATCATTAATCATAATATTAAACAAAACGAGGCTACACACGCTGCCTTGGGGAGTACCATTTTCAACTTGATATATTTTGGAGTACTCTGTACCAACTCTTACCTCAGTCCTTCTATCATACAGAAAATCTAATACCCAGTTGTATAGATTACCTTCAATACCAAATTGATTTAATTTAATCAGCAACCCTTCCTTCCACAGCATGTCATACACTTTTTCTACATCAAAGAAGACCGCTATCACATTTTCCCTATTTACCTAGGCTTTCCTAATTTCACATTCTAGGTGCAAAATGGAATCCATAGTATTTCTCCCTTTTCGGAACCCACTTTGAAAAGGAGAAAGACATTCCTTCCCTTCCAAAATGTAATTCAGTCACCGTTCGTTCCAGTGTTTTCCCTAACTGTGGGGTAAGCACTATCGGCCTATAATCATTGGGATCTGATGAATCTTTCCCTGGCTTTAAAACTGGTACTATAACTGATTGTTTCCATGCCCTTGGAATCGTTCCAGTTTCCCAAACTTTATTAAATAGCTTTAATATTGTTTGAAGTACACTCTCCTCCATATGCGACAACATCCTATAAGACTGCTTCGATTTCAGAATAGCCCTTTTCATTTCCGACAGAGTGAATGGCAAACCTATTGTGTCCCTTGAAATATTCTTCCTTATGTTTACACGTGGGTGTTTGGATAAAGTGCTTTCCTTGCTTTGTCTAATTGTGTTTGGTAGATTTTCTGAACTATGAATCTTCACTAAAGTTTGTTTACCTTTTGTTCTTATTAAAGACAAAAATAGAAAGGAGATGTCTTTACCTTCTTAACATGTTTCGACTGTGCACTGCAGTCTTGCTGTGCACAGTCGAAACATGAGGTGATTGGCCGAGACGTTTTACCTCGCAAGCTGATTGGCCGAGACGTTTTACCCAGCTTCGCTCCCTGCCGAGTGCCTATACCCAGCGAAGGAAGACCGCATTCATTGTTCTTTATCGCTCGTGTTGCTTAGTGGCACTTTTCGCTGTTCTCTTGTGCCTTTTTGTGCAAAATAGTGCTTGTGACGCCCTTGGGGGGCGGGGGGTTGATGCTACTTCGCGGTTTTTCACTTTTCGCGGTCGGTTCTGGTCCCCATTAAACGCGATAAGTGAGGGATCACTGTAATAAGTTGGAAAAATGCTGATGGTTTTTTTTTCCCCTTTCATTTTTATTGTTAATTTTCCTTATCCTGACACCCCAAACATGCCAAAGTAAAGACTCACCATTCTGTATTCAATAAGCGACTCTCCTCCCCATCACTGCTGCGGTCTGAGTCTGTGCCGGAATCCCCCGAAAATTCTGGCTCTAATCTGTACGGTTCGATGCCTCCCTCGCTCTCTTCCTGTTCACTTGACACTCCTGCATCCTCCTCTGTCTCGTCACCGATCCTGAATGCCTCTTCACTCTGAAAACTCTGGTGTTCTTGACTGCTGGAACTGCTATCATCTGCCATTGTTGTTTTGATAAAGGTCACACTCGTGATGTCACGCAGCGTCGTCTGCACTACTTCCGGTTTGTTTGGCACTGCCAGCCAGAGGCAAAAGTTTATCGGCTTATAGCTTGGCCATCGCACGGCCTAAAAATTTCTTTTATGTGTTGAAAAATACAATAGGTAATAAGGAATTAATCTGCTATTCTACTTTTTTGGCAAAAAGGTGAGTTCAGTTCTACTTTAAGCAAATAACACAATATGGCAGAGGCTATACAGTTAAAGTACTGTTAGTACTGCTACTTCTGGCAAGGGATATTCACCTTATCCGTGGACCTGCCACTATTAAACAGCAGGCCACTGGGTTAGCACAAACATCTGAACCGGCGGATTGGTTGTTGCTATCAACGGCCCGGCTAACACCTGAACCAACTGATCGGCTGCAGCTGTCAACGGCCCCGCTAACATCTGAACCGGCTGGCAGCCCGCTGCTGTCAACGGCCCCGCTAACATCTGAACCGGCTGGTCGCCCGCTGCTGTCAACGGCCCCGCTAACATCTGAACCGGCTGGCCGCCCGCTGCTGTCAACGGCCCCGCTAACATCTGAACCGGCTGATCGCCCGCTGCTGTCAACGGCCCTGCTAACATCTGAATCGGCTGATCGCCCGCTGCTGTCAACGGCCCTGCTAACATCTGAACCGGCTGATCGCCCGCTGTTGTCAACGGCCCGGCTGACGCCTGGACCAGCTGACCGCCCGCTGCTGTCAACGGCCCCGCTAACACCTGAACTGGTGGAGCAGCATAATGCTGGTCTTCGCCTCAGTACAGCTGGACATAGCAAGTCGGGTGAGTCAAAGTGCACTGGACAGACTCACATATCTGATCCTGCTGTAAACAGCTGTGCTACGTCCAAACTTTTGGAAGCAGGAGCAGTTAAACAAAATACAAATGAGGCGAGATCCGAAAACCGAGCTGTACAAAAGCAAAAACATTTATTTTTCCAAACTGTTAATCATGCACGAGTTCTTTGGGACGCAAAGGCTAAACCAAAGGGGATCCTCGGCGGACATTTAAACATACGGAGCATAATCCCCAAAAGAGATGAGATTTCGGTGTTGTTGTTGGACTCAAATCTGGACTATCTTTGTCTTTCAGA
Source organism: Pholidichthys leucotaenia (assembly GCA_020510985.1). Lineage (NCBI taxonomy): Eukaryota > Metazoa > Chordata > Actinopteri > Cichliformes > Pholidichthyidae > Pholidichthys > Pholidichthys leucotaenia. Next base: position 219,234,271 of record CM035842.1, on the reverse strand, counting down.
AAGCTGGCTACACAGGAACATAGACACTAATATGATTGATATTGTGGGTTATCAGTGTTTTAGAAAAGACAGGCAGGTAGGGAGGGGAGGAGGTGTCTTAATTTACATCAAAGAGAAATTTAAATGTCAATTGGTTGATTTGAATACTTCACTTGAATGTTTAGCTGTTAATGTATGTCTCTCACCGGTAATAAATTTCAACATTGCAGTATTGTACAACCCACCGTCATACAATTCTTCTTTCTATAATGAATTAAGTGATCTGGTTAAACAACTTGAGAGGAGCAGAGAAACAATATTTTTTTTTTTTTTTATTTAAGTTTTTGTAAAGGGTATACAGGTCGTTACAGCAATGCAGTGTTTACATTTTCATCACATGTTCCCTTATTTTCTGATATCTGACAACATTGGAAGATTAATTCTTACAACACCCCTTTTTTTTTTTTTTAAAGTGAAAGAAAAAGTGAAATTAAAGAGAAAAAAAAACAAAAAACAAATAAAAAAAACCAAACAAACCAGTAAAAAACAAACAAAAAGAAAAAGTAAGTAAATAAAGATAAAAGAGCATCTGAGTAGTGTTGGAACAAAGAGCGGAACCATTATTGAAATGGTATTTGTCAAAGATTAGATCTAATGGAAGACACATATGCGGTCCAGGGTTGCCAAAAGTTCATGAACCCATCCATGTCCTGTCTCAGTGCGAATGTCAACTTTTCCATCGAGTAAATGTCTTGGATCACGTTAGTCCAATCTTCAGGTGTAGGACAGTCCTTCAACATCCATTTTTTAGTTAGAGCTTTTTTGCTTGCCAATATTAAAACATTGAATAAGTATTTTTCTCCTCGTCTTTCCAGTGAGTCCGGTAGTAAACCCAAATACAAAGTTACAAAAGAAAAGGGAACTGTAATTTTGAATATTTTCCCCAATATTGTCTGTACCTTGGTCCAATATTGGTGGATAACTGGGCATGACCAAAACACATGAAAATGATTTGCAGTCTTTTCACCACACAAGCGCCAACAGTTCAATCCCTTATGGGTAAATTTGTTTTGTGCAGGTGTTCTGAAAAATCTTGCCAAGTTTTTCCATCCAAATTCTCTCCACTGCAGGGATGAGGTACTTTTCCATTGCTGTTTATTTAGCTTTTCCCATATTTCCAGTTGTAAAGTGAAATTCCCCTCTTTTTCCCATCTCTCTTTTATATAAGATGTGTTGTCTCCTTTTAAGTCTTGAAGACCTTGGTATATTTTAGAAATGTATCTGATCCCTGGGATCCCTTTATATGCCATTAAGAAGACCTTCAGAACACCTGACTGGGCCCTTTCCAAAACCTCCTTTTTAAGTATATTGTTTATGTGGTGTCTAAGCTGGAAGAACCTGTAAAGGTCTTGATTTATTAGGCCTTGTTTTTTCAAATCTTCAAAACTTCTTAAGATTTGCCCTTTAAAAAAATCGTAATATTTTATCAGCCCTTTCTCCTTCCACTTTTTAAATCTGGTGTCTGTTTTATTAGGAGTAAAGTCCTGATCATAGGCGATCCATTGCAGAAGTCGATAGGGCTCTTTAGTTTGATTCTCTCTGACTATCTTAAACCAAATTTTTAGCGGGGTCTCTATCCACGGGTTAGTGTTATTCAAAAGCTTAGGTAAGGCATTGTTCCCTATTATCGCCTGTAGGGGGATGTCACTTGTTATTTGGCATTCGATCTCCTTCCATTGTGCAGTGTAGACTGGGTTACATATCTCTACTAAAGTTTTAATTTGTGCGGCTTTAAAGTAGTCCCTGATATTTGGCAGCGCGAGCCCACCTTTGTCTTTGTTTAGCTGTAGGGTTCTATATCTGATTCTAGGTCTCTTGCCCTGCCATATGAATCTTGAGATCCTTCTGTCCAGCTCCTGCCATGTTTTTTTGGGAGGTTCTACCGGTATTGTTTGGAAAAGGTATAGAAGACGTGGAAGTATATTCATTTTGACTGCTTCAATTCTTTGTGCAGTACCCAAGAATGGTATCATATTCCATCTTGCTAGGTCAGATTTTATTTTTGTCACCAGTGGATCATAGTTTAGTGATATAATTTTGTTGAGTTGTTTCGGGATATTGACCCCCAGATATTTAATAGATTCCGACTCCCAGTTAGTTTTGAGTTTGCTTAGTGAATAATGATTTGGGTCATAGTTGAATGTTAAAACTTGGGTTTTATGCATATTTAATTTGTACCCCGATAAATCTCCATACTCTGAAAAAACTGAGGTTAGTTCTGGTAAAGAAGTGTCCGGCTGCCCTAGGTATATTAAAATGTCATCAGCAAAGAGTGCTATTTTATGTTCCTTCTGACCAAGTGTAATACCTTGAATTTTTTGGTTTTGTCTTATCCATTGGCTCAGAGGTTCTATGAAGATTGCAAAGAGCAGTGGAGACAGGGGGCAGCCCTGACGACATCCTCTTTCCAGTTCAAAAGATGATGATAAATTACCGTTAATCCTTATTTTAGCTGTTGGTTTTTTATATAATGCCTGTATAGTTCTAATGAAGTTGTTATGAAAATTGAAACTGGATAAGATTCTATATAGAAAAGACCAGTCAACCGAATTGAATGCTTTTTCAGCATCTAATCCCAATATGACTGCATTTAAGTTATATTTTTTTATATGATGAATTATGTGTAAAGTGCGTCGAATGTTGTCTTGTGTCTGTCTTTGTCTTATAAAACCTGTTTGGTCTAAATGAATTAGGTCTGTCAGTATATTTTCTAACCTTTTGGCAAGGATAATGGTAAAAAGCTTATAGTCCTGATTTAGTACACTGATTGGTCTGTAGTTGGAGCACTCTCGTTTATCCTTTTCAGGTTTAGGTATAACTGCAATGACCCCTTCTCTCCAGGAGGGGGGGATTTCCCCTGTGTGGAGGACATAATTAAATGTTTTCAGGAGGAGAGGAGATAGTTGCTGTTTAAAGGTTTTGTACCACTCTGCTGTATAGCCATCAGCTCCTGGGGATTTGTTAGCTTTAAGTTTCATAATTGCTTTTTCCAATTCTTTAGGATGTATTTCTGACAGTAGTGTTTTATTTTGTGACTCCGTAAGTTGGGGAAGGTTTAATGTGTTTAGGAATGCCTCGGATGCGTTTTTATGTTTTTTGTGGGAGTATAAGTTCTTATAGTAATTCTCGAAGTTTTTAAGAATATCCTGAATTCTGAGTTTTATTTCCTTTGATACTGGGTCTCTGATTTTGTAGACTGCTCTTTCTGTTTGATGTTTCCTCAATTTATAGGCTAGCAATTTTGCCGATTTACTGCCTGCTTCATAGTATTTTTGTTTCAGAAATGTAAGTTTCTTCTGGATTTCTATTGTGTAGATCTCATTTATTTGGTTTTTAATTTCCTTAATCTTGAGCGAGTCAGTAGAATGAGTGTTGCCTTTGTGTTCTTTTTCTAGGTTCCTAAGTTCTGACTCTAATGTGGATAGTTTTTCTTGTCTTAGTTTCTTTTGGGTTGCCAGTTTTGCAATAATCTTTCCTCTTATTACAGCTTTACATGCATCCCACAGTATTAAAGGGGATACTTCTCCATTATCGTTATCTTCCAAATATCTGAGAATATCTGATTCCAATTCATCTTTCAATGGTCCTTTCAGGACATTTGAATTTAACCTCCAAGAAAATGTATTATTTGTGTATTTTTGGATATTTAAGTCCATGTAGATCGGACTGTGGTCGGAGAGATCCATCAGTCCTATTTTACATGTTTTTACTCTTCCAATGTCTCTATTAAACATAAAAAAATAGTCAATCCTTGAGTAAGATGAATGTGGAGTTGAGTAAAATGTATAGTCTTTTACACTGGGGTTGAGTTCCCTCCACACGTCACAGATTCCCAATTCTTTTAGTAGCATCCGAGTCTTCCTGTTTTGGGTGTTATTTTGATGTGGGGAATTACCAGAAGCATCCCAGTATGGATTCAGTCTAAGATTGAAGTCCCCACCACATATCACTAAACCTTGAGCTTTAGTTATCATTAGGTCGAATACATTTTTATAAAATTTCCAGTTAGCCCCTGGGGGAGCATACACATTCAGCAGGGTGATATCTTCTCCCTCTAGCCGCCCAGTTACCAAACTGTATCTCCCTTCTTTATCTTTGTGTTCTGATTTTTTTTCAAATGTAATTTTGGTTGATATCAATGTCGCTACTCCCCTCCTCCTCCCTGATTTATATGAAGATGAAGAGATCATTTTAAACCCTTGTCTACTGAGTTTATTGTGTTCCACGTCTGTTAGGTGGGTTTCTTGTAAAAGTATTATTCCTGCTTTGTCTTTTTTCATTTTGCCTAGAATCTTGGATCTTTTAACTGGATTCAGGATTCCTTTTACATTATATGAAATTATTTTGGTTACACCCTGTTTCTCCATTGTGTTGTTTTGTTTAGTATAACTGTGTGGTGGCCCTCTTTTGTGCTACTCAGAAACTGAAAGAACATTAAAAACAAGAAAAACATTAAGAACATAGTGTAAAAAACTTTAAAACAAAAAGCTGTCATAAGAACTTCCTGAGCTGAGGTCTTTTTAAAGACCCTGTAAGAGCCTTGATGGAGTGAAGGCTCTGAGGGAAATTCCTCAAACTCTGTTACGTGTTGAGGGCCCTCTCTTACCACTGAAAGTAGTCCCATGCTTTTAACGTGAGTTTCAGAACCCAATCCAAACTTGTAATGATTTTTTTTTTCCTTTTATGCCTAAACCCTGTGAAATTGTGTGCACCCTCCCATCCCCATCACATCAAACATTCACGCAAAAACAGTATTTGTTAGTATGAGGAGAACATGTGGATTATTGTCACATTTCTATTTTAACAAGTTTTTTTTTTTTTTTATTACAAAGACTTATTTGTTTCAAATAATATGATTGTTCCATGAAATGTTTTACCACATGCTGAATATGCATCTCCTTTAATGTTTGTTACCTTGTATGAGGGGGGTTGGATGTGCGGATTGATTCAAGAGAAAAGAAAAAAAAAAAAAAAAAAAAAAAGGTCGCTATTCCAACCTGAAAACGGATAGTTTATCCGCGACGCTCTGGTGCTGGGTTTCCCGCTGCTGGTCCGTGGATTTTGAGGGTCTTTGTGTTGTCCATGTTTGCGCTTTGATCTTCTCACTCGGGTCTGCTGCGGGTTTAAATACCGTTACCGGGAGCCCTCTTTTCGCCATGTCAGCTGTTGCTTCTTCCGCCGAATTATAGAGACACGTTTCATCGCCGTAGAAGACCCTTAACTTCGCAGGAAATGGTGTCTGAAAGCGCAATTTCTTCTCTCTTAACACCTTTTTCGCGTCATTGTATTCCCTGCGCTTTTTAAGGACCTCCGGGGCGTAATCGTGTTCCACGTAGACTTTTCTCTCCTGGTGCATAAATCCTTTTTTCTGCCAGGCCAGTCTTACAACCTCTTGTTTTATTTTGAAATTGGAAAATCTTACCAACACCGAACGTGGGGGCGCTTCCGCCGCCAGCCTAGCGGCTAATGAACGATGTGCCTTTTCTATCTTCAAGTCGGTGGTTTGTGGAATATCCAATTTCTCTCTTAGTAAGGATTCCACGCATTCTGCCATTGAGTTAAAACCATTTTCGGTTCCTTCTATCAGACCATGAATTCTTATGTTGTCTCTTCTTTGTTTTCCTTCTTGGTCGGTTAGCTTAGCCTCTATAACTGCTTGTCTTTTGCGTAGGTCTAGCACAGAATCTTCGAGCACTTTTATTCGATCCTCTGTTTCCAAGATTCGGTTCTCGGCCTGGTCCACTCTGCTGTTTGTCCTTTTCAATTCTTCTCTGAATTCCCGAAATTCGGCCGTAACATCTCGGCGAAATCGTCGTAGCTCCTCAAATAGTGATTTCAGGCTAACCCTTTTGTTAGCTATCACCAGTTCCTCGTCTTCTGAACGGAGATCTTCCAGTTCAGATTCTCCGGCCGATACGTGTCCTGGCCTGGAGAATTTCAGTTTCTTCTGTTTTCCTTTAGACATGATGATTTTGTCTTTTGATTTTCACTCCTCCAAAAATCCGTTAAGTTTGATTTTCAAGGTGTTATCCTGGATTGGGTCTGAGAGCTTCAGTGTTAAGCTGCAGTCGCCATGGCGTCCAGACCGGAAGTCCAGAAACAATATTTTATGGTGACTTTAATATTAACTGGTCTGATAAAAAGGACAAACAGAAATTGAAAAGCCTCATGACTAAATTTAATTACCAACAAATGATCAAAGGACCCACCAGGATAACCAAACAATCTAGAACACTTATTGACATGGTATTTGCTAATAAACCAGAACGAATAACCAGAACCTATAATCTTGTAACTGGTCTCTCAGATCATAACATGGTTCTTGCTGTCAGAAAACATACTAAAAAGAGACTACAGTATTTTGCGGGAGTTGATATTGACAAATTAAATTTTATTATTCCCAAATCAAAAACTGCGGAGTTTGAACATTACTTAGAGAATCAAAATTGGGAGCAGCTCATGTCAATATATGAAGTAGATGATTGTTGTAATTTTATAACTGCAACAATTACAAAGTCTATAGAAAAATTTAAGATAAGATAAGATAAGCCTTTATTAGTCCCACAACGGGGAAATTCCAGGATTGCAACAGCACAGGGATAGCAACACTCAGAGCAACAATCAGAAGGCAAGAAAAAACAAGCAAGCAAGAGCAGCTAATATACATATGTACATATTACTATAAAATATATATATACACACACACACACACAGACACACAGTGCAGAGCATTGTAGCTGGATGGAATAAATATATGAATATATGAACACAGTGCAGAGCATTGTAGCTAGATGGAATAAATATGTAAATATATAAACACCCACAGTATGGAGCATTGCAGCTAGGTGGAATAAATATGCAAGTATATAAACACACACAGTGCGGAGCAATGTAGCTAGATGGAATAATATGTAGATATATAAAAAAAGCAAATTACTTATTATTACTTATTAATTAATTATTTTACAAAGCAAATTAAAAGTAGACAACAGAAGATTAACCTACCATGGTTAAATAATGAAATAAGAAAACTTATGAAGAGGCGAGATTCTGCATTGAAAACATCATTAACCTCTAAATTACAAAATGATCACCTTGTGTACAAAAGTTTAAGAAATAAAGTGGTACAAGAGCTGCAAAAATCAAAAGTATCTTATTACAATAAACTGATAGATCATGCAAAGGGTAACAACAGTTCCCTATGAAGGCATTTAAATAACTAATAAAAAAAATGTTCAGAAGGGGGTAAAGAAACTTAGAATCAATGGCAAGACCATCAGTGATAAGGCTATATTGGCAAATGAATTTAATTCATATTTTGTGGACTCTGTGGAAGAATTAAGAAAAAAACTTTGTGCTGCCAAATGTGCTCAACAACACAAAATCAATACTTTGAACAGTTTCTTTTCACATCGATGAGGTAAATGAGGAGTTAATTGCTGGTATTGTTAAAACACTGTCAAACTCAAAAACTAATGATATCTACAATATGAGCACTTCCTTTCTCAAAACGCACAGCAAAATATTAATCAAACCACTGACTCATCTCATTAATCTCTCCATTAGGTCTAGTACATTTCCATCTGGTTGGAAAAAAGCTGTCGTCATACCAGTTCATAAATCAGGCAGTAAAGACGATATATGCAGTTACCGCCCAATCTCTATTTTACCAGTCCTGTCTAAGGTTCTTGAAAAAGTTGTAGCTACACAGCTGATAGACTATCTACAAGACAGTCAACTTCTTCATCCACATCAATTTGGTTTTAGACCAGGATACTCAACAGAAACAGTAAATTGTTGCCTTATTGAAAATGTCAAACAGTCCTTGGACAGGGGTAATGTGGTAGGGGATGTTTTTCTTACTGTAAACCACAGTTTGCTTTTATCCAAAATGGTATCTTTTAACTTCTCTCCAGATACATTAGAATGGTTTGCATCTTATCTCCAGAATAGAGAACAGTGTGTAAAAGTTCACCAGGATAAATCCTTATTTTTAAACAACCGTATGGGTATCCCACAAGGGTCCATTCTTGGTCCTTTACTTTTCAGCATTTTTATTAATGACTTGCCGCTACACTGCTCAGCTGCAACATGTCAACTTTATGCAGATGATGCAGTTATTTACACAGCTGCCAAGACTCCAGCACAGGCTGTAGATGTACTGTCTGCAAGTATGGTTGATGTCCAAGAGTGGCTCTTGCAGAACCATCTATTGCTGAACCTTCAGAAAAACAGTTTCAATGTGCTTTTCAATCAAAAAATGTAACCTGCAACATTTTAAAGTTACATGATCAAGACATCAGTTTAGTTACAGAATTCAAATACCTTGGCATTGTACTAGATCCTCAATTCAAATTTAATCTTCATATAAAGAAAATTTCTAAAACAGTAAAAAAAAATCTGAACTGCTTTAAATTAATTAGATATTACATACCATACGAAGCAGCTGCACTGTATATGCAATCTATGGTTTTTTTCTCATATATCGTACTGTTTGACAGTCTGGGCTCAAGCAGCTCCTTCCACAATAAAACATATAGGTTCATTATATAATCAAACTCTTAAAATCTTGGATAAAAAGCCCATTAGGTGGCATCACTGTTATATTTTAAAAAAAATATAACAGTGAGAGTTTCATTGTCCTCTGTTTTCTGAAATTAATTTTCAAATGTTTCCATAAATCAGCGCCAGAGCCACTTGCTGGTTTCATCCAAAGACAGGACAGCAGCAGAGTCACCAGGAGTTCTGTTAACAATAACTGTAAAATATCCCACCGCAGAACCACATTTGGACAAACAGCTTTCTCTATAAAGGGCAGTCACATCTGGAACACAATGCCAAATGAAATCAAAATAATAACGGACTTTAAAACATTTACTACAAAGGTTAAAAACTGGCTGAAAAATGAACAAGAATGTACCCATGTATGAAATGATTGTTTGCAGGGTGAGAGTGAATGAAGGGAAGGAATGAATGTGTTTGTTTGTAGTGAGTGACGAAGGGAGGGAGACCTGAAATAGGCAAATGTGAACCAGGTTTTTATATTGTGTATTTATAATCTTGTTTGCATTGATGTATGTGGTTATTGTTTATTCTGTTTTCATTTTTTCTTTTCCTTATCCTTCTTTCTTTTTACCTGTTTCTTCTTTCTAAAGCCCATCCAGGGACAAGAGTTGCAAATTAGCTAATAGCTATACACTCTTTGTGCAACACATTAGATTGATTGTTATTTGATTAATTGTCTATGTTTATTGCACTGTCCCTGTCAAATAAACAAATAAAATAAATAAATAAAACAGTGTGCTAGCAAGAATACTCCAAAACTACCAGACAGACTTTGATACAATTTTCACCAGAAATGGCTCCTACTTACAAGCACTTTAAATTTTGGAGGTGATCCATGAGGGACGGAAGGAGCCTTGGCAGAGGTATGTGCTCTGAGTTTTTTTTTGTTGTCTATTGTTTGCGCTCATTGTCTTACAAAAAAATATAAACCCTAGTTTCATCCAGTTTAAAAAAAATGTAACCACCTATTCCAAGTCAGTCAGATTTTTTTTTATTTCCTCACCCACTGCTTAGATATGCATTATTTTTTTTATTGCCTCATTAAACTGCTGGAAGCAGCATGATTGGAGCAATCCAGTCTCTGAAAATCCATGTTAGTACCAGCTGTAAATGTATGTGGTTGAGCTCTATCCAATTGCTAACTGATCACAAAAAAATGCATTGGCCCCAAAGTGGTGCCACCACCATGCTTCACCTTAGCGTGATGTGTTCACCAAATCCAGAGTGTGGACAGCTTTGCTCAGTGAATGGTTGGTTCTGGGGTCCCATTCCCGACCAAAGCCCGTAGTGCTTGTTGACGAGTGTTGTCTTTTCATTGTTGAGTACATGGAGCTCCTGTGAAGGACAAAGCTCTCATTGACTACAGATTTTTATCACTGACAACAAAGTGCTCCTTGGACTTAGATGGTCTTTTGTCCTGACATATAATGTGGATTTGGGCTCTTCTGTGCAGTACACAGTTATGTTTCATTAACCCATTTGAAATATGGTGTCATTGAGAGTTGTGAAAACAGGCAAATTTTTGATAAAGGAAGTGGAACTAGTCATGAGGGCCTTTTGGACATCATCTTCAGTTTTTTGAGCACCCACAGCTCTTTATTTATTTATTTTTTTTCATTTCAGAATATTTAAAGTTCTAGAAAACTTTTCTGCCTTGCTATGAATTTTTTTTTGTCTGTGTTCATTGAACCAATCAGCTCGGTAAATGTGTCTGGCTGTAGTACGGAGGGCAGAAGCAGGGGCAGGGAAGGCAGATTAAATGTGAATTTTGGTCCTCAGTCTCTACCATTCCTTTCCTGTATTATTTCTTCTATCACTTATTTCCTTCCTTTGCCTCTCTTCTCTGTTTTCCTGCACATTCTCAGTATTTTCTCCTTCTCCCATCTCCCCAGTTTTCCCTCTTGCTTTGCTCTCTTCTCCATTATCTCTGATTTTGACTTTTTTTCTTCTCTGCACTCATAACTTTTCACTTGATGCTCTCTCCACTCTCCTGTCATCCATCTTTCCACTCTCATTTCCGTCCTCTTCCAATCCCAACGCCTGTCCCTCTCCGCTGCCTGCCTCTCTTATCACACTGACACTTAGATTATACAACTTGTGTGCAAGGCCCCTTTGCTCCCCCTCATCATATCTAATCTTCCATGACGCATCACTTGTTCGTGAGTTGGGAGAAATATGAGTTTTCAGTCCAGGATTGAAACATCTCAGGAGTTACTGGTAAAATACATGAAATTCAGTGCTACAGCTAAAAAGCAATAAGTGTTGAAAATGACCTTGGGATCTTGGAAAGCATTTATATTCCTATTAAACTAATGTATGAGGTAAAGCTATGGTCACAAAGTTTCTTACGAACAATGGGTTCGTAAGAATCTCCCATTTGTTATCTCTTTTGGGCTCTCAGTCTCTCTCAAAGAAATTTCTGAGTCTGTCATCTCAGATCATTTCCACATTATTTTTGAATTGTTGACCCCTTCATCACCAAGCAAGCCATCATGCTGGCGTCGCATCATCACTTCTTCAACACCAGAGGAGTTTACTGCTGCTTTCAGGGATTTGCAGTTTTTTGCCTTGAATGGACTCGTTTGCCCTTCCCATCTGGTTAATATTCTTTCCTCCTTTCATACCACCTGCTCTGGGATTTTGGACTCTGTTGCCCCATTTCGGCTTAAGTCGGCTAAACTGAAAACAGATCCCTGGCTAAACGACACTACCCGTGCCATTAGGCAACGGGTCAGGCAGGCTGAACGGAGATGGAAAAAGGACAAATTACATGTGTCTCTGGGAATTTTTAGGGGACTGTCTTGCTGATTACCAGAGGACCGTGCAAAAGGCAAAGTTTCAGTATCTCTCTGATATTATTTCTAGCAGCAGTCACTGTCCTAGAGTGCTATTTAACACAATTAACTCTTTTACAAACCCATGCACTCTGACTGTAACATGTTTCGTTTACAACGTGTGAGACTTTTCTTCACTTTTTTGTTGATAAAGTGGACTCTGTCAGACGAGTTATTAATAACAGTTTTAATGGAAGCTTGTCTGTTGTCCTGGGTTACTCTGCTGTGCTTGAACAGTTTGAGTTGGTTTCTTTATCATCACTTGCTGATATAGTGAAGTATCTGAAACCGACAAATTGCTCACTGGATGTTGTTCTTGCTGGAATACTGAAAAGGGTTTTTAATACTGTAGGGCCTGGTCTTTTGGTTTTTATTAATTCCTGCCTTAGTTCAGGATTTGTCCCACCTGCTTTTAAACATGCTGTGGTTAGGCCCCTTCTTAAAAAACCTCACCTTGACCCTTCAGTTTTATCTAATTTTAGACCCATTTCTCGTTTGCCCTTTTTATCTAAGGTTTTAGAAAAAGCTGGTTTTTTTTTTTTTACAGTTGCAGTCTTTTTTAGAAGACAATTCTATTTTTGAGAAGTTTCAATCTGGGTTTAGATCTCATCACAGCACTGAGTCTGCCCTGCTTAAGGTGCACAATGATATTATGATGTCTGTTGATACCAAGTGCCCCGTTGTTTTAGTGCTGCTAGATCTTACAGCAGCCTTTGACACTGTGGACCACACTATCCTTTTGTTACGCCTGAATCACCATGTTGGCATCCATGGCACTGCACTTAAGTGGTTTGAATCCTACCTATCAAACAGAACTTTTTCTGTAATGATTGGTGACATGTCCTCATCCAGTGTCTTTCTCTCCTGTGGGGTCCCACAGGGCTCTATCCTTAGCCCTATTTTGTTTTCATTATATATGCTGCCACTCGGGTCAATAATAGCCAGGCACAACATGTCTTTCCACTGTTATGCGGACGATTTGAAGCTTTATTTACCTTTGAACCCAGAACAAACAAACTCACAAAGTGTTCTATTGGACTGCATCACTGACATTAAGTTGTGGTTAAGCCAAAATTTTCTGCACTTAAATGAAGTAAAAACAGAATCCATTGCGTTTGGGGATACTGTAACGACTGGCTTTGGTACCTTCTCTTTAAGGCTCAGTTCAGCTGTCAGAAATTTGGGAGTGATTTTTGACAGCCATTTAAAATTTGATAAACAGATTGACAATGTAGTCAAGATTAGCTTTTATCAATTACGTCTGTTATCCAAAGCCAAACCTTTCCTGAGCCGTCATGATCTTGAGAGAGCCATCCATGCTTTAATCACTTCTCGACTTGATTACTGCAATGCACTTTATGTTGGCATCTCTCAGTCTTCTCTAGGCCGCCTTCAACTTGTGCAAAATGCAGCGGCCCGTCTTTTGACCAACACACCTAGGCAAGAGCACATTACTCCGGTTCTTTTTTTTGCTTCACTGGCTTCCAGTCCATTTTAGAATTAATTTTAAACTTTTGCTTTTTGTTTTTAAAGCTCTTAATGGCCTTGCTCTGGTTTATCTGTCTGAGATTTTAACTGTCCGTGACCAAGGGAGGGCTTTGAGGTCATCTAGTCAGCTTTTGCTGGATGTGCCCAGGTCAAGGTATAAACACTGGGGTGACCGAGCCTTTTCTGTTGTCGCCCCCAGGCTTTGGAATAATCTCCTACCCCCCTTCCCCCACCCCCCCGCCCCGACCTGCGTGCTATCTCTGACCTGGCCCTTTTTAAATCAGAACTTAAAACATATTTGTTTAGGATGGCTTTTAATACCCAGTAGTGGCGACATCTGTTTTGACATTTGTTTTTATTTTTAGGTATTTATGCTTATCTCTTCATTCATTCATTCATTCATTCATTCATCTTCTTCCGCTTAATCCTTTTTCGGGTCACGGGGGGGCTGGAGCCTATTCCATCATCTTTGGGTGAGAGGCAGGGCCCACCCTGGACAGATCGCCAGTCCATCGCAGGGCCAGCACAGAGAGACAGACAACCATTCACTCTCACAGTCATACCTAAGGACAATTTAGAATCCCCAGTGTGATGCCAGTTAACCTAACTTGCATGTTTTTGGCCTGTGGGAGGAAACTGGAGAAACCCCAGCGTAAACCCACGCAGACACGGGGAGAACATGCAAACTCCACACAGATCTCTGTTGGTCGGGGGCTGGGATCGAACCCAGGATCCCCCGGCCAAGGGTGAGTTGCTGTGCTGCCGCAGTGCTGACCACTCCGCTCTTTGTTTATGTAATTTGTTTTAATGTTGTGTGTGTTTTTAGTGCTGTTTAATTTTCTGTAAAACACTTTGGTCACCTACAGGTTGTTTTAAAGGGTTTTAAAGGGCTATATAAATAAAGTGCATTAATCACATTACATTTCCTATGGATTCTGGAGTTCACAGACGTTTGTGGAGGAGGGCATAGTTTCTTACGGCTGCCATTTTGTAGAAGACTCATTGCCAGTTATCGCAAACACTTTATTTCAGTTGTTGCTGCTAAGGGTGGCCCAACCAGTTGTTAGGTTTAGGGGGCAATCACTTTTTCACACAGGGCCATGCAGGCTTGTTTTTTTTTTTCCTGTTAATCATAAACACCTTCATTTAAAAACTGCATATTTTGTTTACTTGTGTTATCTTTGTCTAATATTTAAATTAGTTTGATGATCTGAAACATTTAAGTGTGACAAACATACAAAAAAAAAAAAAAGAGAGAGAGATCAGGAAGGGGCAAACACTTTTTCACACCACTGTATGTGAGGTGGCCATGCGCATGTTTAATCTGAGTCTTAGTTTGGGGAAGGTTCCTACTTTGTGGAAGACTTTTGTGTGGTTCCAGTGCCAAAGATTGCGTGCCCTAGGGAGCCTAACCATTATAGACCTGTGGCCTTAACTTGCCATCTGATGAAGAGTCTGGAGAGGATCGTCCTCAGCCACCTCCGACCCCTGGTCAGCACACTGCTGGATCCCCTGCTGTTTGCTTACCGACCCAGGATTGGAGTGGAGGATGGAGGTATTTATCTTTTGCACAGGCTACTGTCTCACCTGGAGAACACTGGAAGCTCCGTGAGAGCCCCGTTTTTTGACTTCTCCACTGCTTTCTATACAATTCAACCGGCATTATTGAGGGAGAAATTTGAGGGAGCAGGAGTTGACTGTCACCTTACTGCATGGATATTGACTATCTCACCAGCAGACTGCAGTATGTCAGGCTGCATGACTGTGTGCTCGTGTGCATAAAAGGGGCTCTTTATGGCAGCAGGGTTTTTTCCTCTCTTTCAACATGCTGCCTTTTCAGCCCTTATCTGTGTCTTTTAACACTTTTAATGATTCCACAAAGTTTCCCCCGTCATCCTGGATCACAGGCGAGCAGCAGTAGAACTCTTCTTCCGCCTTGTTCCCATCATGGTTGCCCTGATAATGAAATTCGATTAGAACTTTCTCTCAGCCTGAGACCCTCTCTCACTTATCTCTTGTGTACAGATGCTTCTATTTTCTGTCTAGCCATCCTTAATAGGTTTCCTTTCCACTGACCAACATCAGCTAAGATGCAATATGGTAACAGGTGCTGAAAACCCCAAAATGGTCTCTTAAAAAAAGAAAAACTGGATGCCTTCTTACTTGTCAGATTGTCTGCCACCCTCCCTTTAGCTTACCTCAGGGCCTTGTGGGATGTATCCCTGTGTGGTTCTGAACTGTGACGAGAGAGGGGAAGATTACTAGATGCTGATAATGCAGCCTATTTTGGAGAATGCATCTTGACTCCAGATTTTCACGGTTCCAATCGTGATGGTCTGCTGCTGGTGGGGGGATGACTAGAAATCACACTGTTCCCCTCACTGCACAAAGCCCAGGCAGCAACATTTGGTTCCTCCAATTGAATAACTGAGCACTGATGCAATGTCCTCTGCTTTGTATGAGCTCATTGGATGCCTGTACTTCTGCCAATGGGCCCTTTTTATTGAATTTACAGACGTGATCTTTCTTTGCCCCATATAGAAAATTGATATGAATAAAGTCAGCTCTGAATATGTTCATATACTCTTTTCTCCCTATCTTTTGCTCATTTTATTCCTTGGCGTCTATAGAAGTGGTTTAGCATCTTAAATCTAATTCAGATTATGGGTAAATCTCCGGTTACACTTGGCTGACTTTTGTCTTGGTCTGCATTCTTAAAAAAGCCTCTTTTGTTCTTTTTGGGGTTTGCCCTATAATTTACTGCATTATATAGGAATTTTGTGCCCCCCCCCAAAAAAAGAAAAAAAAAAAAACACGACAAAAAAACCCACACCCATGTGTTGGTGGGGAGTTTGTCTTTTGATCAGTTGTTTGCTGGTTCCCTACTCACCTGTTAGCAGCATAACTAAGGGAGGGTTCAAGGTCACATGATCCCACCCCAACTATAGGCTATATCAGAAAGGAAGGTTTAACCCTATTCTTAAAAACAGATCAAGTCTGACTCCTGAATCCAGATTGGCAGCTGGTTCCAAAGGAGAGGAGCCTGATAACTGAAGGCTCTGCCTCCCATTGTACTTTTAAACATTCTAGGTATTACAAGTAATCCTGCGTTTTGGGAGCATAGTGCTCTGTTAGGATGCTAGGGTAGTATCAGATCTTTTAAATAACAAGGGTCCTGATTATTTTGAGCTTTGTAATTGAGAAGAAGGATTTTATATAGTTATGTAATCAATGTGGGCATAAAGTACTCAGCTTTAGTTTTAGGCACTTAAAAGTAATTGGACAATTGACTAAAAAGCTATTGCATGAGCTATTCCCTTGTTAATCCATCATCAGGCAATCAGGTAAAAGGTCTGGAGTTAATTCCAGGTGTGGCATTTGTATTTGGAAGCTGCTGCTGTGAACCCACAACATGTGGTCAAAGGAGCTCTCAATGGAAGTGAAACAGATCATCCTTAGACTGAAAAAAAGAAGAAGTCCATCAGAAAGATGGCAGAAATGTTAGGAGTGGCCAAATCAACAATTGTGAGAAAAAAAAGAGCACACTGGTGAGCTCTGGAAGTCAAAAAGGCCTGGACGTCCACAGAGGACAACAGTGGTGGATGATAGCAGGATCCTTTCCATCATGGAGGAAAACCCTTCACAACATTCATCCAAGTGAAGAACACGTTCCATGAAGTAGGTGCATCAGTATCCAAGTCTACCATAAAGAGAAGAATTCATGGGAGCAAATACAGAGGATTCATCACAAGGTGCAAACCAGTAATCAGCCTCAAAAATAGAAAGGCCAGATTAGATTTTGAAAAAAACAAACAAACAAAAAAAACCAACATTTAAAGAAGCCAAACAATCAACCTGTACCAGAATGATGGAAAGAAGAAAGTTTTCATCTTAAATCTAATTCAGCATGAGCTGTTCCATGAGGCTTGGAACAGCTCATGATCCAAAGTATGCCACATCTTCTGTAAAACATTGTGGAGGCAGTGTGATGCATGGGCATGCATGGCTTCCAATGGTACTGGGTCTTCTTCCTTTGGCTGCTCCCTTTAGGGGGTCGTCACAGCGGATCATCTGCCTCCATCTGTCCTGTCCCTTCATCTTCCTCTGTAACACCAACCTTCTCCATGTCCTCCTTCACTACATCCATGAATCTTCTGTGGTCTTCCTCTTTTCCTCCTGCCTGGCAGCTCCATCTTCAACATCCTTTGTCCAATATATCCACCATCACTCCTCTGCACATGTCCAGACCATCTCAGCCTTGACTCTCTTACTTTGTCTCTAAACCCTCAACCTGAGCTATCAGTCTGATATACTCATTCTAATCCACAGTAAACCATCTCTAAAATATGCCTGGGCTGGTTTTTCACTGGTTTTCACACATAAATTTAATGCCTAAAACTCTCAGAAGTGAAAACAAATTGCACGTTTTGTATTAAGTTGGTATCACGATATTTAAAAAAGTATCAACTCCAAAGTATCGACCAGCTGGTATCAGAGTATCGATACACCCATCCCTAATTCCCACCATCCCTCCTTTGCACATGTCCAAACCATCTCAGCCTTACCTCTCTTACTTTGTCTCCAAACCACTTAACCTGAGCTGTCCGTCTGATATACTCATTTCTAGTCCTGTTCCTCCTAGTCATTCCCAATGAGAATCTCAGCATCTTCAACTCTGCCACCTCCAGCTCCATCTCCTGTCTTTTTGTCAGCACCACTGTCTCCAAACCATATATCATAGCAGGTCTCACTTCCGTCTTGTAAATCTTCCCTTTCACTCTAGCTGCTACCCTTCTGTCACAAATCACCCCTGACACTCATCTCCACCCACTCCACCCTACCCACACTCTGTTCTTCACCTTTCTTGGGCATTTTCCATTGCTTTGGATGGTTGACCCCAGGTATTTAAACTCATCTACTTTCACTACTTCTACTCCTTCCATCTTCACCATT
Source organism: Pholidichthys leucotaenia (assembly GCA_020510985.1). NCBI lineage: Eukaryota > Metazoa > Chordata > Actinopteri > Cichliformes > Pholidichthyidae > Pholidichthys > Pholidichthys leucotaenia. The sequence goes on along the minus strand of CM035842.1, from coordinate 219,216,392 downwards.
GCACCTGTCTCCCTCTCATTCACATTCATGTATTCTGTCTTGCTTCTACTGACTTTCACTCCTCTTCTCTCCAGAGCATACCTCCACCTCTCCAGGTTCTCTTCCACCTGCTTCCTATTCTCACTACAGGTCACAATGTCAACTGCAAACATCATGGTCCACAGAGACTCCTGCCTGACCTCATTTGTCAGCCTGTCCATCTCCATGGCAAACAAGAAGGCGTTCAGAGCCATGAATCCAGCTGTCACTCCTACAGCACACCTCACTGCTGTCTCGCTGTCCTCATATATGTCTTGCACCACCCTCACATACTTCTCTGCCACTCCTGACTTTCTCATACAGTACCACACTTCCTCTCTTAGCACCCTATCATATGATTTCTCTAGAGCCACAAAGACACAGTGCAACTCCTGACCTTCTCTACACTTCTCCATCAACACTCTTAAAGCAAACATTGCATCTGTAGTACTCTTTCTTGGCATGAAACCGTACTGCTGCTAACTGATTGTCACCACCGCTCTTAACCTGGCTTCAACAACTCTTTCCCATATCTTCCTAGTGTGGCTGATCAACTTTATGCCTCTGTAGTTACTACAGCTCTGAGCATCACCTTTGTTCTTGAAAGGGCCTATATCGTGCAAAATCAACTTTTTTGAGCTTTTAAACATGTTATAATGTTAATTCCTCACCAAAAACTTTTTTTTTTCCGGTTCCGGTTCCGCCGGACCGGCGGCGCCACACGAGTCGGCTGCCTGTTGCAACAGCCTTTTTTTTTTATCTTCCTTCTTCTTTCTACACCTTTCACTCTGTATGTATATCACGGACGCACGGACCGCCCCGGGGGTCTCCCGGGTCGGCGGACAGAGCCACGGTTTGCAGCGGGAGACGTTACAGCGGGGAGGAGCTAGTGCTAGCTAGCACTTGGCCGCCGCCCGGTGCTAATGGGAAACTCGACATACCGGGAGCTGTAGCGAAAACGAAGCGGGTGCCGGGCTGGAGTTTAGGCGGCGTGAAAGAAATATAAGACAGAATAATAAAGAGCGATGGCAAGAACCAAGCAGACCGCCCGTAAAATCTACTGGAGGAAGAAGCCCCCCAGGAGACAGCTAGCCACAGGGCTGCTCGGAGAGGCGCTCTGGCCACCGGCAGAGTGAAGAGGCCTCGCCGTCATAGGTCCGTGGCTCTGAGAGAGATCCGTCGCTACCAGAAATCCACGGAGCTGCTCATCCATAAGCTGCCCGTCCAGCGCCTGGTGAGGGAGATCGCTCAGGACTTCAAGACCGTCCTGCGTTTCCTGAGTTTCGCCGTCATGGCTCTGCAGGAGACCAGCGAGACCCACCTGGTGGTCTCTTCTTCGCTAAGGGGGTCATCATCATGCCCAAAGACTTCCAGCTGGCCCGCTGCATCCGCGGAGAGAGAGCTTAGACTTTCTGCTGCACATCCACCAGCCATAATGCTCTGCACTGTGTGTCTATATATATACATTTATAGTAATATGGACATATGTTTACTAGATGTTTTTTCTTGCCTTCTGATTGTTGCTCTGAGTGTTGCTATCCCTATGCTGTTGCAATCCTGGAATTTCCCCATTGTGGGACTAATAAAGGCTTATCTTATCTTATCTTATCTTATCTTATCTTAAAACACCCCCAAAGTGGTATTTTGCTCCATTCACGCATCTCTGAGTATTCCTCCTCAACCCTGCTCTCTGAGCTGCTGCTCCACCCTGTCCCTGATAATGACTGGGTCCCCACATTCATACGTATGAACGTGGGTGAGCTGCCCACTCCAGGAAGTGCCTGTGCTGCCAGCACTGCCCCCAGGCTAACACACACACCCACTTTCTCCGCGCAGCTAACGGAGCGGTGATCGGCAAAACTCTTTCACTTTAGCATTGACGCTGTAAAGAAGTAGTTCCTCTCACACCTAATCTGCTCAGTGACAACAACTGTTTGCTTTTTTACGTAAGACAATGTCTTCTAAGTTTTCGTGGGCGCAACCCAGCGACACGCTGCAGCAGCTGGCTCAGGGGTTACGTCATGAAATGGGTGACAGCCACAAGAAGGAGAGGCTGAGCCTCAGAGATCGAGGCATCTTACTTCCGGGTTGGAAAAGTAGCTCACGAAAATAACTCATATTTCATAAGAAATTCATTCTCCAGTGTACCAAAGGTACACTATCACATACAGTACATGCATATAGTTTACTCTGAAAGGCTTAAAATAGCATGATATAGGCCCTTGAAAACTGGTACCAAAACACTTCTTCTCCCCTCCTCAGGCATCCTCTCACTCTCCAAGATTGTGTTAAACAATCAAGTTAAAAAGCCCACTGCCATCTCTCCTAAACATCTCCATACCTCCACAGGTATGTCATCTGGATCAACCGCCTTTCCATTCTTCATCTGCTTCAAAGCTGCCCTCATTTCTGCCTTGCTAATCCTCAGGACTTCCTTGTTCACCATCTTTCCTTCATCCATCCTCCTCTCTCTCTCATTTTCTTTATTCATCAGCTCTTCAAAGTACTCCTTCCACCTTCTCAACACACTCTCGTCATTTGTTAGTACATTACCATTTCTGTCCTTAATCAACCTAACCTGCTGTACATCCTTTCCAGCTCCATCTCTCTGTCGAGCCTTTTTTCCTTCCTTAGTGTCCAGCCTTTCATACAACTCACTATATGCCTTTTCCTTTAGCACCTCTCTCTTTGCCATGCACCTAGATTCCAAATACTCCTGTCTACTTTCTTTATCTCCCTGACTATCCCACTTTTCTTTGCTAACCTCTTCCTTTGGATACTTTCCTGTACCTCCTCATTCCACCACCAAGTTTCCTTGTCTTCCTTCCTTTGTCCACTGGATACACCACATACCTTTCTACACGTTTCCCTCAATACTTTTGCTGTACTTTCCCAGTCATCTGGTAATTCTTCCCGACCACCCAGAGCCTGTATCAACTCCTTCCTGAACTCTGTGTGACCTTCTTCCTTCTGTAACTTTCCCCACTTAATCTTTGGCTCTGCCTTCACAGTTTTCCTCTTCTTGCTTTGCAATGTCATCCTACAGACTACCGTCCAATGTCTAACTACATTCTCCACTGCCACCACCTTGCAGTCTCCTATCTCTTTCAGATTTCTCCTTCTGCATAAGATGTAGTCCACCTGTGTGCACCTTCCTCCACTCTTGTAAGTCACTCTATGTTCCTCTGTCTTCTGAAACTATGTGTTCACCACAGCCATTTCCATCCTTTTAACATAATCCACAACCATCTGTCCTTCCAAGTTTCTCTCTTTAAGACCATACCTATGCAGGACCTCCTCATCACCTCTGTTACCTTCACCTACATTTCCATTAAAGTTCCCTCCAATCACCACTGGGTACTGGGTTACTGGTGTTTATCATTACCTCCGCCAAGGAGATTATGTTTTTGCCGGTGTTGGTTTGTTTGTTTTTTTTGTCTGTCTCTGTTAGCAGCATAAATCAAAAAGTTATGAATGAATTTTGATGAAAATTTAAGGAAAGGTGTGTAATGGCACAGGGAACAGATGATTAGAGTTTGGTGATGAGAGTGCATACCTCAACCAAGGGCTTTGTTTGTATTTGTGCAGCAGGATTAAACAAAAGCTACTGGATGAAATTTTCACCAGAGGTGGTCCTTGGGTTAGAGGGGAAGCCATTACATTTTGGTGATGATCTGAGAATGCATACCTCAGCCAAGGCTCTTCTCACAGTGTGTTAGCAACAATACAAATAGCAACAATAGCAACAATTTTAACCAGAAGTGGCTCTAGACCTACACACAACCCATTACATTTTGGAGGTGATCCATGAGGGATGGAAGGAGCATTGGCAGTGGTATGTGGTCTGTTTTTCTAGTTGATGATGTGACAGAAGCAGCCGGGTGAATTCTGATGTACACACATGGACAAAATTGTTGGTACCCCTCTGTTAATGAAAGAAAAACCCACAATGGTCACAGAAATAACTTGAATCTGACAAAAGTGGTAATAAATAAAAAGTATGAAAATTAACCAATGAAAATCAGACAATGCTTTTGAATTGTGGTTCAACAGAATTATTTTAAAAAACAAACTCATGAAACAGGCCTGGACAAAAATGATGGTACCCTTAACTTAATATTTTGTTGCACAACCTTTTGAAGCAATCACTGCAATCGAACGATTTCTGTAACTGTCAGTGAGACTTCTGCACCTCTCAGCAGGTATTTTGGCCCACTCCTCATGAGCAAACTGCTCCAGTTGTCTCAGGTTTGAAGGGTGCCTTCTCCAGACGCCATGTTTCAGCTCCTTCCACAGATGTTCAATAGGATCAGGGCTCATAGAAGGCCACTTTAGAATAGTCCAATGTTTTGCTCTTAGCCATTCTTGGGTGTTTTTAGCTGTGTGTTTTGGGTCATTATCCTGTTGCAAGACCCATGACCTGCAACTGAGACCAAGCTGTCTGACACTGGGCAGCACATTTCTCTCTAGAATACCTTGATAGTCTTGAGATTTCATTGTACCCTGCACAGATTCAAGACGCGCTGTGCCAGATGCAGCAAAGCAGCCCCAGAACATAACAGAACCTCCTCCATGTTTCACAGTAGGGACAGTGTTCTTTTCTTGGTATGCTTCATTTTTGTGTCTGTGAACATAGAGCTGATGTGCCTTGCCAAAAAGTTCCAGTTTTGTCTCGTCTGTCCATAGGACATTCTCCCAGAAGCTTTGTGGCTTGTCAACATGCAGTTTGGCAAATTCCAGTCTGGCTTTTTTATGATTTGTTTTCAACAGTGGCGTCCTCCTTGGTTGTCTCCTATGAAGTCCACTTTGGCTGAAACGACGACGGATGGTGTGATGTGACACTGATGTACCTTGACCTTGGAGTTCACCTTGAATGTGTTTAGAGGTTGTTCTGGGCTCTTTTGTTACCATTTGTATTATCCATCTCCTCCTGCGGCCACGTCCAGGGAGGTTGGCTACAGTCCCGTGGATCTTAAATTTCTGAATAATATGTGCAACTGTAGTCACAGGAACATCAAGCTGCTTGGAGATGGTCTTATAGCCTTTACCTTTAACATGCTTGTCTATAATTTTCTTTCTCATCTCCTGAGACAACTCTCTCCTTTGCTTCCTCTGGTCCATGTTTAGTGTGGTACACACCATGTCACCAAACAGCACAGTGACTACTTGTCACCCTTTAAATAGGCCGACTGACTGATTACAAGTTTGTAGACACCTGTGATGTTAATTAGAGGACACATCTTGGTTGAACATGTCCCTATGGTCACATTATTTTCAATCTTTTCTAGGGGTACCATCATTTTTGTCCAGGCCTGTTTCATGAGTTTGTTTGAATATATGACCTAACTGTATATATTCGTACAGAACTGTATTTAAGTTCATGTATATGTAAACCCATTCTCACCGCATGTTCTCACACACACACACTTTGTAGATACTTTGTTGTATTTGTCGTAAAACCTTGTTCATCCAGCACTGAAACCGAATGTTTCACCTTTCATTATTAACGGTTCTCACAAAAATAATAATAATAATCACAGTAATAGTTATAATAAAGCTTGCTTGACAGAAGTGATGATTTGTATTCAGCAGTGGTGGCCTCATGCTGAGTAAGGAACTGAACAGTCAGAAAAAAAATACATATTTTGGCTGCTAATGGTAGCTGGTCTGAGCAGCCACAGCCAGATTTCTGACAGAACATCGTGTCATATCATCAGAGAAATGGCAAAAGAGGACGTGTGTATTTAAAGCAATATGCCATAAAAACGGTCCATTTTGAAGAGAGCTTCTTCATCAGCTATAAAATCATTTTGACCAGAGTCACACAAACTCCATTAACACCTCTGCGAGTGTGAGCTGTGTCACCGTGCAGAAAAAGAGCAGAATAGGGGCTTCATTGGTCCCAGTACATGCGCTCATCTCAATTTTTGTTGCTTTTGTCTTTTTAATTGCAGGAGTTTTTTGAGAGTCCCGCATTCAGGCCTGATGGACTGAAGCTGTACCCAACATTGGTGATCAGAGGAACAGGCCTGTATGAGCTGTGGAAGACCGGTCGCTATAAGAGCTATACACCAAGTGACCTTGTAGACCTGGTGGCTCGGATCCTGGCCCTGGTGCCACCCTGGACCAGAGTGTACCGGGTGCAGAGGTGAGAAAATGGGGGGAGGGGCCAAATCTTTTAGAAAAAGAGCTTGAAAATGTGAATTTATGATTATGAATTATCTCAAAATATTAACGCCTTGCACTCTGGTCAATTTCCCTAAAAACGCCAAAAAATAACATACCCAAAGTAAATCAAAAGCTGTTCTTCAACCCTTTGCAGCATCTTCATGGGGTTGGTCTCATTTAAAAGAAAACACTTTGAATTTTTTGGCAAAACAGTCATAATCTCTCTAAGTGCTCCGGCCACTGAGTAACATTCATCTAAACATAGTGAACTTGAAGAAAATAAAGTTCGCCTGGGTGTTTTTTTGGATATAAATGCTTGCAAATAACACACAGCTTCAGATCCGGGCTGGAAAATGCAACAGAAATGTAGAACCAAGTGTTATCCAGCTGAGGTCCAAATTTTGTAACAATACCACAAAAAATGAATATATTACACAGGTTTTTTCTCAGGTTGTTCCCAGGCGATTTTGAACTGTGCCAAATTGTGCCAAATGGCACAGTTTGGAAAAACGTCTGTAACTTTTGAATGATTCAACATAGAAGCTTGATCTTGTTCTCAAATGAAAGGTGACACTCAGGGCTGTGTGTGTGTGTGTGGGGGGGGGGGGGTGTCCCCCCCCCCCCTCCCGCGACAGAGGACGGACATCGGCCTTTGCGCCGAGGTCACGGTGCGCCGCGGTCTACTACGCACAGCTGTAATTTACTGATCGGTCAAAAGTCATTTTAGATTACAATTTTCAGGGATAAAGAATAATTTAGCTTATAACACTTACCTGTTCACAACAGCAGCGTAGCTGGTGAACTTCTCTTCCTCATTGTCAGACGAACATGACGCTGGTCCGCTTGTTACGGACTCGTGGTTCTGGTCACACGACCCGGTCAAAACATAATTCCATTATTGCAGTTTTGCGCTTCCATGATTGCGGTTTTGGCGAACGATTTTTCAAAACAAATAACAGTAGTAATAAAAAAAGACTGGTGAATGCGTGTGTGTCACCCAGCCTTCGTCGTCGGCCTCCGTCGGTCTATGATGACCATGGAAGAGAATCCTAAACGTCTACTCTGCTGGGACAGCACCGCCTGTGGCTGAACAGGCCGATGCACGAATGGCAGTCCCTGTCACACAGGTCGCACTTGTGGGTGGTCTCCGTGCTGCTGGGTCTGTGGCGGTTCTTCCTGCGGGTCCTTTTTTCATCTGCTGCAGCAGTCAGTCTCTCTTCACCCAGCCTTACACAAAACAACTTTCGAACTTCTGAGCTTCAATTGACTCGCTGCATTCGCAGCCGTTGGTAGGCGAGTCCTTATTGCTAGGTTTTCAGTCATTGGTTCTTCAAGGTTTCAGAAACCCAATTCAAGGCTCTTATTAGTCGAATGAGAGGTCAGTCATATCTAATCTGTTCGCGGCTGTGTCTGTAGTGGAAGAACGGAAATGCAGCTTTTTTTTTCAGTGCGCTCTAGTACGCAGCGCCCTCGTGCGCTCTAGGACGCAGAGACGTGCCCGCCCGCGGTACACCAGAGTGCAAGAGGTTAATTCAGACACATGATGATGTTGCTGTGGTTCTGCTCAGTGTATTAGTTAGCAGTTTAATTCCCAACATAAATGTAATTATAAAGGAAAAAAAAATCAGCTGTTAGACGCTTAGATGTAAATCGGGGGAGGGCATGTCCCCCCAACCGGGAAAAAATGCAGAATAGTTCCTCCCTTCCCAATATCATTATAAACCTCTCTATCAGTGTTCATAACAGAGTAAAATACATTTGAAGCACCAGTGCTAAATGAAAAAAGATACATTTGGAGCATGTCTTCATCATCTTCTTCTTCCACTTAATCCTTTTCGGGTCGTGGGGGGACTGGAGCCTATCCCAGCATTTTTGGGTGAGAGGCAGGGTCCACCCTGGACAGATCACCAATCCATTGCAGGGCCAACACAGAGAGACAGACAGCCATTCACTCTCACAGTCAGACCTAAGGACAATTTACAGTGGGGTAAAAAAGTATTTAGTCAGCCACCAATTGTGCAAGTTCTCCCACTTAAAAGATGAGAGAGGTCTCCAATTTTCATCATAGGTATACCTCAACTATGAAAGACAAAATAAGAAAAAAAAAATCCAGAAAATCACATTGAAGGATTTTTAATGAATTAATTGGTAAATTCCTCTGTAAAATAAGTATATGGTCAATAACAAAAGTTCATCTCAATACTTTGTTATATACCCTTTGTTGGCAGTGACAGAGGTCAAACGTTTTCTGTAAGTCTTCACAAGGTTTTCACACACTGTTGCTGGTATTTTGGCCCATTCCTCCATGCAGATCTCCTCTAGAGCAGTGATGTTTTGGGGCTGTCGCTGGGCAACACAGACTTTCAACTCCCTCCAAAGATTTTCTATGGGGTTGAGATCTGGAGACTTGCTAGACCAGGGATGGCAATTTTCCGCCGATCCGCCGATTTCCGCCGATTTATTTTCAAATTGATCATTTCTGTGAATCGTCTAAATCCGTTGAGAAAATTTAAGGGGGGGTAAGGTACCTTATTGTTACCGATTTTAGCGAAAATCAACACGATTACATAAGCGCTCGGTGCTTCCCCGGGTCAAGTCTCGCGATAACCCGGATGTACTCAAGCTATTGCTGTATTGTAAACAGCCCTGCGATTGGATAGTTGCAAACGATTGGGCCAATCAAATGGCTCGTTGTATGCTTTGCCAAAAGTTCATGGTGGCTTGTTCTCAGGGATGTGATTTTTCCGGTAATTCGCCGAATTCCGCTTTATTTTATCTTCCAGGAAGATAAAGTATGTTAAGTACGTTAGCGGCTTGTGGTCCACGAACGCAGTGAAGGTGCGCCCTTTCAGGCAGAACTGGAAGTGGCGTATGGCCAGGTGGAGAGCCATTAACTCTCTGTCGAACACGCTGTATTTATGCTCACTGTCGTGCAAAGACCTGCTAAAAAAAAAAAGGTGAGCGGCTGCCAAGAACCGGCAACGCATTGCTCCACGATGGCCGCTATGCCCATGTCCGAGGCGTCGGTAGTGAGCGCTGTTTTAACCTCAGAACGCCTGCTCCCGTTCAGGAGTCCAGTTGATTCTGTCCGCCGGTTTCTGTTTGAGTGCGGCGTACAACGGCTGTATGTGCTGGGCTGCGCGGGGGAGGAAACGGTTATAAAAGTTAACCATCCCCCAAAACTCATGCAGCGCCCTGACATTGATGTTGAGGAGAAAAAATAGCATAACAATTTAGTTAGATTACTTTTATGATTCCAAACAGTTTGAAATTGACAGTGCACAGTGGATATTGACTCATAACTTTTGAATATTTCTAAGACTTTGCTACATCAGTGATTGTGCAAAATGAACTGCTCAAGACTCAATGGAGATTGAAACTGGTGATCTGAAATGAATGCTGAAATTATAAAAAGTAATGGTATGTTGGAATTTTATTTCTATTATGGAATAGATAAAAGTAACTGATTTTGATTTGATCAAGTGTTAAAGCATGTGATGGATAATGCTTGTTGGAATATTTTAGGAATGCTATCTTCTTAGAACATAAGTCAATATTATACAGTAATAAGTGGCATTCTGCTGTTTGTTTTATGTCATTTAAGCACAGTTCTGGTACTTAAAAATCATAACCCCCCCCCCCCCCCCACCCCCAAACAGGGCTCTGCCCCGGACCCCGCTGGGGGATTGCGTCCCCCAGACCCCCTGCAAAATTTTCAGATAATTTCACCAACCCCAAATCACATCCCTGGTTCGTGTTGGAATTCTGAGCTTTCGGTATTGTTTTCAGCGGAATTATGAGATTTTTATCGAAGGATCAGGAGTCATCAGTGCTAGAAATAGACAAAAGTGTCAAAAATAAGTTCCGATGGAATTGGCTTGAGAGAAAAGTGACAGTAAAGGTGAAAATTGGCTCAAAGTTCGACGAGGTAACAGAAACACTCGGACAGTTTCTGAAGAAACCAGAAAAGGAGATGAAGTTCAAAGTTCAGAGACTGACACAGCTTGCTGCCAAAAGGAAGAAAGTTTCACATTAGAAGTGACTTGGTGACCAGTGTAAATAGTGTAATAAACTCTTATAGAACTGTTAAATATGTTTGACTAAAGACAGTGAGACAACATTGAAGAAAAAGTAAGTTAACTTTTCATTGAATTTAATGATTTATCTAAGTCTAGTATTTCATTTTTTTTATCATTTTTTTCAGTCTAAATTACTTCTGTTTTACTGAAAACCTCCCAGCTTCAGGGGGGCTGTGCCCCCCCCCCGGCCCCCCCATAAATTAATCAACCAAATTAGATTTCAGCTGAAATCAGAATTTCCTGTTGCCATCCCCGCTAGGCCACTCCAGGACCTTGAAATTCTTCTTACGAAGCCACTCCTTCGTTGCCCGGGCGGTGTGTTTGGGATCATTGTCATGCTAAAAGACCCAGCCGTGTTTCATCTTCAATGCCCTTGCTGATGGAAGGAGGTTTTCACTCAAAATCTCACGATACATGGCCCCATTCATTCTTTCCTTTACACGGATCAGTCGTCCTGGTCCCTTTGCAGAAAAACAGCCCCAAAGTATGATGTTTCCACCCCCATGCTTTACAGTAGGTACGGTGTTCTTTCTCCTCCAAACACGACAAGTTGAGTTTTTACCAAAAAGTTCTATTTTGGTTTCATCTGACCATATGACATTCTCCCAATCCTCTTCTGGATTATCCAAATGCTCTCTAGCAAACTTCAGACGGGCCTGGACATGTACTGGCTTAAGCAGGGGGACACATCTGGCACTGCAGGATTTGAGTCCCTGGCGGCGTAGTGTGTTACTGATGTAGCCTTTGTTACTTTGGTCCCAGCTCTCTGCAGGTCATTCACTAGGTCCCACTGTGTGGTTCTGGGATTTTTGCTCACCGTTCTCATGATCATTTTGACCCCACGGGGTGAGATCTTGCGTGGAGCCCCAGATCGAGGGAGATTATCAGTGGTCTTGTATGTCTTCCATTTTCTAATAATTGCTTCCACAGTTGATTTCTTCACACCAAGCTGCTTACCTATTGCAGATTCAGTCTTCCCAGCCTGGTGCAGGTCTACAATTTTGTTTCTGGTGTCCTTTGACAGCTCTTTGGTCTTGGCCATAGTGGAGTTTGGAGTCTGACTGTTTGAGGTTGTGGACAGGTGTCTTTTATACTGATAACGAGTTCAAACAGGTGCCATTAATACAGGTAACGAGTGGAGGACAGAGGAGCCTCTTAAAGAAGAAGTTACAGGTCTGTGAGAGCCAGAAATCTTACTTGTTTGTAGGTGACCAAATACTTATTTTACTGAGGAATTTACCAATTAATTCATTAAAAATCCTTCAATGTGATTTTCTGGATTTTTTTTTCTTATTTTGTCTCTCATAGTTGAAGTATACCTATGATGAAAATTGGAGACCTCTCTCATCTTTTAAGTGGGAGAACTTGCACAATTGGTGGCTGACTAAATACTTTTTGCCCCACTGTAGAATCCCCAGTTTTGATGCCAATTAACCTAACTTGCATGTTTTTGGCAAGTGGGAGGAAACCGGAGAAATTCCGGAGTAAACCCACGCAGACACGGGGAGAACATGCAAACTCCACACAGATCACTGTTGGTCGGGGGCTGGGATCAAACCAGGGATCCCATGGCCAAGGGTGAGTTGCTGTGCTGCCGCAGTGCTAACCACTCTTCCACCGCGCCGCCCACATTTGGAGCATTTCTCATAAATTTGTACCTTTAAAAAAAAAAAAAGCAATTTTTTTCCTCATAATTTTGCAGCTTTTTTCTTTTAAATGTGCAACTTTTTTCTTTTAAATTTGCAGCTTTTTTTCTTGTAAATTTGGAGCATTTCTCATAAACAATAAAAAAAAGTGCAACTTTTTTAAAAAATATTTTTCTCATAGGGTGGCGCAGTGGCAGAGTGGTTAGCACTGCGGCAGCACAGCAACTCACCCTTGGCCGGGGGATCCTGGGTTCGATCCCAGCCCCCGACCAACAGTGATCTGTGTGGAGTTTGCATGTTCTCCCTGTGTCTGCGTGGGTTTAGTCCGGGATTTCTCCGGTTTCCTCCCACATGCCAAAAACATGCAGGTTAGGTTAATTGGCATCAAACAGGGGATTCTAAATTGTCCTTAGGTATGACTGTGAGAGTGAATGGTTGTCTGTCTCTCTGTGTTGGCCCTGCGATGGACTGGCGATCTGTCCAGGGTGGACCCTGCCTCTCATCCAAAGATGCTGGGATAGGCTCCAGCCCCCCAGCGACCCGAAAAGGATTAAGCGGAAGAAGAATGAATGAATGAATTTTCTCATGAATTTGCAATTTTTTTTCTTGTAAATTTGCAACTTTTTTCTTGTAAATTTATTTTTATTTTATTTTATTTGTTTATTTGACAGGGACAGTGCAATAAACATAGACAATTAATCAAATGACAATCAATCTAATGTGTTGCACAAAGAGTGTATAGCTATTGGCTAATTTGCAACTCTTGTCCCTGGATGGGCTTTAGAAAGAAGAAACAGGTAAAAAGAAAGAAAGATAAGGAAAAGAAAAAGAAAAAATGAAAACAGAATAAACAATAACCACATACATCAATGCAAACAAGATTATAACAAGATTATTTGGAGCATTTCTCATAAATTTGCAACTTTTTTAAAAAATGTATTTTTTGTCATAAATTTGCAGCTGTTTTCTTTTAAATTTGCAGCTTTTTTCTTGTAAATTTTCAGCCTTTTTCTTGTAAATAGATTTTTTTCTCATAAATTTGCAATTTTTTTCTCATAAATTTGCAGCTTTTTTTCTTGTAAATTTGGATTTTTTTCTTGTAAATTTGGAGCATTTGTGATGAACAAAAAATTGCAACTTTTTAAGAAATGCATTTTTTGTCTCATAAATTTGCAACTTTTTTCTTTTAAATTTGTGATTTTTTCTTGTAAATGTGCAACTTTTTTCTCATGAATTTGCAAATTTTTTTTCTTGTAAATTTGCAACTTTTTTCTTGTAAATTTGCAACTTTTTTAAAAAATGTATTTTTTCTCATAAATTTGCAGCCTTTTTCTCATAAATTTGCAGCTGTTTTCAATTTGCAGCCTTTTTCTTGTAAATTTTCAGCGTTTTTCTTGTAAATTAAATTTTTTTCTCATAAATTTGCAGCTTTTTTCTTGTAAATTTGCAACTTTTTTCTTGTAAATTTGGATTTTTTTTCTTGTAAATTTGGAGCATTTCTGATAAACAAAAAATTGCAACTTTTTAAAAAATGCATTTTTTTGTCTCATAAATTTGCAACTTTTTTCTTTTAAATTTGCGATTTTTTCCTGTAAATGTGCAACTTTTTTCTCATGAATTTGCAAATTTTTTTCTTGTAAATTTGCAACTTTTTTCTTGTAAATTTGGAGTATTTCTCATAAATTTGCAACTTTTTTAAAAAATGTATTTTTTTCTCATACATTTGCAGCTGTTTTCTTTTAAATTTGCAGCTTTTTTCTTGTAAATTGAATTTTTTTCTCATAAATTTGCAACTTTTCTCATAAATTTACAGCTTTTTTCTTGTAAATTTGCAATTTTTTACTCTTGTAAATTTGCAACTTTTTTCTTTTACATTTGGAACATCCATCCATCTTCTACCGCTTTTCCTGAGGTCCGGGTTGTGGAGGCAGCAGTTCAAGCAGAGAAGCCCAGACTTCCCTCTCCCCAGCCACCTGCTCCATCTCTTCAGAGAGGATACCAAGGCGTTCCCAGACCAGCTGGGAGACGTAGTCTCTCCAGTGAGTCCTGGGTCTGCCCTGGGGTCTCCTCCCAGTGGGACGTGCCCGAAACACCTCAAGTGGGAGGCGTCCAGGAGGCATCCTGATCAGATGCCCATATCACCTCAACTGACTCCTTTCAGTGTGGAGGAGCAGCGGTTCTACTCTGAGCCTCTCCCGGATGACTGAGCTCCTCATCCTATCTCTGAGGGTGAGTCCAGCAATCCTATGAAGGAAGCTTATTTCAGCCACTTGTATCCGTGATCTCGTTCTTTCGGTCATTACTCAAAGCTCATGACCATAGGTGAGGGTGTGAACGTAGATTGACTGGTAAATCGACAGCTTTGCCATAGAACTCAGCTCCCTCTTCGCCACAACAGACCGGTACAACATCCGCATCACTGCAGACACTGCTCCAATCCGTCTGTCAATCTCTTGCTCCATTTTCCTCTCACTCGTGAACAAGACCCCAAGATACTTAAACTCCTCCACTTGGGGCAGGAGCCTGTCCCCAACCCGGAGAGGACAATCCACCTTTTTCCGGCTGAGGACCATGGACTCGGACTTGGAGGTACTGATTCTCATCCCAGCCGCTTCACACTCAGCAGCAAACCATCCCAATAAGACCTATAGGTCATTGCTGGATGAAGCCAACAGGACAACATCATCTGCAAACAACAGAGATGAGATCCTGTGGTCACCAAGCATGACACCCTCCATTCTCTGGCTGCACCTAGAAATCCTGTCCATAAAAATTATGAACAGGATCGATGACAAAGGGCAGCCCTGGAGGAGTCCAACTCTCACTGGGAATGAGTCCGACTGAGTGTTGGCAATACGAACCAAACTCTCACAACGGTCGTACAGAGACCGAATAGCTCGTAACAACAAGCCCGATACTCCATACTCCCAAAGCACCCCCCACAAAAAACCACAAGGGACGCGGTCGAATGCCTTCTCCAAGTCCACAAAACACATGTAAACTGTTTGGGCAAACTTCCACAAACCCTCGAGGATTCTTGAGAGGGTAAAGAATTGGTCCGATGTGCCACAGCCAGGACGAAAACCACATTGCTCCTCCTGAATCCGAGGTTCGACCAACGGCCGGACTCTCCTCTCCAGTACCTTGGCCCCTCATGGATCATCACCTTATCGTGGTGGGGGCGTTGCGTGCCCTAGTGATCCCAGGAGCTATGTTGTCCAGGGCAATTTGCCTCTGGTAGGGTTACCCAAGACAAACTGGTCCTGGGTGAAGGGCCAGACTAAGAACAATCCAACAGACTCTCATGATGAATGCTAGAACAAGGATTCAGTGTACCCCACCCAGTATGAGGTTACCATGGCCCCACCCTGGAGCCAGGCCTGGGGGAGAGGCTCAATGGCTAGCGTCTGGTGGCCGGGTTTCCAGCCATGGGACCTGGCCGGGCTCAGCCTGAAGGAGTTACATGGGTCTTCCCTCCAGTGGGCTCACCACCTACAGGAGGGACCATGGGGGTCCGGTGCTATGTGGATCAGGTGACGGTCGAAGGTGGAGACCTTAGCGGTCTGATCCCAAGCGTCCTAAACTGGCTTTTGGGATGTGGAATGTCACCTCTCTGGTGGGGAAGGAGCCTGAGCTGGTGCATGAGGTTGAGAGATACCAGCTAGATATAGTCGGCCTCACCTCAACACACAGCTCTGGTTCCAGAACCAGTCTCGTGGAGAGGGGCTGGAGTTTGGCCTACTCTGGAGTTGCCCCGGGTGAGAGGCAACGAGCAGGGGTGGGTATTCTTGTATCCCCCCACCTTGCTGCCTCTATATTGGAGTTTTCCTTGGTGGACAAAAGGGTTCTTTCCCTGCACCTTCGGGTTGGGAAACAGGTCCTGACCATCATTTGTACCTATGCACCAGATGATGGTTCAGAGTACCCACCCTTTTTGGAGTCTCTGACTGGAGTGCTGGAGAGTGCTCCTCTTGAAGACTCCATTGTCCTACTGGGGGACTTCAATGCGCATGTGGGCAACGGCAGTGAAACCTGGAAGGGAGTGATTGGGAGGAACGACCTGCCCGATCTGAACCAGAGTGTTGTTCAGTTATTGGACTTCTGTGCTCACCACAGTTTGTCTATAATGAACACCATGTTCAAGCATAAGGGTGTCCATATGTGCACCTGGCAGCAGGATACCCTAGGTTGCAGGTCGATGATCAATTTTGTTATCGTGTCATCAGACCAGCGACTGTATGTCTTGGACACTTGGGTAAAGAGAAGTGCAGAGCTGTCAACTGATCACCACCTGGTGGTGAGTTAGATCTGATGGCAGGGGAGGATGCCATTCAGACCTGGTAGACCCAAACGTATAGTGAGGGTGTGCTGGAAACGTCTGGCTGAGGCCCCTGTACGGGAGTTCTTCAACTCCCACCTCCGGAAGAACTTCAACCACATTCCGAGGGAGTCTGGAGACATGGAGTCTGAATGGGCCATGTAAATATTCCTTAAAACAACATATCATAAATCCAAGACCATATCTCAGGTTTATTCCACAAATAAAATCACACGTACGTGAATATTTAATCTTTACAGACAGGTCTGTCCCCGAAGGGACAGGCAGAAGTTTGTTGAAAAAGGTTTCTGCTTACCTTTTATGGTTTGCGGCCACCGAACTGTAGAGAAAAAATCCTCACGCCGTCTACAAAACTAAAATTTGGCCTCGTAACTGGGTGGAAACACCAATTTGTTGCGCTAAAATATCTTAACCTCCGGTTCTTTTTGTACGAAGGCCAAGTAACCAGACAGAGAGGTGAAGTATAGTTTCACTTATTTTACTGAAGCTGAGATATGGTACAAGGTACAGCGCCGGAGCACTACTCTCAACACGTATCAAGAGAGAGTACTACTCCAGCAGTGGGCCCTATGGTTTTTATAGAACCCTGCCACTCCCTCACGCAGGAGGGAGGGCTCCCCTCACGTGTATCAGTGTCCTTCTACTATGTGCCAACTCAGCTCAGGGCAGAGCTGATTCTATCTTGTTTCAGCGAGTGAATCCTTGGGTGTAATCTAAAGACGGTAGTGTGGCATGCAAAGCAAGCAGGATGAAGGATGAAACCATAGTTGCTGGAGAAGCATAGTTGCAGAATAACCAACATTCTCAGACAGACAAGGGCATCATAGAAATTTACCAACACACACATACGCACACACACATGCACTCGCTCCATTCATTCTCATTTCACACACTCGCACACACCTGGTGTTAATCAGTTCGGCTCACGCATTCGCACACCGGCAGTCTCTTTCCTCGTTAGCTCCTGGAGTATTTGTTGAGTGCGTTAGGGGAAAGAGATTGTCGGGGCATTCGCCTCTATACGCGGCAGTTTGTACTCCCCGTATATTGCTTCGCTCCCTGCGTTAAACTCCAGCCTGTCACATCTCACCTGTTTGTCTTGGTTGTGTTTGGCTGGCTCTGCATTTCAACCCCATCCTCCAGACTGCACGATTTGCTCCGAATAACTCCAGTCCTGTAAGTGTTTTCGCCTTTTCTCCTGTGCTAGTAACCTGCAGCACTTGGCTGTTTGCCTTCCTGTTTCGTGCACTAAGCAGTCCTGCAGCACCCGAGGCTCTGTATTCACCAGGCTGTCGAGCATTCGGTTGGCGCCCTGTATTTTTGGTGGCCAATCCTACAGGGATGGCAATTTTCCGCCGATCCGCGGATTTCCGCCGATTTATTTTCAAATTGATCATTTCTGTGAATCGTCTAAATCCGTTGAGAAAATTTTAGGGGGGTAAGGTACCTTATTGTTACCGATTTTAGCGAAAATCAACACGATTACATAAGCGCTCGGCGCTTCCCCGGAAGTCGTCTCCCGCGATAACCCGGATGTGTTGTGTTCAAGCTACTGCTGTATTGTAAACAGCCCTGCGATTGGATAGTTGCAAACGATTGGACCAATCAAATGGCTCATTGTATGCTTTGTCAAAAATTCATGGCGGCGTGTTCTCAGGGATGTGATTTTCTGCTAATTCGCCGAATTCCGCTTTATTTTATCTTCCAGGAAGATAAAGTACGTTAAGTACGTTAGCAGCTTGTGGTCCACAAACGCAGTGAAGGTGCGCCCTTTCAGGCAGAACTGGAAATGGCGTATGGCCAGGTGGAGAGCCAGTAACTCTCTGTTACTGGCGGCGTACAACGGCTGTATGAGCTGGGCTGCACTGGGGAGGAAACGGTAATAAAAGTTAACCATCCCCCAAAACTCCCGCAGCGTCCTGACATTGATGTTGAGGAGAAAAAAATAGCAAAACAATTTAGTTAGATTACTTTTATGATTCCAAACAGTTTGAAATTGACAGTGCACAGTGGACATTGACTCATAACTTTTGAATATTTCTAAGACTTGGCTACATCAGTGATTGTGCAAAATGAACTGCTCAAGTCTCAATGGAGATTGAAACTGGTGATCTGAAATGAATGCTGAAATTATAAAAGTAATGGTATGTTGGAATTTTATTTCTATTATGGAATAGATAAAATTAACTGATTTTGATTTGATCAAGTGTTAAAGCATGTGATGGATAATGCTTGTTGGAATATTTTAGGAATGCTATCTTCTTAGAACATAAGTCAATATTATACAGTAATAAGTGGCATTCAGCTGTTTGTTTTATGTCATTTAAGCACAGTTCTGGTACTTAAAAATCATAAAAACCCAGGAGCTTCGGGGGGCTTCGCCCCCCCTTGCCCCCACCCCAACCAGACCCCACTGGGGGACTATGTCCCCCAGACCCCCTGCTGAATTTTCAGATAATTTCCCCAACCCCAAATCACATCCCTGGTTCGTGTTGGAATTCTGAGCTTTCGGTATTGTTTTCAGCGGAATTATGAGATTTTTATCGAAGGATCAGGAGTCATCAGTGCTAGAAATAGACAAAAGTGTCAAAAATAAGTTCCGATGGAATTGGCTTGAGAGAAAAGTGACGGTAAAGGTGAAAATTGGCTCAAAGTTCAACGAGGTAACAGAAACACTCGGACAGTTTCTGAAGAAACCAGAAAAGGAGATGAAGTTCAAAGTTCAGAGACTGACACAGCTTGCTGCCAAAAGGAAGAAAGTTTCACATTAGAAGTGACTTGGTGACCAGTGTAAATAGTGTAATAAACTCTTATAGAACTGTTAAATATGTTGGACTAAAGACAGTGAGACAACATTGAAGAAAAAGTAAGTTAACTTTTCATTAAATTTAATGATTTATCCAAGTCTAGTATTTCATTTTTTTTAATCATTTTTTTCAGTCTAAATTACTTCTGTTTTACTGAAAACCTCCCAGCTTCAGGGGGGCTGCGCCCCCTCCCCAGCCCCCCCATAAGTCAATCGACCAAATTAGATTTCAGCTGAAATCAGAATTTCGTGTTGCCATCCCTGATCCTATCATTGCATTATTCTGTATTGTGTGGGAATGAACTGCATTCTGTGTTCATTGGACTTGTTATTTTGGCTGAACTCAAAGAAACTTGTCACTCTCTGCTCCTGCTATTGGGTTTCATTCTATCTCTCATGTTCCATGTTATGGCGCACGGAGGTTTATGACACTTACACTCCCAGGTTATCAGATGCCCCTGTACACAGCAATTACTCTCACAGAATTATAATTAATTAAAGACTAAGTTGGATTCTCAAGGAACACCACTGCTAAATGAGCCAACAAGTCTTGCCAAAATTAACTATGCCGTTTGTTTCCCTCTCCATATGCGATGTGCAGTGATTTTGTTTTGTGCAGTGTCCTCTCTAAAATACACCTGTCTGTCTGTTTTGTCCTCATGTCACCCATCAGAGACATCCCCATGCCATTGGTGAGCTCCGGAGTGGAGCACGGAAACCTGCGAGAGTTGGCTCTGGCCAGGATGAAGGACATGGGCACTGAGGTGAGACTCAGGGTCCTCCTATTACCATAAAGGCTCAGTCAGCTTATTTGGAGCAAAGAAGTTAATG
The DNA here is from genome assembly GCA_020510985.1 of Pholidichthys leucotaenia. Lineage (NCBI taxonomy): Eukaryota > Metazoa > Chordata > Actinopteri > Cichliformes > Pholidichthyidae > Pholidichthys > Pholidichthys leucotaenia. The sequence goes on along the minus strand of CM035842.1, from coordinate 219,196,505 downwards.
GTTTTTCACAGTTGGGATGCAGTCCAGGTAAAAAAGGTACAGTTGGATTCAGATTGTGGTTGCTGCCAACCTGCAAATGCTGATGTCAGAATAATTTTGCTGTATTGCAGTGACAGGGTAGGGAATTCAGAGGTACAGTTAAGGCTTGTTGGGCTGGAGATCCCACCCCTTTCACACATTTACAGAGTTTCTGGTGGAAAGTAATTTATAACTTTTGTTGATGTGCAATAAGCCTGAAACCACCAGAACAGTGTGGCCAAGCGCTCATAGAATTCCATCAAAAAGATTTAAGAAGAAAGACTTTGATCAAATCAAACCCATTTGGATTATCCTGTTACTTTCTATTAGTAATAGATAGATAGATAGATACAGTGGTGTGGAAAAAGTGTTTGCCCCCTTCCTGATTTCTCATTTTTTTGTATGTTTGTCACACTTAAATGTTTCAGATCATCAAACAAATTTAAATATTAGACAAAGGCAACACAAGTAAACACAAAATGCAGTTTTTAAATGAAGGTGTTTATTATTAAGGGTAAAAAAAATCCAAACCTACATGGCCATGTGTGAAAAAGTATCCCCCCCCTCCCCGTTAAAACATAAATTAACTGTGGTTTGTCACATCTTTGGAAAGCTGAGCTCAATGTCTCTAGCCACACCCAGGCCTGATTACTGCCACTCCTGTTCTCAATCAAGAAATCACTTAAATAGGACCTGCCTGACAAAGTGAAGTAGACCAAAAGATCCTCAAAAGCTAGACATCATGCTGCGATCCAAAGAAATTCAGGAACAAATGAGAAACAAAGTAATTGAGATCTATCAGTCTGGAAAAGGTTAAAAAGCCATTTCTAAAGCTTTGGGACTCCACAGTGAACCACAGTGAGGGTCATTATCCACAAATGGCAAAAACATGGAACAGTGGTGAACCTTACCAGGATTGGCAGGCTGATCAAAATTACCCCGAGAGTGCAGTGATGACTCATCCAAGAGGTCACAAAAGACCCCACAACAACATCCAAAGAACTGCAGGCCTCACTTGCCTCAGTTAAGATCAGTGTTCATGACTCCACCATAAGAAAGAGACTGGGCAAAAATGGCCTGCAGGATGTTGAAGGACTGTCCTACACCTGAAGATTGGATTAACGGGATTCAAGACATTTACTCGATGGAAAAGTTGACATTCGCACTGAGACAGGACATGGATGGGTTCATGAACTTTTGGCAACCCTGGATCGCATATGTGTCTTCCATTAGATCTAATCTTTGACAAATACCATTTCAATAATGGTCCCGCTCTTTGTTCCAACACTACTCAGATGCTCTTTTACTTTTAATTACTTAATTTTCTGTTTGTTTTTTGCTGTTCTGTTTGTTTGTTTGTTCGTTTTTTTTATTTTATTCTCTTTAATTTCACTTTTTCTTTCACTTTAAAAAAAAAGGGGGGGTGTTGTAATAATTATCCTACCAATGTTGTCAAATAGCAAAAAATAAGGGAACATGTGATGAAAATGTAAACAAAGCAATGCTGTAATGACCTGTATACCCTTTACAAAAACTTAAATTAAAAAAAAAAAAAAAAGCCATTTCTAAAGCTTTGGGACTCCACAGTGAACCACAGTGAGGGTCATTATCCACAAATGGCAAAAACATGGAACAGTGGTGAACCTTCCCAGGATTGGCAGGCTGATCAAAATTACCCCGAGAGTGCAGTGATGACTCATCCAAGAGGTCACAAAAGACCCCACAACAACATCCAAAGAACTGCAGGCCTCAACTGCCTCAGCTAAGGTTCATGACTCCACCATAAGAAAGAGACTGGGCAAAAATGGCCCGCATAGCAGAGTTCCAAGACAAAAACCACTGCTGAGGAAAAAGAACATAAAGGCTCATCTCAGTTTTGCCAGAAAACATCTTGATGATCCCCAAGACTTTTGGGAAAATACTCTGTGAACTGACGAGACAAAAGTTGAACTTTATGGAAGGTGTGTGTCCGATTACATCCAGCGTAAAAATAACACAGCATCTCAAAAAAGGAACATCATACCAACAGTAAAATATGGTGGTAGTGTGATGGTCTGGGGCTGTTTTGCTGCTTCGGGACCTGGAAGACTTGCTGTGGTAAATGGAAGCATGAATTCTGCTGTCTACCAAAAAATCCTGAAGGAGAATGTCCGGCCATCTGTTCGTGACCTCAAGCACGCTTGGGTTCTGCAGCAGAACAATGATCCAAAACACACCAGCAAGTCCACCTCTGAACGGCTTAAGAAAAACAAAATGAAGACTTTGGAGTGGCCTAGTCAAAGTCCTGACCTGAATCTGATTGAGATGCTGTGGCATGACCTTTAAAAGGCGGTTCATGCTCGAAAACCCTCCAGTGTGGCTGAATTATAACAATTCTGCATAGATGAGTGGGCCAAAATTCCTCCTCAGTGCTGTAAAAGACTCATTGCCAGTTATCGCAAATCCTTGATTGCAGTTGTTGCTGCCAAGGGTAGCCCAACCAATTATTAGGTTTAGGGGGCAATCACTTTTTCACACAGGGCCATGTAGGTTTGGATTTCCCTTAATAATAAACACCCTCATTTAAAAACTGCATTTTGTGTTTACTTGTGTTATCTTTGTCTAATATTTAAATTTGTTTGATGATCTGAAACATTTAGGCTGCATGTCCACCAAACGCATTTTTTGTCGCCTGACCGCCCTGAGCATTTTTTTTTCAGCATTTGTGCGCAGTGCTCTGGGGGGAAAAAAAAAAAGGTCTGTGCCCTGTATCCCAGCAACAGCTTGTCACTCTCAGCTCAGCACTTCCACTTTCCTATGGTCAGACTTTCTACTGATTTTTTAATAGCAGTCTCTAAATAATAATGGACAGGAAACGTGTTGTAGCAGCTCTGTATGTGAAATATGATGACACGGAAAGCAGGAGTCTGAATACAGACTAGTACCAGCATCCTATGTCCCACCCACGCAGCAGTTCTGATTGGCTGCTTAGGTCTGACA
>CM035842.1:219113508-219188508 GCA_020510985.1 Pholidichthys leucotaenia | reverse complement strand
GATAACCCACGTTATGTCTTCGTTCTTGTCATTTTTCACGCTCCTGTCTGGTTTGTACTTTAAGTTTCATTCTTTTGTTTACATTTCACTTTTAGTGTCTTCCAGCCTCCGAGCTGGAAAAGCAGCAGCTGCTGCACTTCCTTCTGCTCAGTTCTTGACAGAATTCAGCATACTCCTTTACCATGATACTTTTGCAAGTTGGTGGTGTTAAAATTATAAATGCTGGTACCACCCCGCAAAACAGTTCCGTAATTTCACACAACAAACATACTGAGGCTCCAATGACACATGACACTTGTTGCTTCTGTTTACGGAAGCCACGCTCAGTGTGACTGAGAACGGTGACCGCACCTTCATTTTAATATTATTAATGTATTGAATCGGTAAATTACTTTTATTTCTTACCGATACCAATCCAGCCATTTTGCCTGGATCGAACCCAATACCGATATGGCGAATCGGATCAGCTCATCCCTAATTTTCACTAGAGGTGGCCCTTGGGCGATGGATGAACCCATTAGACTTTGGGGGTAGTGTGGATAGAGGAAGGGAGGAATGGATGGAGCCTTGGCAGAGGTGTGTGGTCTCTGAGTGCCCTCTAGTTTTTAATATTGTAACTTAATAGTGTGATGGGAGCTGAACAGTTTACTCGAGGGTTGCAGTTCATTTTCAGTAAAAAACAGTCTACTGTGTTTTTTGGTAGAAACAAGTTCAATAAACAATTAACTTTTCTATATATTTTTATCAAATTTGCATATTTTTAAAAATGTTTTGATTTATTTATCTGCAGATATGTAAGTTTTTGTTCCCTTAAATTTACAAAGGTTTCTTCTTGTAAAGACCTGTAGATGAACATCTGTGTTTACCCCGATGTTGTCTGTATTTGTTGGCATTATGGGAAATATTAAAGTTTTGTAGACCCAGACGAGCCTGGGGATGCTCTGCCACTAACAATTGCTTTGTTTGTTAGCAGGATCACTAAAAAACTACTGAACGGACATCAGATTGTTGAAGTGGTGAAGCGGTGAGGTGTAGCTTTAGGAGTAATCCATTGGATTTTGGTGGTGATCAGAATTACTGTCTGCCTCTAGGAACTTCTTCAGTTCATTTTACAGTGGATTTCAGTGACAGAACTTTCACTTCTTAAGGTGTGTTCCAACCAAATGCGAATGGGCAAATTTTTCATGCGGCGTGATTACATTTTAACTCATCGTAAACACGGAAATAGATATGAATTCGCTGTCTGAGTGGGTTGCAGATGGGAGGCATTGCCTTTATAATTTATGCAGCTGTTTTTAACTTGCTGTGGAAATCCCCAAAATACCGTTGTGCTTAGGTTTACATTATCTGACGATGGTCTCACCTTAAAAAAATTGTTCCTAACTTCAAAAATTTCATCTGGATGATGGTTGTTTACACTGCTAGCCTGCTAGCCTTGTTAGCAAGTCCGTGGGTGGATAACTCTGACACTGATTCAGCTGCAGAGCCCCTGGTCCTTCTGTCTACAGGTGACTGTCAGTCGCATTCTCAAACTAGTTTACTCTCCAAGGTTGATAATTTTACTCCGGTGACGGCAGAATCTCAAGGCCATTACTAGCTAGCGCTATCCCTCGAACGCAAATTTGTGTGTGTTTGCCTCTTTCCATTGACTTTGTATGTATTTGCCCACACGAAAAATTTCCTTTGCATTCGCCGTGAGTGCACCTTAACAGTGGATGATTCGTGAGTTGCAGAAAGGCTTCAAAAACTTCCCTAAACACAACCACAATTTTTTACTTTTTTCCCCAGCAAAACAGTAAATTTTGTTTTCTCTTGGTCACATGTTCGTGTCAAAAAGTTTTTGCTGTCAGAAAGCTTCAGTTTTACAGAATCACCACGGTTTTCTGTATATGGTCCCATTATAACAGAAGAAAAATGAGCTGCCTTGGCAGAGGGTTGCACTCTCTTGACTGCATCTGGTTTATTTTGTTTATTATTCTGTCTCATAATTTTTCAAGGTTGTAGAGACCACCACAGAATATGTGTTGTGTTTGACACATGGTATTGCATTTCTATACTAATGTCATGCACAGTTGAATTTATTGAAACTTTGACCTAGATTTTTTGTCTTTTTGACTTTTTTCTGAAAATTTTTTGGGTGGTGTTGATGACCCTCTGCACAGCCTTCCTGTTCTTGGCCATGGAGCCGGCGTACCACACACCCAGACAGTAGGTGAGCACGCTCTCCACTGAGCAGCGATAGAAGGCCAGCAGCAGCTTCTAGTCCAGGTTATTCTTCCTCAGGACACTGAGGAAGTGCAGCTGCTGCTGGGCCTTCTTCACCAGGGCCTTGGTGTTGACAGTCCAGGAGAGGTCAGAGGACATGTGGGTGCCCAGGAACCTGAAGGTGGGGATGGTTTCCACGCAGTCGCCATTTATGGTGGGGGGGGGGGGGGGTCCTGTCTGTTCTTCCTGAGTCCAGTATGAGTTCTTTGGGTTTTTTGGACATTCAGTTTCAGGTTGTTTGCTTGGCACCACAACAGCAGATTCTCTACCTCCACCCTGTATGCCTTCTCTTTGTCATCGGTGGTGAGCCCAACCAAGATGATATTGTCTGTGTATTTCACGATGATGTGGTTAGGTGGGTTGAAATACAATCAAAGATGTGCAGGGAGTACAGTAGTGGGCTTAGCACACAGCCCTGGGGGGAACCAGTGCTGAGAGACAGTGTGGAGGAGTGGTGTGGGCCGAGTCTGACTGTTTGTGTGCAGTTAGTGAGAAAGTTTTTTGTCCAGGAGCAGGGTGGGGGCGTTGGAGAAGGTGCAGTTTGTTGATCAGGATGTCTGGGATGATGATGTTGAAAGCTGAGCTGTAGTCCACAAGGAGCATCCTCACATAGCTCCTTGGGTTTTCCAGGTGGCTCAGCTGGAGGGTGTGGTGTGGTGACGATGGCGTCTTCCGTAGACTGGTTCTCCCTGTAGGCAAACTGGTGGGGGACAAAGGAGGGGGGAAGACAGTCCCTGATGTGCTGGGACACCAGTTGCTCAGAACACTTAATGACTACAGAGGTGAGCGCTATGGGTCTGTAGTCATTCAGGCTGTCAGTTGTGGACTTTTTGGGGATGGGGATGATGGTGGAGGCCTTGAGGCAGGAGGGGGTGGATGTGTGTGTCAGGGAGAGGTTGAACAGCTTGGTGAGGATCCCTGCTAACTGGTCTGCACATGCTTTGACCACTGCTCCTGGGATGCCTTTGGGACCAGCAGCTCTGTGGGGGTTCACTGCTTTCAGTTTCCTCCTCACCTCATGCACCTGTGGGGGGGGGGGGGGGTCAAACCGAGCGAAGAAACTGTTAAGCTCCTCTGCCAGCATGAGCCAAAGTCCATAGAAATCTGTCAAGTGACTGCTGATTCATTGAAACATTTCAGATCAAAAATTGAATTTGGCAATAACATGACCCGCTCAAATATGACAGGAAAAAAGACTACAGCAAAGCAGCAGTTAAAGAGGGGGCTGTATCTTCATGGCCAGTAACCTAAATATGATCGGAGCATGAAAAGAGCACCTGGAGCAGCATGTTTGTGCAATTCTTAGTACAACCAGGAGAAAATTAGACAAACAAGCTAAGTTAGCAGTTAGCTACATTGGCAGTCAATCTTCAGCACATATGCTCAACTCACCTGCAATCACTAAATCATTGACCATGTTTACATGGTTATGAGTAAACTGATTATAATCAGCTTTCTGGAGTTACCTGATTATTCAAACTGTTATATAAACAGAGTAATCTGATTACCTTTATCAGTTAAAGGCCATTATCGGTTTATGAGAAAACAGATTAACCCACCTAGTTCATTTGCCCGATAAACCGTTTACTCGGTGCATGTAAACACCATAAGCCGTTTATTACCTTTATCGGTTTACTCCAGTAATCTGTTTACTTTGGGAGCAATCCTCCCAGGCCGGCTTCGCTGGGGCAGGGAGCAGATCTCCCAGGCTGCTGAGCGTCCCATCAGCCAGTTTCAACCAGGCCTCGGCTTCTACTGCGATCTCCTCCAAGCAAAATTCTCCAAGAAAATCGCTACTGCTAAGAGGAAACTGCCTCAATATTTGCCAAACTCACTCAAAAGAATCCTCGGGAGGGTCTCCATCCAGGTTGTATTCAAGGTCAAGGTGAAGAGTTCTGGTACTTCCACGATTTTAGAAAAACCACTATTCCTCCTAGGCAATTATCTCACTTCTCACCAAACCTACTCACAGTGACCCTCAGGTAGGTCTACATCCAGGTTGAGGTCAAGGTTAAGATCATTGTCAAAGGTCGTTTGATCTGGGCTTTTATGATTTCACAAAAAGCGTTAGTCCTTCTAGTCCACTTGACTAATTACATCCTAGATGGGTCTGTATCTAGGCTGTGCTTAAGGTCAATGGTTAGGAGATGTGAGCACTCCTGGGGTGATTTCGTTAGTTACTTCATCATTGACAGTCTGGTTCAACAATTAATCTCTGGTGACACCTAATGGTTACTTTTATGGTTGATTATTTAAATTAGCTTATGGATATCCCCTTTATGAAATGCAATAGGTTCCTCTGACTGCTTTACCACATATGTGAATGAGTTTTAAATATATTTTTGGATTTTTTTTGTGCAGTGTCGGGATGTGAGAACCCGGGAAGTTGGAATTCAGGAGATCCACCACAAAGTCAGACCATACCAGGTAGCCTTGTCTGTCTTGGGGACTTTGCAACTGATTCCTGGACACTCCCTAATGCAGCCATACATGTTTGTGTGTACAGGTGGAACTGATAAGAAGGGACTATGTGGCCAACGGTGGTTGGGAGACCTTCCTCTCCTATGAAGATCCGGAGCAGGACATTCTGATTGGACTGCTGCGGCTCCGGCGCTGCTCTCCCCAGTCTTTCCGGCTGGAGCTTAAAGGAGGTGTGTCCATCGTCCGGGAGCTGCACGTGTACGGCAGCGTGGTCCCTGTGAGCAGCCGAGACCCCAGCAAGTTCCAGCATCAGGTAGATTTGATTTTCACAAACAAAATACACTCATGGTGGGCTACCAGTTCAATATGCTTTTTGAAAGAATAGTGATACTGTCTAAATTCGCCCCTATTCTTTATTTTGCCTGGTAGGGTTTTGGTATGATGCTGATGGAGGAAGCCGAGAGGATTGCCAGGGACGAGCATGGCTCTGGAAAACTGGCCGTTATTTCTGGTGAGTCATGAAACAACATGGTAAGGTGCTGTTTTTTCATGTTCGTAGATGACATTTTTTAGAGGCTCCATTGGGGCTGTTCATGTGTGTAGTTCTCAGTCTTAACAAAACCATGATTAGCTGATAGTCTAATCATTAAGACTGAGTCCATGATTAGCTGATAGTCTACCAAATTATCAGGGTGTTGCCCGTAGATTTAACAAGTCTTCCACAGATTGTGTGCCAGGGTCTCTATCTGCGCTAGCACTTTATAATACAGCCTGGAAGCTGCAGGGAAAGCACTGGGAAAACCAGGGTAAATACCAGAAAAAACAGGGATAGAATGGGGTTAAAACAGGGAAAAAAACAAGATCAAGACAGGGTTAGTATCTGGAAAAACAGAGGGAAAACAAGGTTAAAGGAGGTGGAAAACAAGGTAATGTAAGTACCAGAAAAAAGGAAAAACAGGGAAATTATTGTTTTAAAAAAACAAATAAATTTGGGAAAAACAGAGTTAAAAACAGAAGAAACAATGTAAAAGCAGGGTAAGTAGTGGAATAAAATGGGGAAGAAAGAGTAAAAAAAAAAAAGGCAAAAAAGTAAAATGGGAAAAAAATGGGATTAAAAACAGGAAAAAGAAATGATAAAAATAGAAAAAATGGGATATACTGTAAATGTGGGAAAAGATCAAGGATAAATGAGGTAAATGCAGGGAAAAATCCGGATAGGTACTGGAGGAAAGTGAATAAACACAGGAAAAAAAAAGTGTTAAAACAAAAAAGGGATGAAGAATGAAGCAAAAACATGTTCTAAGACCTGACCAAGATAAAAACCATGTTTTTCCTCATACTACTGGGTAATTATGTCAGGTGAAAGTCAAGTCACAATCCAGCCTAAGCCCTTTTTATCCCTCAGCGTCTAAAAGTCTGACGGGGCATTGTTGTCACCCCGCTGGGTGGGTGGGCGTCAGCGTCATCACCTACCTTGTGAACACGATAGCAAGAGAAAGAAATGACGGGCTTTTCAAATCGATACCATAGTTGTAGCTAAGAAAAATCTGGGACAGCTTTGAATTTGAATGACGTCTGACCTGGAGGTCACAGTCAGAGGTCAGACTTTCTCTAAATCTTGTAAACATGACAACTACAGAAAGTCATGATGGAGCCTTTTCAAACCAATTTCATCATTGTATCCAAGACAAATCTTGGAAGCGTCGACCCTGATCTGACGATGGGTTTGGGGTCAGAAGGTCAAAGGTAACATTCCCTTCGCACTATTACTCTAGAGCGAGTAAAGCTAGGATAAGATGAGCCTTTATTAGTCCCATAATGGGGAAATTCCAGGATTGCAACAGCACAGGGATAGCAACACTCAGAGCAATGATTAAGAAGATACGGCAGATATAAATAAGAGCAGTGGATATACATACATACCCGTAAATATATAAATATATATACAAAGTGTGGAGCATTGTAGCAAGATGGAATAAACAGCATAACCGTCTACTTAGTTATCCTACATAGTATGAATATGTACCCAGACATATTCTCACCCTCCATAGCGACTGATATTGTCCTAGTTGTATACTGGAGGGGACCATTGTGTAAGTCTGTTGCGTCTTTTGCATTCAATACTATTAGGTCGTCACGTTTTTTTGCTATCTCTGCGAGCAGCCCTGCTTAGTTAGGTTGTACAGTCTGACAGCCGTAGGTAGGAAGGACCTGCGAAACCTCTCGGTTGTGCACCTAGGATGATGTAGTCTGCTGCTAAATGAGCTCCTCAGTGCGTCCAGTATGTCCTGCATAGGGTGGGACTCGGACTCCAGCAGAGATGACAGTTTAGCCACCATCCTTCTCTCTCCCATTTCCTCCACTGGGTCAAGGCGCTGCCCCAGGACAGAGCTAGCTTTCTTGATCAGTTTGTTCAGTCTCTTCCTATCGGCTGCTGCTAGGGTCACCAAACTTGGTACACAAGTTCAGCCTGTGAACCTGAACTGTGACTATGGTGTTGGGATTGCAAGGTCAAGGCCTATTTTCTTCCTGTTTAAGCCATTTAAAAACATTTTCACCTGGTTTTATCCCTGTTTATCCCAATACTGACACTTTTTCTCAGTATTTATCTGCTAGGTCTTTTTAAGTGTACAGGAATTTAAAAAAAAAAAGTATTTTCAGCATATTAAATCAATATTTTCAAATGTAGCAGTGACTGTCGGGTTTGGAGAAGGCAACGGTTGTTAAAAATGTAATGGTGTTCAACTCATCCCCGGGTAAAAATACTGCATCAGTGCTGAAAGGCAGTTTACATAACAAAAAAAACAGTGATAAAACCAATGAGATATAGACATAAAAGCACTGTGCAACATATGGCTCTTGGATTGCTCAATATGGCTTTAACAAAAAAAAAAAAACTGTATAGTCTGTATAGGACCTTCATCACATGGGATGTCAGGGCAACTGGTCAATAGTCATTCAGGTCAGCTGGAGACGATTTCTTGGGGACAGGAACCAGGTAGGATGCCTTCCACAATACCGGTACTCTCTCCAGACTCAGGCTCAGGTTGTACAAATGTTTCAGTACTGGAACTAGCTGGTTGGTACAGGTCCTCAGGATCCTGGCAGAGATGCCATCAGGGCCCACAGCCTTCCGCTGACGGAGTCTCTCCAGCTGTTTCTTAGACCTGGTCTGTAGTCACAGTGATGTGGGGGTTGGTGCTGATGTCCTCAGAGGAGGGGGAGAGGGAGAGAGAGGGGTGCTGCACAGGAGGGTGCTAGGGGAGGGGTGTGTGAGGATCTGGCTGTGTTGTGGGAGTAACAGACGGTGAGTTGAACCTATTAAAAAAACAAGTTCAGCTCATCAGCTCTCCCAAGGCTCCCCGATGTCTGTCTGTCTCCCCCCTTACACCCAATGATGTGCTTCATTCCCATCCACCTATCCTTCACATTGCTTTGCTGGAGTTTATCCTCCAACTTCCTCCTGTAATTGTCTTTACACCTCCTCAGCATCTCTTTCAGTTCACGGTGCACTCTTCTCAGTTCTTCCCTGTGTCCAGACCTAAAAGCCCCCTTCTTCTTGTTAACCCTTTGAGTGTGACTGTCGCCAAATTGCGACATAACCCCTAGTGGTCAAGAGTGGCAAATATTTTTTGTCAATAAAATGGTTCAGATTTCCAAGGCTATAACTTGAAAGTGGTAAGAGATAATGGCTTACTGTCAATTAGAAAGATGTAAAATATGATCCAAAGTTTCAGATAGGAATAAATTTATGCATCTAATTTGCATAATGTCACAGCACCTCTTTAAATTCCATAACTCAGTCAAAACTGGACTTTGAACATATTTACACAAAGAATGGTTCAGTCTTTTGACACCGTTTTTTGTACAGAGGTACCTCATCATCTTATCTTCAAAGTATATGAACAAGAAATCAGTACAATATAAAAAAAAAAAAACAGAAAATCCTCACTTACTTTTGACAGAGGGGGGCTGGCTGGCGTGGTCGCTGCGTTTTCACCCATCATGGTCACTATTTTGTGTTCTGTCGGTCATTTAAAGTCTCTACCACATCTACAAAGTCTTATGATTATCCCACATAAATTTCACTTGTATCCCACGACTATTTTCTGCGTACAAAGCTGACAAAGTGACGGCGACCACTCACAGCCATATTAGCTTTCTGGGCTAAAATGGTAAAAACAGGAAAAGGAAATGAGGAGTTCTTCTTTGGTGTATTACGTGTCATCCATTGAGTCCTCCAACGGATGTCTGCCACCTTTTGAAACTGGCAAATCAGTACAAATCCCCAATGCAGCGATCATGTCAGAGTGAGATGACAGGTGCAGTGCCTCGCTCTGCCACTATGGGCATGCAAATTCACACACTCAAAGGGTTAAAAAGTTCTTTCAGGTCACTTGTGATCCATGGTTTGTTATTGGGGAAACAGCACACGGTCTGAGCTGGCATGGTTGTGTCTTCACAGAATCTGATGTATTCTGTGATGTAGTCGGTCATATTGTCTATGTCCATCCCATGTGGTTCACAGAGTACGCCCCAGTCCGTCGTCTCGAATATCCTTAATAAGACTTGGTGGTACAGGTAAAGAAAATGCTGGATAAAAAAATCTAGATAAACCATTTTTGTCAACAAAATTCTTCCAAACACAGTGATGTCCCTTTGTAACCATCTGTTTACAAGTGATTTACTTTTATCTATATTGTGTAAAATATTTATTTTTTCGGACACCATTTTATCTTTGCAGATGGCAATTCCCAAGGACTTAACTTTGTCACTTTTATGTTGTATAATGGTTGCAAAGGATGGTCATGTAAAGTTCAGATCTCACATTTGTCTATATTTAATATTAGACCTGAGAGTGACTTGGCTGCCAGTGTGCAGTGTCTTCAGCTCTGACATCTGATAGGCTGCCATAATCATGTGACACGGCAGACCATCTCTAAAACATGCCTGAGCTGGTTTTTCACCAGTTTTCACACATAAATTTAATGCCTAAAACTCTCATAAGTGAAAACGGTACACTCAAAATATTCCACAATATATTTTGAAAAGTAGTGTACAACAGATGGTTAGCCAATATGTCCCAAAATGCGATGCGCAGTCAACGGAGCCATGAGAGGAGAGCTTCACATCACAACATAAACTATCTTAAGGTATTTATGTTTATTAGTTCAGCATAAACGATTTGATTTAATACATAGTTACTACAAATTACATGCAGGTATTCATTTTTTGTTAACCACCGTTAGTCTGTTAAAGTTTTACTGTCTCACGTGATGAAGTCATTAACCGTGCCGCGAAAAGAACCAAAAATCTTGATTCAGGGTGCAGAACCGACCCACTCTTATTAATGTCAGTTCGTTCAGTTTTCCCCTCTTTTTGTTATGTGCATGTGTACAGAGAGCTTTTCATGTACTTACCCTTTAAGACATGCCCGCACAGTTTGGGGCACGGACACGTACCTCCTGATCCTGGAAGCATTGCACTGAAGGTGTGTTCACACTAAATGCGAGCGGCACGAATCCATACAAAGTGAATGGGAAGATGTGAGTATGCGCAAATTTGCGTGTCTGCTAGCTAGCTAGCTGCTAGCTAGCTTTGAGATTCTGCTGTCACTAGAGTAAAATTATCACCATTGCAGAGTAAACTAGTTAGAAAATGAAACTCACTCACCAGGAGACAGGAGGACCGGGAACTCTTCAGCTGAGTTGGGATTTTGGATCATGTAAACCTAAGCATGATGTTATTTTGGGAATTTCCACAGCAGGTTGAACACAGCTGCAGAAGTTTTAAAGACAACTTTGCCCATCTTCATCTCACTATTCATGTTTGTTGGCATGTTTACATTGATTTATAATGGAATCGTGCCACGCGAAAAATTCGCCTGTTCGCATTTGGTGTGAATGCACCTTTAGAGCTGTTCAAAAAAAAAAGTGAAATTGCTTGTAACTAAAAGAAATGTGTTTTTTGTCCACATAGTATGTGATGATTGGCTCTTTATTTCATCTGTCGTCCACAAACTTGATGATGTGGTTGGTGCTGTAGGCTGGTACACAGTCATGGGTCAGCAGGGTGAAGAGCAGCAGGCTGAGCACGCACCTTTGCGGAGCCTCTGTGCTCAGTGTGATGGTCTGGGAGGTGTTGCTGCCAACCCGCACCTTCTGTGGTCTCCCTGTGAGAAAGTCCAGCACCCAGTTACAGAGAGGTTCTGAGTCCCAGGTGTCTGAGTTTTTGTATCAGGTGCTGGGGGATGATTGTGTTGAATGCTGAACTGAAGTCCAAGGACAGCATTCACACATAGGAGTTCTTTGAGTCAAGATGGGTGAGGGCTGGATGGAGAGCAGCAGTGATGGCATCTTCTGTGGATCTGTTTGTTCTGTCTGCAAACTGAGATGGGTTGTGGGAGGGAGTGAGGATGGATTTGACATTCTGCATGACCAGCCGCTCGAAGCATTTCATTATGGTGGGGGTAAGTGCTACGGGCCGGTAATCATTGTAACTGGATGGGATGGGTTTCTTTGGGACTGGTATTATGGTGGCAGTTTTAAAACGTGGGGACGACAGTTTGACTCAGCGAGATGTTGAAGATGTGTTAATTGTGGCCCTTAGGCATTTAAAGAGACATGCACTGAAATGAGCCGTTCTGAGTAAGGCTGTAAAAAATGATTCACAATGATGCTGCAATAAATAAAGGCAATTTAACGAAAATATGTCAAACATTTCACGAAGACTTGTAGAAGCTGTCAGTGTGTGGGAGAAAGTGTAGTAAATGGGACCTTTAACATAAAGGAATTTGAAATGAATGGAACAATCATTTGTTGTAAATTGTCAGTTTTTTTTCCTTAGATTTTTTTTTTTTTTTTACTTTTTCCCTTATTAAGCTGTGAGTTTTGATTGTGCAGTGAGTGCTAGTTTCAGTTGTTTAACTTGAGTAGTAAGATCAGACCATGGGAAGTACAAATGACTGAAAATTACAAGAATTAATGGACAGATGTAACGCTAATGCAATACAAGGTCTTAAATTGTGATCAAGTGGAATTAAAAACAGGCCTTCAGCTGTAGATGCCCAGTTCTTGTAAGCTGACAGATCCATCAGTACAGACGTTTAACGCCGATATGAATGTGGTGAGCTACAGCAGTCAATAGTGTCATTACAGCTCTTATATGTCAGGCACATGCTGTTATTTTCCCTCACCTCTGTCTCTGGTTTGTCCTGCAGGTGTAGGAACAAGGAACTACTACAGGAAGATGGGTTATGAGCTGGAGGGCCCGTATATGGTGAAGCACCTGACCGCTCCGGGAATGGATTGAAACAGGCTGTTTTTATCTGGACTGTGTACACGTTCTCTTGATACTTCTAAATGACTGTTACATTCAGCGACTCCCGTGGTGACGGTGTGTTCTCCTATCAGATGGGGTAATGGACAGGTTCTTCTCCCGGCCCGTCTACTGCATCGGCCTTTTTTCATCTTGAACACACCGGGCCCAGCTGTGTATTTCTTCTGTTTTTATTTAGCTAAAGGAGGGGAAGTCAGCAGGGTTATGTGGGAAGGAGCCATCTGGTTTGTCTGTGTGGTTATTTCTAAGGTACAGTCATATTTAAAACAAGCAGATGTGGACACTTCGCTTGGGTGGTATACAGAGATATTTAAAAACAGAGATATGATTTTCAATACTTTCAAAAAAGATCTAACTGGCGTGGACGTTTTGCACATCGGAGGGTCGTTGTAACTGCGCAGTGGTTAGCACTGCGGCAGCAGTTTACCCTTGGCCGGGGGATTGTGGGGATCGTGGGATCGTGGGTTCGATCCCAGCCCCCGACCAACAGTGATCTGTGTGGAGTTTGCATGTTCTCCCCGTGTTGCGTGGGTTTACTCCGGGATTTCTCCGGTTTCCTCCCACATGCCAAAAACATGCATGTTAGGTTAATTGGCTGTTCTAAATTGTCCCTAGATATCTGTTTCCTATAGGCCCTTAGAATAGAGGGTTAGTATTAATGAAAGCGCTTTGAGTGGTCTTTGTGACTAGAAAAGCGCTATATAAGTGCAGGTTAGTTAGTAACTGGTGAGCAAGCAGCTGAGCTCTGCGAACCTGTGAAATATGGTGGCTGCCCATAGAATTGTGCAGAAAGCGTCCAGACCTCCACTAAAGCTAGTTCAATGTAATTAAAATGTGTCACTTGACAGAGCATCATAATGTCTGTGCCTGTGTATTTTCAGGTTGATTAACCTATTATTTTAAGAATAGTTGCAAAAATGTATTTAAAAAGTCCCATTTCACCATGCTGACATGAAAAGTGATGCAGAATATGCTTGTTGATCCAGGTCTGCCCCAAAATGTAAGGAGTTTACCCTTGGCCCAAGGGCCACCACTGATGAAATCTTCGACATCCGTCCAGTATTTTTTTGTGTTATCCAGATGACAGGCAAACCACAATAAACACATTAAGCTCCTTGGCGGTGGAAACTAGTGACCTGTTTGGAGGTATATTGGATTTTCACCTAATGTTATGCATGTGAAATATAGGAAAGACAGCAATTTTTAACAGGCAACACTGATAACTTCTCTGCCCAGTGCTGGTTTTGTTTCAAGTGGCACTGCAGTAGGCTGATTTTTCCATTTTCTTCATTCTCTATACAAATGAGCTTGGATTTGTCACATAATTACATATAAAGTCTATGTAAACATAAATTTGTGTCTGAAAGAGACAGAGGGGCAGGGTTGCATTCATAACTTCTGCAACTGCTGTCTACCTGCTGTGGAAATCCCAACAGTTCCGTCATGTTCAGATTTACAGTGTTATCCAGTGGGGAACACAGCTGGGAGAATGTCACTGTCTCCTCCAGAAACTACACCTGGATGACGGGTGTTTACAGTACTAGCTGCTAGCCCTGGTTAGCACATTGGTAGCAGGATAGAAACTACAGACACTCTCTTTCACACTCCATTGGCTGCAGAGCTCTGGTCCATCTGTCTGCAGGTGAGTGGCAGTTTCGTTTTCAAATTAGTTTACTCTCCAGTTTTTACTCTGGTGACAGCAGAATCTCAAGACTGATTAGCTATTGCGACCAGCTGCCTCTGATGCAAGTTTGTGTCTATTTGCATTGACTTCTTTGAGGTTTAGGAGCGTCACACACTTGCTGCTTCCGACTAACAGCAGCTATCCTCTCCCTGTTTTGTCTTCATAAATATTGCTGTACTTCAAATTGTCTCAGTAGTAGATCAGTTTTTGTGGGAAAAATCTGACCAGTGTTGGAGAAAGTTGACGAACATCCAATCTGAATGCTGATTTTTTTTTATCATTATGCACTTTTAAGACCTTTTTTTTTAAAATCACAATAGCATTCAGAATGTTGATTTAAATATGGTAGACAAGGTAAAGTTACCACTGTTGCCTTTAAGTGAAGACCTCACATTAGCTGTATCTTCCTTCTATTTTATAACTAGAAAGCACTAGAGTGCATACCTCCTCCAAGGCTCCTTCCGTCCCTCATGGATCACCTCCAAAATGTAATGGGTTTGTGTGTAGGTCTAGAGCCATTTCTGGTGAAAATTGCATCAACAAATACAAACAAAGCCCATGGTGGAGGTATGCACTCTCAGATCATCACCAAACTAATCATCTGTTCCCCGTGCCATTACACTTTCCTGAAAATTTTATCAAAAGCCGTTCATAACTTAGCATTATGTGGCTGACAGACAAACCAACAGCACTAAAGACATTACCTCCTCCCTTGGTGGAGGTAATGAAAATAACAGTATTGCAACCCAAAAAGGTGTCGGGTTCCTAAAAAAATCAAATCCTCAAGCCTTCTGGACACACCTGCACATGTGATTACCAATTTGAATCCATGTGACACATTTGCTCTGGCATTTTTAATTCAGCTTCAGCTGCTACATGTGCTGGTGGAAAATAAAATCTGAAATATCTAGGAATTCCTCAGATAACTAGTGTTTGGCTGGGATGAGATGCCTGCTTAGCCTCACGGTTTGAGTTAATCATGTTTATGTTGCAATGACATAGAAAAGCCATTACAAGTCAAGCGTTCATTAAAAGCTGGCAGTGGATGAATGAGCAGTGAGAAGTGTCATCACTGGGTGTCCTGTTGTATAATTGCCCAGTTTTGATTTGGCGGGGAGGAAATTGAATATTAGTGTTACATAAATTGCTTTTTAAAGCCTCTGTTAATCCTGTTTCTCATTTTTTCTGTCAAGCATTTGTGGGCTATGTGTTTTCTGGAAAAAATCCAAAGATTAAAGTATAGTTCACTTACTGTTTGTGGAGTTTTTTTTTTTTTTTTTTTTTAAGGTCATATGATTTTGGTGCTTATTATTTAAAGGGGACATATGATGTAAGTGGCACACACCCCTGCCATTTTGTCCAGTGGGATTCAGATGACTGTGGCTCGTTAGCATTTAAAGAACAGGTCATTGTGAAGAACGGTGTTTAATCTTGGCATTTTGACCAAAGCATGTCATAGACATTTTATTACCACCTCTGGGAGCTGCGTCAACATGGTGAAAAAGTGCATATGCCTCCCCCCACCCCCCAGAGAGTCAGTGATTATTTGATGAAAGCTCAGTAGCCAAAGCCTCTACAATTACACCTCTAACACTTACCTGTCTGTTGAGCAGTGACTGAATGCTTTGTGAAGTCAGACTGTTACTGGAAAGGGTTTGTCATTAAATAAATGGCTCATGAGATGATCCAGCTAAAGCTGAACAGCCACACGCAATTTACTGGATGCTGCTCCTGTGTCGTGACTGTGTTGGTGTTGCAGTCAGGGAAGAAAGGCCCACGTTTGAATCCTCTCCACGCCTGTTCGCTCGTGCTATCGGCTGTGAAATCCGAAAAGACGACTCCTCCACCTCCGCATACTGCATGCTTACAAAGTTTGTCCCAAGCTGATGTGCTGCTGTGGAAGAGAGGTGGTATTTGGTCTGATCTTTGCTGCAACATGAACAGAGGTTTAAACTACTGAAAGGAAGGGTGCGGAGCTTATTTGTGCTAAAGAAGTGAAGAGGATTCAATTGTCTATGTGCACAAAACATGTTATAATTCCTTAAGGGCCTGGTCCTCAGTATTGGGCATGTTAGAAATTTTAGGTTAAAACCAATTTTATTTGCCATAGTTTATCGTCCTCCCACAGCTTACTTAAAATTTCTGTTTGAATTTGCAGTTCTTAGCTGATTCAGTGCTTAAATCGGACAGAATAATTATAGTACGGGACTTCAATATACATGTAGATGTAGATAGTGATTGCCTTAAGATGGCATTTATTTTAAGATTAGACTTGATAGGGTTTTCTCAGAAAGTAGGAAATTCTACTCATTATCTCCACCACATGTTGGACCTTGATCTGACTTATGGCACAGAAACAGAAAATCTGGTAGTGTCTCCTCATAACACCTGTACTGTCAGACCATTGTCTGTTAACCTTTGATTTTACTATTTTTGACTATTTGGGTCTTAAAGAAAAATATTACTACAGTAGATGCCTCTCAGATGATGCTGTTACCAAATTTAAGCAGATTGTTTCCTCAGTGCCATGTGTCAACACAACGGAAATAAGCTATAGACAGCTTGCTCCTTCTGTAATTGATAGCATTGTGGAGTGTGTGAATAAAGAGGCAGGTTTATGGACAGATGGATTTATTACACACTCACATCTCTCAAGCACAGAAAAGACTGAATCATTTCCATATGATCTCTCCTTTTCACCCAACTCCCTCTTCACACGTTTACATGGCATTTTCTCATCACACAGCATGACATTTACATTACACTGCCTTCAACCCCCTATGTCCCTGACTCCTTCCTGCTATATCCCCAGGAACTCCCTGGGCATTGTTCTCCCATGCTTATTCACTGTCTCTGTCTAAGATGCTAAATAATCTGACTCCCCCAAGGTCCCACAGCATGGTAGATAGTGTTACAGCTTCTCTGCATCAGACTCTAGACATGGTGGCCCCCTTCAAAAAAGAAAAAGCTTAATCAGAGATTTCTGACTCCTTGGTTCAACACAGAAACTCGTAGCTTAAAACAGATTCATCAATTAGAAAGAAAATGTCTCTTCACTAAATTAGATGAAATCTATATAGCTTGGAGAAATCATCTTCTAATTTATAAAATAATCTCTTGGGAAAGCCAGAACAACTTATTATTCCGCATTAATAGAAGAGAACAAGAATAATCCCAGGTTTCTTTTCAGCACTGTAGCCAGGCTGACAAAGAGTCAGGACTCTGTCAATCCTAGCATTCCCTTAGAGCTTACTAGTCAGGACTTTATGAACTTCAATAATAAAATTTCATCTATCAGAGATAAAATCAGTCAGATTCTTCCCACCATTAACTTAAATACATTAACTAATACAACTCCTTCAAGTGACATCTGTTTGGATGAGTTTACTGCATTTGACCTTTTAGAGTTAGATAAAATAATTTCCTCATCCAACCCTTCAACTTGTCTTTTAGACCCTATTCCTACCAGGTTATTTAAAGAAGTCTTTATGGCTGTGTTGTTAGACATGTATATGTTGGACACTGCATATGTGATTTAACCTCACGATGAAGGAGAGCCACAGAGCTGCAGCCCCCTGCGGTGCGGAGCCGCAGAGACTGGACCCCCTGCGGAGGACATGGGACAGAAGACTTCCTGACCGCTGAGGCTCGAGAGGAGAGAAGGGGGAGTTATGTAAATAAAAGGTTAATGAATGTGAATAAAGAGATTTTGATATAGATGTGTGATTTCCCCTGCGAGGGAAATGGTTTGATGTGAGAATGTTTAAAAGGGAGAACTTTGGTGTGTTCACTCTCTTGGTTCGCTGCTCAGGAATGAGAGCAGACAGTGGAATGGTTACTTGAAATAAACTGGAATTAAAGGCAATTCGGTTTCGTTATTCAAGTCTCCCCACATTGGTGACTGACGACGTTGAGAATGAATGAAGAAGGTCTCAGGGTCCCGGACTCGCAGCGCTCAGAGCTGGCGAGCGCAGTGGCCGTTAAGCTGCCTGATTTCTGGCAGGATAACCCACGGTCGTGGTTTCTGCAAGCAGAGTCGCAGTTCGCGCTCGCAGGAGTAACGGTGGATGACACTAAGTTCCACCATGTCATCGCTAAACTGGACAACAGCACAGCTCGGTGCGTGCAGAGCTTGGTGGAGCAGCCACCCGCGACCGACAGGTATGGCAAGCTGAAATCCACCCTCATCAAGTTTTTCACCCCCTCGGCCGAAGTGAGGGCGAGGAGGATCCTGTCTTTGCTAGACCAAGGAGGACACAGGCCGAGCGCCCTGATGGAGGAGATGATACAGCTGAGGGGGTTGGACAACGATGATTTCATTTTTCAGTTCATCTTCCTCTCCAACCTCCCGGCGTATGCAAGAAGCACGCTGGCCGGCAAAAAGTGTCACACCCTGGAGGAGTTCCGGGAGCTGGCCCAGGAAGCAGATGGGATCCTGGACGCCTGCGGCGGGCAGGCAACCACAGCAGCGACCCGAGACAGCGGGGAGCCAGAGGTGGCAGACCCAGACTGGCCGACGGCGGCGGCAGCACGGCCGCGACGAGGTGGAGCCAATGGTCCGGCGGCAGAGGCGCGGACACGACACAGCGGAGGAGAAGATCTCTGCTTTTACCATCGGAGGTTCGCAGAGAAGGCACGCAGGTGTGTGCCGCCCTGCAACTTCAGGAGTTCGGGAAACGGCAAGACCGGGGGTCGCTAGCAGCTTCGACCCTCGGAGAACGCAGCAAGCTGCTCTACATCACGGATGCGCGCTCCGGACGAGAGTTCCTCATCGACACCGGAGCACAAGTGAGCTTCATCACCCCAACATACGCGGACCGGGTGGCTGGACCCCATGGTAGCGGAGCTACGGCGGCAAATGGCTCGAACATCAACACCTACGGGAGAAGGACCTTGCCTTTGTGCTTACATGGCCGCACATATGAATGGACTTTTGTAATAGCGGCGGTGAGTTTCAACATGTTGGGCGCGGATTTTTTGTGTTCACACAATCTGTTAGTTGATCTTGCTAATAGACGGCTGGTAAATGCACTCTCTTTTTACTCTCTCCCCTGTTCAGCTCGAGTGTCCCCGCCACCAGTACAGACCCACGTCGCTACAGCAGGTGGTAAGTTTCACACACTCCTCACCCAATTTCCAGCGCTCACTGTGCCCACTTTTTCAGCGACGGTCGCGAAGCACGGGGTGAAACACTTTATCCCCACGTCTGGTCCTCCCGTGTTTGCAAAAGCTCGGCGCTTGGATGCAGTTAAGCTCGCCATTGCGCGCGAGGAGTTCGCCAGCCTGGAGAGGCTAGGCATCGTTCGTAGGTCGAAGAGCCCGTGGGCTTCGCCGCTGCACATTGTACCGAAAGCCGATGGCTCCTGGAGACCGTGCGGGGATTACCGCAGGCTAAACAACGCTACGGCGCACGATCGTTATCCCATCCCGCACATTCAGGATTTTTCGGTGCACCTGGCGGGGGCGCGCATTTTTTCAAAGATTGATCTAGTTCGCGGCTATCACCAAGTCCCAGTCCAACCGGAGGACATTCCTAAAACAGCGGTAATAACCCCGTTCGGACTTTTCGAATTTTTACGCATGCCGTTTGGTCTCAAAGGGGCGGCGCAAACATTTCAGCGGATGATGGATGCCGTGTTATGCGATCTCCCTTTCGTGTTTGTGTACCTTGACGACATTTTGGTCGCGAGTACTTCAGAGGAAGAACACGAAACGCACCTCACAGCAGTTTTTAGGAGGCTGGGAGAGCACGGCTTAATAGTTAACCCAGCCAAGTGCCAGTTCGGCGTCGAGTGGATCGATTTTTTGGGTCACCGCGTCTCCCCGGAGGGAGCGGTTCCGTTACCAGATAAAGTACGCGCGGTAGCGGATTTTCCCCGTCCACAAACGGTCAAATCACTACAGGAATTCTTGGGGATGGTGAATTTTTATAACCGATTCCTGCCCCACGCAGCTCAAATCATGCAACCGTTACTTTGGTGTGTTCACTCTCTTGGTTCGCTGCTCAGGAATGAGAGCAGACAGTGGAATGGTTACTTGAAATAAACTGGAATTAAAGGCAATTCGGTTTCGTTATTCAAGTCTCCCCACAGTCTTCCCATTTATTGGTAGCTCTGTTCTTCAAATAATCAATTCTTCATTAACATTAGGCCATGTACCGCAGGCTTTTAAAACGGCTGTAATTAAACCCTTACTCAAAAAGCTAACGCTGGATCCAGGAGTTTTAGCTAACTGTAGACCAATCTCTAATCTGCCTTTCATTTCAAAAATCTTAAGAGTTGTTGCTACACAATTATTTGACCACTTGCAGGGAAATGGTTTATTTGAAGAGTTTCAATCAGGGTTTAGAATCCATCATAGTACTGAAACAACTTTAGTGAAGGTGTAGAAGCTGGGTTAATCATCTCAGACTGGATGCAGAGGGTAAACAGAGGAGGACAATAGGTATTGAGATGAGAGAGATTATGATGAGGTAGCAGGAAGAAGTAGTGGGGGGGAGAAGGGTTGAATGTATTGTGATGCGAGATGTCATGCAGATGTGAGATGGGCGGTTGATATAAAAGGAGAGACCCTGTTGTATTGAGAGATGCTTTTTTCTGTGTATGACTGATGTGAGAGTGAATAAAGTCATCTGCTGCACAAAGTCTGCCTCCGTTATTTACACTCTCCACACTGGTGACCCTTTGACGAATTATGGAACACGAGGCAAGAACCCTGGAGTCGGCCCGGACGGGAAGCCTCAGCAACGCGGCAAGCATCCCAGAGACGGCCCAGACGGGAACCCCCAGCAATGCGTGCGCTGTTTCGGTCAAACTACCGGACTTTTGGCTGCACGACCCGCGGTCTTGGTTCCACCACACCGAGGCTCAGTTCACCCTCCACCAGATATTACTATGTGGTCGCAGCGTTGGACACTCGCACGTCTCAGCAAGTAGCGAGCCTGCTCCAACAGCCTCCAGCCCACAACAAATACGGGGCTCTCAAGGCCGCGCTGAGCCGGCGCTACATGCTCTCGGACTGTGAGAGAGCAGAGAGGCTCCTGAAGCGCTCCGAGTTAGGAGATGGGTCGGCGGTCGAACTGATGGAGAAGATGTTGGTGTTGATGGGCACGGACGACGGGCATTTTCTGTTTGCCCACCTTTTCCTCCGGAACCTCCCAACAGAGGCAAGAGCGGTTCTTGCCAATTTGCCGTTGGTGGCCGCGCGTGACTACCGGGCGCTAGCCCAGGAGGCAGATCGGATCATCCTCACCACCAGAGCCCTCACAGTGAATGCGGCAGTGTCGGAACCCAGCAGGACGACCAGCGGAGGCGAGGAGCCAGCGACGGTAGCGGGGGCCAGGAAGCGCCAGAGAGACACGCTCTGCTTCTACCACCGCTGCTTTGGAGAGAATGCACTCAGATGCATGCCACTGTGCTAATTCAAGTGTTCGGTAAACGCCAAGGCCGGCAGTCAGTAGCAGCTGCAACCGCCGGTGAAGAGAACAAGCTGCTCTACGTGACGGACTTGCGCTCGGGGAGAAGGTTCCTCATAGACACCGGCTCCCAGAAGAGCCTCATCCTGCCGTCTTATGCCGACCGGCTAGCGGGAGCTAGCGGCCCCCAGCTGGTAGCTGTAAACGGCTCAGACATTAAGACTTTTGGTGAGAGAACACTGACTTTATCCCTACACGGCTGTATGTACGAGTGGACTTTTGTCATAGCGGCATTAAGTTTCCCAATCCTGGGAGCTGATTTTCTGTGTGCACACAGGGTGCTAGTCAATGTTGCTAACAGATGCCTGGTTAATGCAATATCTTTTGATTCTCTCCCTTGTACAGCTCGAGGGGCCGGGCCAGTAACACAAGCCAACATCACAGCTCCAAGCGGTAAGTTCCACACACTGCTCACTCAGTTCCCAGCACTCACGGTCCCAACGTTTACGGCGGCCAGCACTAAACATGGGGTGGAACACTTTATCACCACCACTGGGCCTCCCGTTTTCGCATGACCTCGGTGCCTGGACGCAGCTAAACTGGCCATAGCGCGCGAGGAGTTTGCCAGCTTGGAAAGGTTGGGCATCATCAGGCGCTCAAACAGCCTGTGGGCATCCCCGCTACACGTGCTCCCTACGGCCGAGGGATCGTGGCGACTGTGTGGAGATTTCCGCAGGTTGAATAACGCCACAGCGCACGACCGCTACCCGATTCCCCATATTCAGGATTTTTCCGTTCACCTCGCCGGGGCACGCATTTTTTCTAAAATAGACCTGGTCCGCAGTTACCACCAGGTCCCAGTGCGCGCGGAGGACATACCCACAACAGCGGTAATAACTCCGTTTGGCTTGTTTTGAGTTTTTACGCATGCCCTTCGGATTAAAAGGCGCGGCACAGACATTCCACCGCATGATGGATGCGGTGTTGTGCGATCTGACGTTTGTGTGACGTTTGTGTTTGTCTACCTGGATGACATCCTGGTGGCCAGCGAGTCCAAGAACAAACGCGTAACTCACCTCAGGGCGGTTTTCCGGAGGTTGGAGGAGCACGGGTTAATAATCAACCTGGCGAAATGCCAGTTCGGTGTGACGGGGATCGACTTTTTGGGGCACCTTGTCTCACCAGAGGGAGCGATACCCTTGCCCGACAAGGTGCGTGCCGTGGCGAATTTTCCCCGGCCTCACACGGTCAGGGCGCTGCAAGAGTTTTTGGGGATGGTTAACTTTTATAACCGGTTCCTCCCCCGCGCAGCTCAGCTCATGCAGTCATTGTACACCGCGCTCAAGAAACGGAAAACAGCGGACAGAGTCAAATGGACTCCGGAGCGGGAGCAGGAGTTCTCTGAGGTTAAAACAGCCTGGCAAACGCCGCACCCGGACCCGGCGGCCCGGATAGTGCTCACTATCGACGCCTCGGATGTGGCCATAGGGGCCGTTGTGGAGCAACGATTCGCCAGTTTTTGGCAGCCGCTCGCTTTTTTCAGCAGGGCTTTACGCGACTGAGCGTAAATACAGCGCGTTCGACAGAGAGTTGCTGGCTCTCCACCTGGCCATACGCCACTTCCAGTTCTGGCTGGAAGGGCGCAGCTTCACCACGTTTGTGGACCACAAGCCGCTAACGTTCGCGATGGCCAAGGTTTCGGAACCATGGTCGGGCTGGCAGCAGAGACAGCTGGCCGCGATCTCGGCGTTTACGACCAATATTCAGCATGTGTCGGGTAAACTGAATGTGGTGGCGGATTGCCTCTTGCTCGCAGTAGTGGCCCCGGTCTGCGTGGGGATAGATTATACAGCCATGGCCACAGAGCAGATTGGCGATGCGGACGTGTGCGCGCTCCAGTCTGGACCAACAGGGTTAAGGCTGGAGGGCAGAGTACTGCAAGACGGCAGCCCCGCCCCCCAATCTGCGACGTCTCCACGGGACGCCCGTGCCCGGTGGTCCCAGTTACCTGGCGCCGCTGAGTGTTTGAGTCAGTTCACGCTCTGGCGCACCCAGGAGTGCACTGTCAGTCATAATGGTGGGAGCGAAGTTCGTATGGCCAGGCCTGCGCAAACAAGTGAAAGAGTGGGCAGCAGCCTGCGTAGCGTGCCAACGAGCCAAAGTACACAGACACACGAAGGCTCCTTTGGAGCCGTTTCGCATACCAGCTAAGAGGTTTGACCATGTTCATGTGGACCTCGTGGGCCCCCTCCCACCATCGCAGGGGTGCACACACCTTCTGACAGTGGTGGACCGCACCACACGCTGGCCAGAAGCAGTCCCGCTAGCGGCAACCACGTCCGCGGATGTGGCGCATGACTTTGTGACAACATGGGTGGCACATTTTGGCATCCCCTCGGACATCATGTCCGATAGGGGCCCACAGTTTGTTTCCGACCTCTGGTCCGCGATGGCCTGTAGCCTGGGTGTTGCAATTCATCGCACAACCGTGTACAACCCACAGGCAAATGGGTTATGTGAGCGTTTTCATAAGTTACTGAAAGCAGCGCTCAGGGCTTCGCTGACGGATGCAAATTGTGTAGACCGGTTGCCGTGGGTTTTGTTGGGGTTGTGTTCAACACCAAAAGAGGATTTGGAGGCTTCTCCGGCGGAGCTTTTTTTTTTTTTTCCTCAGCCACTGCGGCTCCCCGGGGAATTTTTGCCAGATAATCCTGCGCCAGACAACTATCCGTCTCAGCGTTTGCAGCATAGCGCAGATACAGGCACGCTGCCAGGCCCGGCCCACCACTGTTTTCCATGCGCTTTTGTGCCAAAAACTTTGAAGAACGCGGCGCTTGCGTTTGTCAGGCACGATGCCCACCACCCCCCATTGCGCCCACCCTACGATGGCCCATTCAGAGTGCTGGAAACAGGGGACAAACATTTTTTGTTAGACTTGGGGGGTCGTAGGGAGAAAATATGTATAGACAGACTTAAGCCCGCCTTTGTGGTGGCAGACAAGCAAGTAATGTTGGCTCGGGCCCTTCGGCGTGGAAGACCCCCACTGAGAAATCCCCAGATAAACGATTCATCAGAGCAGCCACACGGGCAAGTCGAAGGTCACCCCCCCCCCCTCACCATGGCCCACCCACAGACAGACACACCCCCAGGAGTCCCCCACTGGCACAGCAGCGCCGCGGAGGCGGAAAACCCCCGTTACGGCAGATACGGGAGAAGACTGAAGCCAAAAGGACGTGAGGACTGAAACTTGATCTGAGATTCTGGGGGGGGGGGGGGGGGGGGTAGAAGCTGGGTTAATCATCTCAGACTGGATGCAGAGAGTAAACAGAGAAGGACAATAGGTATTGAGATGAGAGAGATTATGGTGAGGTAGCAGGAAGAAGTAGTGGGGGGGGGAATGGTTGAATGTATTGTGATGCAAGATGTCATGCAGATGTGAGATGGGCGGTTGATATAAAAGGGGAGACCCCGTTGTATTGAGACATGCTTTTTCTGTGTATGACTGATGTGAGAGTGAATAAAGTCGTTTGCTGCATAAAGTCTGCCTCCGTTATTTACACTCCACAAAGGTCACTAATGACCTTATCACATCTGATAATGGACTTGTTTCTGTACTTGTCCTTTTAGACCTTAGTGCAGCTTTTGATACTATTGATCATAATATTCTACTTGATAGACTAAAACACCTTGTTGGACTTAATGGAATTTTGTTACAGTGGTTTAAATCTTATTTATCTGATAGGTTCCAGTTTATTCATGTCAGTAATGAGTTTTCTTATAACTCAAAGCTCAGTCATGAAGTTCCACAGGGATCTGTGCTAGCCCTGTTCTTTTTAGTGTATATATGCTTTCGCTAGGCAATATTATTAGAAAGCACTGCATGCATTTTCATTGTTATGCAGAGGGCACACAATTATATGTGTCAATAAAGCCAAATGACAGTAATCAATTAGCCAAATTAGAGGCTTATTAATAAATCATTGTGATAATAATCTAATTACAGACTTTGTTTAGCTGCAATGCACTTTAATGAAAATGCAGGCCGCAAGCAGGCACAGAATCGTGATGGTGAGCCGGTCTTCATCATCAGGTACCCAAAATTCAAAAAAGGCGGATATAAACTGCAAGCAAAGAAAGTTAATCCAACTTTCCGTGAGTATAAGAAATATTAGTATCATTTTCTAGGCTTGTATATGATATTTACAGTGGGTGGAGGGTTGGTCTTCATTCAACTTTCACATTTCATAGCTTTTATCAAATTATGTTAATTTGGGTCAGATTTGTATTTCATACTGTAGTCAAATGGATGTCTAATTTTTATTGAATATATTTTTTTTCAGAATATGTGGATGATCTGATGAATACTCTGTTCAACAAAACCTTGGTTGATCCAACCCACTTATGGGAGCAGTGGCACTATGTACAAGCCAGAGTTCCCACCACATTGAGTGCCGAATTGAACCCGAATTTTATACCATAAAATGGTAGAAAAATTATTCAAATGTATATGACATGCGACTTTGATGAATGCTGAAATATTAGAATTATAAAATTGACATGAACATTAATAAACTCAATATATGATTTTACAAAACTTTATTTAAATATCATTTTTCACAAATCTAATCTTGGTAGGCAAAATCCCTTGTAGTGATCCGATGGGAATGTTTCTCTGATGAGGCTCACAGCACAGGCAGGCAATATCACCCTCACTTCTTCCTGAGCTGACGTCACTGCTGCCTGCCCCTATCGACAGATGGCGGTACTGCAGCATCACTAAGTGAAAGATGGGCTATTACCAAATAAAGTCATTTATGGAGGCTGGTGACACATATTAAATCACGGGAATGGCCAGAATGGAATATTTTCATACAATCAGTTTTTTGGTTCAATAAAAAAATGTCACCGTCCGAGGACTTTAATTCACATATTAAACTTGTTTCTAAGACTGCCTTCTATCATTTGCGTAATAGTTCCAAGATTAGGAGCATCTTGTCTCAGAGTGATGCTGAGAAACTAATCCACGCTTTTGTTAGCTCTAGATTAGATTATTGTCACTCTTTATTATCACTGTCCTAAAACATCTTTAAAAAGTCTTCAGCTGATCCAAAATGCTGCAGCAAGAGTTTTAACAGGTACTAGAAAGAGAGATCATATCTCTCCGGTTCTGGCCTCCCTTCACTGGCTTCCCACAGAATTTAGGATTAAGTTTAAAATCCTTCTTCTCGGGGACTTCCAGGAAGATGGCGGAGAGACATAACGCTTAAACAGAGAGCTCTCCCTAGCCGGATTAAAAATCATCGGTAAATGGCCAACTCGACATAAGCGGATCAATAAATTAAGGGATGAAAACACGAAGGAGCCGGGCACAAGGACAAAAGCAGGGTAAAATTGAAGAATTCCTCTCCAACAACGCAGGAAAAACCGCTGAACGCGAAGCCCAAAAAAACGAGGTGTCTACAGCAGAGAAAATGGAGGACGCCAGACTCGAAAACATGAACACTGGCATCGCCAGTTTGGGTAAAGAGTTGAGAGAATTCAAGCGGCAGCTACAGCAGGATTTAGCGGCTCTTAAGGAGGAGCTGAAAAAAAGAGATTAAGGAGGAAATTATGGGCCTCCGAAGAGAAATGGAGCGCAAGCTAACAGAAAACATGGAGGAGCTGCGCTCCCAGCGGGCGTGTATGACAGAAGCGCAGGCCCGAATATCGGAGCTGGAAGATTGGAAAAGCGAGGCAAACGAACAACTACAGACCCTGACGACGCAAACGCAGAGGATGCAGGAGAAAATAAACGACTTGGAGAGCAGATCCAGACGAAGCAATATGCGCATCTTTGGAATTCCGGAGGGCATTGAAGGCAACTCGATGACGAAATTCATGGATCATTTCTTAAAAAAAGAGCTGGAACTGCCCGAAGAAACGGATCTGCAGATTCAACGAGCGCACAGAACCCCGGCACAGAACCCGAAACCAAACGCTACACCCAGGTCAGTTGTGGTAAACTTTGTGAAATATGACATAAAGGAAAGAATCCTGACGCAAGCATGGAAAAAAAAGATACGAATCGGCGACAAACAGGTATTCTTCGACCATGACTACCCGACAGAAATTGTGCAGCAGCGGAAGAAATATGCCAACATTAAAAAAACGCTGAAAGAGAAAAAAATTAGATTCCAAACGCCGCTAACGAAAATGAGGATTCATTGGGAGGACGGCGTAAGAACCTACAACACGGCAAGAGAGGCAGCGCGGGATATGATGGAGCGGGGCCTTGAGGTGAGCGTGCCGGAGGAAACGGCTGGAGCAGCGGCGGCCCTGAACGCATCACGACAGCCGGAGTGGAGACGAGTGAACGGCGGAAGAAGGGGGAGAGACGTGGCGCAGCGGGCCCAGGACAAGCTACAAGGCTTTCAACTGAAAGCCTAGATCATAACAAAGATTAAGAAAGGCACAGAAGAAATGAAGGCCAAGAAGACAAGGTAAAAGAGAAACAGACGGCTAGGAGAGGTTTAAGTGATATTTGTTGGACATTTCTAGACTAATGATTATTACTTGGATAATAAATACAGGTCTAGGGAGGGCCCCTCACTCGGTGAGGACATTCCCTCCACCCACCAACAGGGACCGGTGGGCAGAAGAAAGGCCCAAAGTACGGAGGTCGAGATTTTTTAATGTGTTTTTATATAAATATGTGTTATTTTTGTTGTTAAAGGGGCTAGGAGCACAAGTTAAAAAAATGGAAAAACATGAATATGGGTAAAAATCTTAAGATAATGACACTAAACGTGAATGGTCTGAACTCACCTGTTAAAAGGGAAAGAATAATAAGAAAATTCAAGAAGGAAAAAGCCGAAATTATATTTATGCAAGAGACACATTTGAGCAAGACAGAACATGTGAAACTAAAGAGATTTGGCTATAAGAACTCCTACTACAGTTCATTTAAGGGAGGAACTAAAAGGGGGGTTATGATACTAATTTCAAACAAAATACAATTTGAAAGTGAACAGGAAATCCAGGATAAAGAAGGCAGGTATGTAATAATAAAGGGAAGAATAGATGGTATGCAGATTACATTAGTGAACATCTATGCCCCACCAGAAAGTGACAAGGGTTTTTTTCAACATCTGTTTGATCTCATAGCAACACACAGTGAAGGAGTCCTAATTTGTGGAGGAGACTTAAATGCTGTCATGGATCATGAAGTTGATACAACAAGTGTTAAGAAAACAAAAAAACATGTAACAAAGTTCATAAGAACCTCACTGGCAGAAATGGGTATGGTAGACATATGGAGGGACCTACACCCACTTGAAAAAGACTATACACATTATTCAGCAGTCCATAAAGTACACTCTAGAATAGATTACTTCCTTATGAATGAAGGTGACCGACACAGGGTGAGAAATTGTTGGATTGGAGGGGCAGAAATATCAGATCATAATCCTATATACATGGAAATATATTTAAACAATAGAAAACAACAAACAACATGGAAACTTAACGTAGGACTGTTAAATGATGAGAAAATGAAAGAAAGAATAAAAATAAACATAAACGAATATATCCAAGAGAATGACAATGAAGAAGTGGACCCAACAATACTATGGGACGCACTAAAAGCCGTGTTAAGAGGAAAATTAATTGTTGAAACAGGAAAAGCAAATAAGACTAAACTGGAAGCGTATGAACAAAGATGTGAGAGACTGAGGGAATTAGAACGTAAACATCAAAGCACAAATGATCCAAAAATATATCAAGAAATTAAAGAAGAAAAAACAAAGATAAAAGAAACACAAATGGATGAAATTGAAAGGAAAAATAGATATCTAAAGCAAAAATATTATGAAACGGGACCAAAAGCCACAAAACTGCTGGCAAAACGGTTAAGAAAACAACAAACAATGAATAATGTATACAAGATTAAAGACCCCACCACAAATAAAACCACAGTTAACCCAGAAAACATCGAAGAAATATTCCATAATTTCTACCAAGAACTATACTCGCAACCTGAAGAAACAAATACTAAAGATATTAAAAAATTTCTAGGCACATTGGACTTGCCATCAATAGGAAATCAACAAAATGAAAAGCTAACAGCAGAAATAACAACACAAGAGATCAGAGATGTGATTAAGTCACTTAAAAACGGTAAATCACCAGGTAGTGATGGATACCCGTCTGAGTTTTATAAACTGTTTATAGAAGAACTCACGCCACAGCTCCTAAAGTCATTTAACTGGACGTTGAACAACAACAAAATACCTCCATCATGGAACAAAGCTATCATTTCAGTTATTTTAAAGCCAGGGAAAGATAAAGAACAATGCGGAAACTATAGACCAATCTCTTTATTAAATGTGGATTATAAAATATATACAACAATTATATGTAAACGAATAAAGACATTCTTGACGGACTTGATAGAAGATGATCAAACTGGTTTCATAGAGGGACGCCAAACACATGACAATATCAGGAGAACAATACATATAATTAACCAAATACATAAAGAAAAGAAAAGCGCAGTAATAATGAGTTTAAACGCAGAAAAAGCATTTGACAGGGTTAATTGGAAATTCCTATATAGTGTACTGGAGCGCTTTGGATTTAACGAAAAATCAGTACAATGCATAAGGACGCTATATCAAGAACCTGTGGCAAGAATCAAGATAAACGGTAGCTTAACAGACAAAGTAAATATACAAAGATCAACTAGGCAGGGATGCTGCTTATCGCCCACCTTGTTTGCTCTGTTCATAGAACCATTGGCTCAAGCAATACGACAAAATAAGAAATTAAAAGGTGTAACAATAAAGGGGCGGAACACAAGATTGGGCTATTTGCAGACGATATTATAGTTTACCTTGAACAACCAGATGAATCAATAATAGAAATGATGAACTTGATAGAAAATTTTGGAAAATTATCAGGATACAAGATAAACATAACAAAAACACAAATACTGACATTCCACTATAACCCTCTAAACCAGATAACTGATAAGATCAAACTAAACTGGAAACAAAAAGAAATAAAATACCTTGGAGTGAACATACCTAAAGACCTAAGCAAAATATATAAAGCAAACTATGATAGGTTGGAACAAGAAATAAAAAAAAATATTGATAGATGGTCTATCTTAAATATGGATCTGAATTCAAAAATTGAGACAGTCAAAATCAGCATACAACCTAGATTACTTTACCTCTTCCAGGCTCTACCAACAGAGATTCCAGATGCCCAATTCTCAAAGTGGGACAGGATGATATCGAGATTTGTTTGGGGAGGTAAAAAACCAAGAGTGAAATATAAAACTCTCCAGTTACCAAAAGAGAAAGGAGGCATGGGCCTACCGAGTCTAAAGGAATATTACTACTCAGCACAAATAAGATATATCATATGTTGGTGCAACGAGGGATATGAGGCAAAATGGAAAGAAATGGAAAAGGAAATTGAGGGACTCCCAGTACAAAGCATAATAGGAGATAAAGATGCATATAAGTAAATCAAACAAATAGACCCAATCACTAAATTTACTTTAGAACTGTGGTATAAAATAGTACAAAAATATAATATAAAGGAAGACATAAAACTATTGAAATGGGTAGCATTTGACAGTCAGTTTGAACCGGCAAAACAAGATAGGGGATACAAAAATCTGGTGAACAAGGGAATCACAGCATGGGGCAATATCGGAAAAAAAGATCTCGGGAGCTTTGTAAACATCAGGAAAAAATTTAAACTAGAAAGATCGGAATTCTTCAGATATCTGCAGATGAGAGATTATTATATGAAGAAGATTAGGCATAACCTCCAAACAGATGTGAGCGAGATTATACAACTCATTTTAAGCTCATATACAGGAAATAAAATAAGAATTATTTCAAAGCTATATCAGAAACTTATGACAAACAATCATACAAGTAACTATATAAAGGAGAAATGGGAGAAAGAGCTCAATTTAAACATAACAGAAGAAAGCTGGCAGGAAATATGGAAAACACAACACACATCAACAAATTCAAGGACATGGAGGGAATTTGGATGGAAAAACCTGATTCGCTTTTTCATTACACCACAGATTCAAGGAAAATATACAAATACCCAATCTCTATGCTGGAGGGGATGTGGGGTTCAAAATGCAGACCACTCACATATGTTTTGGAAATGCTGCAAAATATCATCATTCTGGAAATCTATACATGTGACAATACAGAGGATATTAGGATATAATATACCAATGAACTGTAACCTGATGTACTTATGTGATCTTAAAAGAGACAATGTTATACAGGCTGAGGACAGATATCTAGTTAAAATCTTGTTGATTGCATGTAAAAAAACTATCACAAAAAAATGGCGATCAGAAGTTCTTCCTGACCAAGAACAATGGACTGACATTGTTGAGGACATACGTATGATGGAAAAACTAACATATCGACAAAGAATACAAGGACTATGGAAAAAAAATGGCGGAAATGGACACACTACAAAGTGCAACAACGAGGCAGAAATTGAAAGAATAACCAAAGACACTGAAAAAACCAGAAAAATTAAGAGATGGAAACTAAAAACTTGATGCTCCAACATTTGTCCCCCCCCTTTTTTTTTTTCTTTTTTCTTTTTTCTTTTTCCCTACCCTAACCCCTTTGTTTTTTAAATGTAGAATGTGATCTGAATGCATTATATATGATGAAAAATGAATAAAAATCTAAGTTACAAAAAAAAAAAAAAATCCTTCTTCTCACTTACAAAGCTCTAAATAACACAACATAACAAAAATATTTTTTTTATAAGTTGTCTGTGTTTTTTCAACTGATTTAAGACAATTTTGCACCGCTGAATCCAAAAATGACATCCGTTTCGATCAGGTCAGGTTTTTATGTTCAGTTATAAGCAGTTGTACAGTTGTACTGTCAATTGAATAGTAGACATTGATAAAGGTAAGTACATGTAAATTGAATGTTATGTCATCATTGTTCAAAATTCAGAGAATTTCAAGAAAAAAGAATTTAGCATCATATAAAGCGAAAATACCCGTACATGTAAACAAAAACGTAAGAAACGTTTTTTCAAAACCAATGTGATTTTTGGATTCAGCACATCAAAATTGTCCTAAATCAGCTAAAAAAAACAAAACTTAGACAATAAACTTGGTATTGACCAGTGTAATTAGGCCCCTTTTTATTTAAAAGATCTGATACTACCCTACCATCCTAACAGAGCACTATGCTCCCAAAATGCAGGATTACTTGTAATACCTAGAATCTCCAAAAGTACAATGGGAGGCAGAGCCTTCAGTTATCAGGCTCCTCTCCTTTGGAACCAGCTGCCAATCTGGATTTGGGAGTCAGACTTGATCTCTGTTTTTAAGAATAGGGTTAAAACCTTCCTTTTTGACATAGCCTATAGTTAAGGTGGGATCAGTTGCCCCTGAACCCTTCCTTAGTTATGCTGCTAATAGGTTTAGACAGCCGGGGGACCTCGAACAAGGCTTCACTCCTTTCTTCACTCTCAATGAAATATTTTTGCTGGTCATTAACATCTGTTTGTTCTCTCCCATAGATCGAGTCCTCGTTGTGCTGTTTACTCTCTACATGTCTATTCTTTTCTTCTTCTTCTCTATCCCCTCACCCCCTAGTCAGTCGCTGCAGATGACTGCCCCTCCCTGAGCCTGGTTCTGCTGGAGGTTTCTTCCTGTTAAAAGGAAGTTTTTCCTCTCCACCGTCGCCAAGTGCTTGCTCACAGGGGATCGCCTGATTGCTGGGGTCTTTCTGCAACTGTGGGGGTTCCCCCTACAGTTGAAAGTGCTATGAGATGACTGTTGTTGTGAAATGGTGCTATATAAATACAGTCGAATTAAATTATTGAATTTATAATGTAGAATTTAATTGGTTGAGTAATATGGCACATATACAGTAGTTGTGATATGTATCAAATATTTTTAGTCATTAAAATGACTAATACAGAGGTACACATGCGAAACAATTACCAAATAACCCTAAATATATATATATCATATTTTCAATTATATATTTTACACAAACTATATAATTGACCCCCTGGCCAGATCACAGTAAAGACTGTTTTTACCTCATCTGGGAGCCAATTGCAGACAGGCCCCCAAAGAAAAGGTCAAGGAAGCTGTAATTTAGCCGTACTGGGACAGGCAGCTAGTTAAGGGTCAGTCATTGAGAAGGCATGCAAAAAATGGTTTTAATGTGCTCCATGGAGGCGAAGAACGGATGGTGGTTGCCTCAGTAAAGTGACTTAAAACCATTT
Organism: Pholidichthys leucotaenia; assembly: GCA_020510985.1. NCBI lineage: Eukaryota > Metazoa > Chordata > Actinopteri > Cichliformes > Pholidichthyidae > Pholidichthys > Pholidichthys leucotaenia. The sequence goes on along the minus strand of CM035842.1, from coordinate 219,155,098 downwards.
CATGCACACCTTCTAGTAGGTTAGACTAACCCACGTATGGGCTGCACGGTGGCGCAGTGGTTAGCACTGCGGCAGCACAGTTTACCCTTGGCCGGGGGATTGTGGGGATCGTGGGATCGTGGGTTCGATCCCAGCCCCCGACCAACAGTGATCTGTGTGGAGTTTGCATGTCTTAGAATAGAGGGTTAGTATTAATGAAAGCGCTTTGAGTGGTCTTTGTGACTAGAAAAGCGCTATATAAGTGCAGGTTAGTTAGTTAGTTAGTATGCCATGATCATTTCATAACACTATGAAACCTCTTTAAAGGTAATTGATTTAATAAGAAGGACCTTACCTGTGTAAAGGAATCAAGACAGTTCCCTTTCCATTTCTCAAGCAGGCAGTTACAGCTTGATTACAGAGCATGTTGTAAAAAGCTATCTTTTGTTTATAGCTTAAGAATAAACTGTCCATTTTGTTTCCTTTGTGTTAATGTCATCCTTCTCTTCCTGTCATTTTCAGCTCCTCCAGGGTTAGTTCCTTAGATCCTGTTTTTCATTTGTCATCCTCTCCAGTTCTCTCTCCTTTCTTCATAAAAGTTTAGTTCTCCTTCCCCTCTTGCACAGTTAAGTGAGCTTTCATGTTGGTTCTATTCACAGTTGTTATGGTGTAAGGATGGCAGAATAATTTTGGCTTGGTGATTAGACTTGAGCCTGTGGGTCAAATGAATTCAATGAACACCTGTCAGCCAGTCAGATCAGAGTATATAAGCCACAGCATGGTATAAAGTCATCAACAATAGACCACCATACCCACAGTTAAGCATGGTAGTGGCAGCATCATGTTTTGAGGCTGTTTTGTGAAGGAAATTATAAAACCTTTACAAATACCACTGAATTTTGGAATTAAACATTTTGGCCTGAGCAAAGATGTTGAAGGTGAGAAAGAGAAATTTTATCTTTCAGCACAACATTGACCCAAAGCACAGCACCAAAACAAGAGAATAAAGGTCTGACTGGGCTGCGACAGCTTGTGACTAGTTGGAGAACGGCATTTGCATTGGAGTTTCCAAAATGTCCCCAAACATTTGCAGAGTTTACAGTTTCCTCTCGTGAGTCGCAGGGCCTCGCACTGTTGTCCCAGGATTTTTCAACACGTTCAAAACATTTATGAGACAAATTTTCTTGCCCAGTAGTCAGAGTCGCACATAGGTATCTCGAACCAGTCTCAAATGTAGTTTCTGTGAGTCACAGTGTGAGAAAAGTTAGACAGCTTTGTGAGAGGTTGGGGACCTATGAAACTAAATTGTGACAGATTGGAGATGAAAAGGACAAGATATTCCATGCACGCCATTTTCTAGCACACGCCGACACAGCTGCAGCCCAGTGTCCCATGCCACCCAAGGGCAGGAAAGGCAAGGCTAGGGATGGGAGGGGGCTGCTGTCTCTGCACCACACACCCCTGCAGAGGAAGCAGAGGCGGTCTCAGCCTGCTGTGTCTGATGTGGAGGACTCAGGGGCAGCCTCCTCATCCAGCAGTCTCTGCACTTCTGTGGTCGATCTAGCTTGACATCTGATGATAAAATGACGGCTTGAATGGGGAGATATGGTCCTGATTTTGCAGTTGTCACAGATAATTGTGTGGGCCCAGAGCCCCAGACACACACCCCAGAAACCACCAGGCACCCACGGCCAAGGGAGGTGGTAGCAAGGAGCGGGGAGGCACAGGGAAAGCCACCCCCACACACACACCAGAGGTGGCCCACACCTTCATTCACTCTCTCTTATTCACTCACTCAAAATTTTGTCATGCAACGCACGCACAGAATGTAGGCGAACTCCCAGGGAATTATGGTCCAAAATTCACCGACACACACAAATGTGCCAGTTCAGTATGATTCCAAGTGAAAGTTGTCACTAATACACAGGTTCTTTTTTAATTGTCTAACTAGTCTAGACTGGAAATCTAACACCGATGCTGTGTACAAGAAGGGGATGAGCAGACTCTACTTTCTGAAGAAACTGAGATCCTTCAATGTGTGCAGCAAGATGCTGGAGCTTTTCTACCAGACCGTCGTTGCCAGTGCCATCTTCTTTGCTGGGGTAGCAGTATCACAGCCAGTGACACCAACAGACTTGACAAAATTATCAAGAAGGCTGGCTCTGTAATTGGTCTCAGGCTGGAGACCTTTAAGTCTGTGGTGGAGAAGAGGACACTGAACAAACTGCGATCCATCATGGAAAATCCTGACCACCCCCTCCACCACACACTGGACAGACAGCGGAGCACTTTCTCCAGCAGACTGCTGCAGCTTGGCTGCTGAATGGCCAGGTACAGGAAATCTTTCCTGCCACGTGTCATTTCACTGTACAATAACTCACTATGATGTTGAATTCTGGTCATAACTATGCTGCCATACTGCACCTTGCAGTCTAATTGGTACCTCACATCTCACCCTGTGCCTTATAATCCTTTGTACAGTCAGTACTATCCATAGACACCCCCCCCCCCCCCAATCTTTAATTTTAACTTTTTTAATGTAAATTGTCTTTGAGTGCCTTGGAAAGTGCTAATTTATTATTTTTTATTATTATTATTTATAAGGATCATCATCTATTTAACCTAGTATAAAGTTATCCAAGTATTTTTTACTTGCCTGGATAACTCCTTTTTCTATTATGCTGTGTGTATTTCTGTTGGTTTTGGGTTGTCTACTGTCATGCTGCTGTGACACTGTAATTTCCCAGTTTGGGATTAATAAAGTACATCTATCTATCTAGTCGCAACTGTCACAGCCCAGTGAGATACTACCTTAAGTCTACCAGAAGATGGTTAAACTTTTGGAACAGCTCAGCCACAGCCCTCTAACCTGAAGTTCAAATTATCATGTGAAAGGGTCAGTGTACAGAAGATGTTCTCAGTCTGAGATTTGCTGCTGGTTTGAAAATCAGCATGTCACCATGTCACCAGGGGGTGACACCAGTGGTTGCAAAAAATGAAATTATACTGACGTCAGTGTGCGGGGTGGGGGAGGGGGGTAGATTTTTCACTGTTTTTACTACCGTTGTAAACTTTTGACCAAACAGTTTACAATTTCAGTCATTGCTCTCGTCTCTTATTTAATAAACCATTCCACTTGTTATGAATCATGGTCCTTTTCATTTAAAATACAGTGGTGTGATAAAGTGTTTGCCCCCTTCCTGATTTCTCATTTTTTGTACATTTGTCTCACTTAAATGTTTCACATCATCAAACAAATTTAAATATTAGACAAAGATAACATAAGTAAACACAAAATGCAGTTTTTAAAAGAAGGCGTTTATTATTAAGGGTAAATAAAATTCCAAGCCTGCATCGTCCTGTGTGAAAAAGTGATTGCCCCCCCCCCCCCATTAAAACCTAAATTAACTGTGGTTTATCACATCTTTGGAAAGCTGAGTTCAGTTTCTCTAGCTACACCCAGGCCTGATTACTGCCACACCTGTTCTCAATCAAGAAATCACTGAAATAGGACCTGCCTGACAAAGTGAAGTAGATCAAAAGATCCTCAAAAGCTAGACATCATGCTGCGATCCAAAGAACTTCAGAAACAAATGAGAAACAAAGTAATTGAGATCTATCAATCTGGAAAAAGTTATGAAGCCATTTCTAAAGCTTTGGGACTCCAGCGAACCACAGTGAGAGCCACTATCCACAAATGGTGAAAACATGGAACAGTGGTGAACCTTCCCAGGAGTGGCCGGCCGAATAAAATTACCCCAAGCGTGCAACGACTCATCCAAGAGGTTACAGAAGACCCCACAACAACATCTAAAGAACTGCAGGCCTCGCCTCAGTTAAGGTCAGTGTTTATGACCCCACCACAAAAAAAGAGACTGGGCAAAAATGGCCTACATGGCAGAATTCCAAGACGAAAACCACTGCTAAGCAAAAAGAACATAAAGGCTCATCTCATTTTTACCAGAAATCATCTTGATGATTCCCAAGACTTTTGGGAAAATACTCTGTGGACTGACGAAACAAAAGTTGAACCTTTTGGAAGGTGTGTGTCCCATTACATCCGGCACAAAAGTAACAGCATTTCAGTAAAGGAACTTCATACCAACAGTAAAATATGGTGGTGGTAGTATGATGGTCTGGGGCTGTTTTGCTGCTTCAGGACCTGGAAGACTTGCTGTGCTAAATGGAAACATGAATTCTGTCTACCAAAAAATCTTGAAGGAGAATGTCCGGCCATCTGTTTGTGACCCCAAGCTGAAGGGCACTTGGGTTCTGCAGCAGGACAATGATCCAAAACACACCAGCAAGTCCACCTCTGAATAGCTTAAGAAAAACAAAATGAAGACTTTGGAGTGGCCTAGTCAAAGTCCTGACCTGAATCTGATTGAGATGTTGTGGCATGACTTTAAAAAGGCGGTTCATGCTCGAGAACCCTCCAATGTGGCTGAATTATAACAATTCTGCAAAGATGAGTGGGCCAAAATTCCTCCACAGAGCTGTAAAAGACTCATTGCCAGTTATTGCAAATGCTGATTGCAGTTGTTGCTGCTAAGGCTGTCAGACTGTACAACCTAAGCAGGGCTGCTCGCAGAGATAGCAAAAAGACGTAACAAACTAATAGTTTTTTGAATGCAAAAGATGCAATAGACTTACACAATGGTCCCCTCCGGCATACAACTAGGAACTTACCGGTCGCTATGGAGGGTGAGAATATGTATGGGCACATAATCATACCATGTAGGATAACTAAGTAGACGGTTATGCTGTTTCATTCCATCTAGCAACAATGCTCTGCACTGTGTGTGTTTATATATTTACATATTTATTCCATCTAGCTACAATGCTCAGCACTGGGTGTGTTTATATATTTATATATCTACATATTATTCCATCTAGCTACATTGCTCCGCACTGTGTGTGTTTATATACTTGCATATTTATTCCACCTAGCTGCAATGCTCCGTACTGTGGGTGTTTATATATTTACATATTTATTCCATCTAGCTACAATGCTCTGCACTGTGTGTTCATATATTCATATATTTATTCCATCCAGCTACAATGCTCTGCACTGTGTGTCTGTGTGTGTGTGTATATATATATATTTTATAGTAATACGTACATATGTATATTAGCTGCTCTTGCTTGCTTGTTTTTTTTTTTTTTTTTTTTTTTCTTGCCTTCTGATTGTTGCTCTGAGTGTTGCTATCCCTGTGCTGTTGCAATCCTGGAATTTCCCCGTTGTGGGACTAATAAAGGCTTATCTTATCTTATCTTATCTAAGGGTGGCCCAACCAGTTATTAGGTTTAGGGGCAATCACTTTTTCACACAGGGCCATGTAGGTTTGGATTTTTTTCTCTCTTAATAATAAACACCTTCACTTAAAAACTGCATTTTGTGTTTACTTGTGTTATCTTTGTCTAATATTTAAAGTTGTTTGATGATCTGAAACATTTAAGTGTGACAAACATAGAAAAAAATGAGAAATCAGGAAGGAGGCAAACACTTTTTCACACCACTGTAAATGATAAAGTCTAATATGATTTATTGCATGGGTGTATGATTGCCATTGTTTTTTTTAGACCAAACAGTTCTTTGTTTGGACCCCATTCTGTGGAGGAAAAGCCAAATCTTTCTAAAATGTTTTTTTTTTTTTTAAATCATATGATTTGATCACATGATTTTTGCTTGTAGGATAATAGTCAGTGAAAGACTCATTGCTCACTGTAATTTTTCTTCCTGTCTACACTGGTTGTAAATGGATCCTTTCCTAATGCAATTCCAATATTGAACAATGGGAAATAAGAGCCTTTGGCAAGCACAAGTTAGTCAAATCAAGCTGACGTTTTCCAAAGATGGTGTTTTTAGTTTGACAGTCCTGAGATAAGACAGACACCAAGGGAATGTGGTTCAAAAAGATTCTAAGGCAAGACTGTGAATGTAAATTGAAGACACATGTCACTGCAACTATGTACACCATGTGGGCCATATTTTCCATCTGCAACACTCTCCTTAGAAACCTGGTAAAAAAAAACAAAAACCTAGAGGGCACAGGCAGAGTGCATACTTCCGCCAAGGCTCCGTCCCTCCCTCCCTTTGTCCGTTCATATCACCATCTATCTGTGCATTGCAAGATAGGGCCTTGGTGGAGGTATGCACTCATGGATCACCTCCAACATTTAATGAGTTCATCTTTGGGCCAAGGGCCACCTCTGGTGAAAATTTCATCCAAATTTCCCTGCTCTGCACTGTATGTGTTTGTATAGTTATATATTTATTCCATCTAGCGACAATGCTCCACACTGTGTTTATATATTCATATATTTATTCCATCTAGCTACAACGCTCCACATTGTGTGTGTTTATATATTCACATATTTATTCCATCTAGCTACAACGCTCCACATTGTGTGTGTTTATATATTCATATATTTATTCCATCTAGCTACAACGCTCCACATTGTGTGTGTTTATATATTCATATATTTATTCCATCTAGCTACAACGCTCCACATTGTGTGTGTTTATATATTCACATATTTATTCCATCTAGTGACAATGCTCCACACTGTGTGTTTATGTGTTTGCATATTTGTTCCATCTAGCTGCAATGCTCCGCACTGTGTTTATATATTCATATATTTATTCCATCTAGCTACAACGCTCCACATTGTGTGTGTTTATATATTCATATATTTATTCCATCTAGCTACGACGCTCCACACTGTGTGTGTGTTTATATATTCACATATTTATTCCATCTAGCTGCAATGCTCCGCATCGTGTGTCTATATATTTATATGTACATATGTATACTCGCTGCTCTTGTTTTTTCTTGCCTTCTGATTGTTGCTCTGAGTGTTGCTATCCCTGTGCTGTTGCAATCCTGGAATTTCCCCGTTGTGGGACTAATAAAGGCTTATCTTATCTTATCTTAAATCCATGAGTTTTTATGTGATTCTACTAGCAGACAGAGAAACAGCAGCAAAACAATATGACTACATTATAATAACAAGCCTGTCATAACTGTATTGACCATACATTGGGGCAGGGCAATTCCACCTTAAATCAGCATCATGGTTTATTGAATCTTTCAGGTGTTTTTTTTTTTTCCTTCTCTCTTCTCCCTTACAGTTTACTGATAAGGTTCAAAATTATTAAGCAATATTACACAACAGTGTGGTATCATGTGACTGTGGTGCATAGCAAACCAGCATAACAGAACAGGCCTATTGAGATTTCACAAACAAGAAAATTAAACACTGTCCAGTGCGGAAGTTTACTATGTTTACATACTGTGTGAGTCATGTGTCTGCAACAACATCCTTATCTGCCAGCCAGAGTTACATCCGCAGACACGCCAAATCCCATCTTAAACTATACACTTTTCCTGCTTTTTCTTGGCGTCTTCAGATGAAATAATGTCAATCATCACATATTATGTGGATGAAGACCACATTCATTTTCGTTCCAAGTCGTTTTACTTTTTCTGCAGTGTTTGGTGGTAAGAGTGCACTGCTTCTGAGTTGTGGAGGCGTTGACCATGCATGTAACCCTGTGCACACTTCTTAACCTATTGACTGTGGATGGCGCTCCGTTGCGCCGTCAGCCCCTAGTGGTGAAGGTTTTTTCAAGAAAATATTCAGTTCAGATGTTAGAGATTTCCAAAGCTATAACTTGAAAGTGGTAAGAGTGACAGAGCTTACTGTCAATTAGAAAGATGTAGAATATGATCCAAAGTTTGAGATAAGAGTAAATTTACGCATCTAATTTGCATAATGACACGGCAGCCATATCAAATTACATAACTTTCAGTCAAAAGTGGACTTTGGACATATTTACACAAAGAATGGTTCTGCTTTTTGTCACCGTTTCTTGTTTTGGGCATTTTGTTATCTTATCTTCAAAGTATATGAACCAGAAAATCAGTACAATGCAGTACAAAACAATAAACAAACACAGACATTCGTCACTTACCACTGGCGAAGGCGGCTCGCTTCACCCTTTTTGCAGCATCTTGGTCGTCATTTTCTCTTCTGTCGGGCGTTTTTGCTTTCTCTCCCACATCCAGAAACTGAAACACATTATCCCACCTCAATTTCGTTTTTATTCCACCACTATTTATGTTATACGACGACATGCAACCGGAGCGATTGTTTTCCCCTGCCACGTGGCGCTGGGGGTGACAGCAGGTGAAAATCAACCAGCTTCGCACATCCTCTGTTATAACAAAATGTAAACATTTACCTTCATAAGCTAAATAATCTCTTTTTTGAATCATAGTTGGCAAATTTGGGAGCAAATGCTCCTCCGTCTGCAACCGAGTACGTCCACAGTAATCGGTAACGTCCATTTGTGGTTGTCTAAAAATTTCTTCCTCTCTGGTGTAAATAAGGATGCTTCTATGTCCGCCATAATCCCTCCAAGGCAAGAGCAGTAAGTTATATGTGTCTGCCACCTTGTGAGGTGGCAGAACTGGGGAGCATTTGTCACATAACATCATATGACAGGCACAACACTGCGCCTGTCACAGTGGTGGCGCTATCCGTTCATGCAGTCACCAATGTTAAAGGGTTAAAGGGGCAGTACATGAAAAGTGTCATATTAATGTATAAAACAATTTTCAAAAAAATTCCTTGATCCAGATCGTGACCCGGATCACCACCAAAATGGAATCGTCTGTTCTCCGTGCCATTACACACCTTTCCTGAAAATTTCATCAAAATCCATTCACAGCTTTTGGAGTAATGTTGCTAACAGACAAACAAACCAACCAACCAACCAACCAACCAACCAACCAATCAACACCGGCAAAAACATTACCCCCTCCCTTGGCGGAGGTAATAGTTCAAAATCTAAGATGGCTGCACCCATGCACCACGCATTAGTAGTAGAGATGTTGAAACCCGAGACCTTATGAAACAATGAGCAACTTTGAGACAATTGCTTCGTGAGTGACACAGTGTTATGAAACATCTAATAAAGACTGCCATCTGGTGACTGACTGTCAGAACTGCATCTCAGTGGAAAACCTGAAAAAAAAAAATCTTAATTTTTTTTTTTTTTTTGAGCATTTGGCCATCCGAAGTCTATTCAAAATTGGATGGCAGGAACAAACAATACAAAGCAAACAAAAAAAACTAATTCCCTCTCAAACTTCCCGCGAGCCCTCAAGTCACGTGATGTGGCCGACATAACGAGGCCTCGCTTGCTACGGTCACGTCACTGTGGGCATGCTGAAACGGCACTCAATGCACTGCTCATGACATTTCTGCTTTATATTGCTTGAATCAGTGTTGAGTGGGCGGTGTTGAGCATAACATCACTAATTAGTAGTGAAAGTCTTTGATTGTGAGGCATGCTTGGGATCATTGTCCTGTTGGAAGGTCCAATGATGCCCAACCTTCAGCTTCCTTGCAGACGTCATGACATTTTCTTCCAGGATTTCCTGATATTTGATTGAATCCATCTTTCCCTCCACACACTGCAGGTTTCCAGTGCCAGCGGAAGCTAAGCAGCCCTAGAGCGTCACTGAGCCACCACCATGCTTCACTGTAGGCAGTGTTCTTTTCATCATATGCTTCCTTCCTTCTCCTCTTGGCATATGCCTGATCCATGGGCCCAAAAAGTTCCAGTTTTGTTTCATTGCTCCACAGAACAGAATCCCAAAACCTCTGGCTTATTTATATAGTTTTGAGCAAATTGGAGCTGACTTTTTTTGTGCTTTTGAGTCTCAGTAGCGGTATACAAGTTTGGGCATGGAGCCTTCAGTGTTTCGTATGCACCTTACTGTGGAAACCGAAACCTCAGTGCCTGCTGCCACCAAGTCTTGCTGCAGGTCTTTTGCAGTCAGTCAAGGGTTTCTGACCACCTGCCTACTCAGGACTCTGGTGGCAGCCGCTTGATAGCTTCTTCTTTCTGCCATGTCCAGGTAGTGTAGCCACTGTTCCTTTAACTTTAAATTTCAATTCAATTCAATTCAACTTTATTTATATAGCGCCATTTCACAACAACAGTCATCTCATAGCACTATCAACTGTAGGGGGAACCCCCACAGTTGCAGAAAGACCCCAGCAATCAGGCGATCCCCTGTGAGCAAGCACTTGGCGACGGTGGAGAGGAAAAACTCCCTTTTAACAGGAAGAAACCTCCAGCAGAACCAGGCTCAGGGAGGGGCAGTCATCTGCTGCGACTGGCTGGGGGGTGAGGGGATAGAGAAGAAGAAAAGAACAGACATGTAGAGAGCAAACAGCACGATGGGGACTCAATCTATGGGAGAGAACAAACAAATGTTAATGACCAGCAAAAAAAAAAATATTTCATAGAGAGTGAGGAAAGGAGTGAGGCCCAGTGCATTACTGGAGGTCCCCCGGCTGACTAAACCTATTAGCAGCATAACTAAGGGAGGGTTCAGAAACACATGATCCCTCCCTAATTGTAGGCTAGATCAAAAAGGTACTGGGCTGCACGGTGGCGCAGTGGTTTAGCACTGTGGCAGCACAGTTTTACCCTCGGCCGGGGGATCGCGGGGATCATGAGATCGTGGGTTCGATCCCAGCCCCCGACCAACAGTGAGCTGTGTGGAGTTTGCATGTTCTCCCCGTGTTGCGCGGGTTTACTCCGGGATTTCTCCGGTTTCCTCCCGCACACCAAAAACATGTAGGTTTAGGGCGCTCGCGCACGCAGCGACCAGCAGCCAGTGGCTTGTCACCAGACTGCAAACCAAGTCTACCTACGGGTACAAATAAGTAACCAAAAAAAAAAAAAAAAAAGGTAGGTTTTAGCCCTATTCTTAAAAACAGAGATCGAGTCTGACTCCCGAATCCAGATTGGCAGCTGATTCCACAGGAGAGGAGCTTGATAACTGAAGGCTCTGCCTCCCATTGTACTTTTGGAGATTCTAGGTATTACAAGTAATCCTGCATTTTGAGAGCGTAGTGCTCTGTTAGGATAATACGGTAGTATCAGATCTTTTAAATAAAAAGGAGCCTGATTGTTTAGAGCTTTGTAAGTGAGAAGAAGGATTTTAAACTTAATTCTAAACTCTATGGGAAGCCAATGAAGGGAGGCCAGAACCGGAGAGATATGATCTCTCTTTCTAGTACCTGTTAAAACTCTTGCTGCAGCATTTTGGATCAGCTGAAGACTTTTTAAAGATGTTTTAGGACAGCCTGATAATAAAGAATTACAATAATCTAATCTCGAGCTAACAAAAGCGTGGATCAGCTTCTCAGCATCACTCAGACAAGATGCTCCTAATCTTGGCAATATTACGCAAATGATAGAAGGCAGTCTTAGAAACAAATTTAATATGTGAATTGAAGGACAAATCCTGATCAAAAATAACTCCAAGGTTCCTCACAGAGCTATTGTGATAAATTGTGAACTATGCTTCCAGCTGTATCTCTCGGAACATTCACTACCTCTGCTATCTTTTTGTATCAGTTGCCTTGTTTGTGCAATGCAATAATCGCTACTCTGAACTTTGTGGACAATTCTCTTAACACGAAAATGTCACCGTCAACAATCTAGGTATTTGAGGTGTTCTATCTCAAGCACACCTGTTGCAAGTAATGACACCCTTGATTGTTTTCATCAGGTGTGCTTGAGACCACACCTGAATTCCAAATGTGTGGTGTTATGACCAAGACACATTCTGTATTTTGAACAGAGTTCAGGTCATGGTGTACTGCCTGTTTGTAGTGCTGCCAGCTCAGATTTAACAGAGTTGTTTCAAAGAATATTTCATGTACATATCTTGGTAGGAATATAAGATTTTGTAGAATTCTTCATTATGTCCATTCTTTCCTGCAATGTCACTACACTCACATGACAAACAATAGATTATATACAGTATGTAAAATGAATTAATCCGAATAGTGAAACTCAAGAAAGAAGCACATAGAAATGAGAAGTGTTGCATGATGAGCAGATATTTAATTTTAGGACTTCTTTGTGATGGTGCAAATTCCCCTAGACTTTCCTGCTTCGATCAACATGACTACTGTCCTGTGAAAGAGTTCCATCATTTAAAATCGCTTTGGATGGGTGCTTCAGTCAAAGGTCGTCCTGTGAGCTATTGGCCGGCCAACAAAGTGTGAGGAGTCACTCACACCTGAAAAGGTTACAGATCCGTCACAGACGACCTCACTGAACTGGAAGCAGAGGAGTGAAATGATCTCACTGCGCTACCTTAAGTCTTCACTTGTACTCTGACATCCACTCCGCTCACTGAGCACCTTATCTCAAGGACGCAGAGAGAAATTAAGAGATGGTTAGTCTGATGTTAAAGCTGAATTTATTAATTCTGATTATGAACCAGGTCTTTATCTTGACAGCAAAGGCATGAATTTTACATGAATAACAATCATGTTTCCACTGATTAAGAGGATTAAAAACTTCATCTTTATTTGAGATGCATTAAAAAGCTACTGGACACCTTCCACTCAATACAGTTCAACTTATTTGGCTATGTGAGCAATGAGTAAGACTGATGACAAGTAATTAGAGGTATGAGTGCAACATGGATAAGATCAGCAACATTCCCAGTGTGTGGCTTTAAGTTTCAGTTCATGAGGGGACTGTGTATTAGCCATCGTTAGTCACAGCCAGCTTGGAACTGCTGCCCCATTCAGCTTATAATGCAGGGCATAATCACTGAATTCAACTCTTAATATCTATAAACTGCTACATCCTGGTATATGGCAGACTCAAAGGAAATATTCAAAAATCAACTAGTATATAATACCACAGAAATTCAAGTAATTTTAAAGATCATGTAGCAAGAATAGAAACTGTTTAGCACCAAACAGCAGCACAGTGTCAACAATTACAATGCAACCCCAGAAAATGCTGGGATGGGATGGAAAAAGCAAATAATTAACAAATGATTAATTAAAAAAACAGCAATTCTTAATATTACTCTGACTTCTATTTGATTGCAGATTAATTTGTTAATATACATTTATGGGGGGAGGGGGGCTGAAAAGTTCATAGGCTGACTAAGAAGGAGTTTTATGTCTTTGAGGATCAAGAAGAGAGATTCTGTACTGCAGGGATCCAAGCGCTGCAACACTGGTGTTGAAAAATAAACCACATTTGGTCAAATCTGACCACTGCATCATGGTCAGCCTATGAACTTTTTAGCCCCCGTTGCCCGTATTCCAGCACATCAGACAAGCAAGAAGTTACAAAAAAATGGACATGAGCAATTTAGGGCTGCAGTAAAAATTTAAACAATGATGTAATTTCAACTGAGTGGCAAAGATGGGCAGAGGATCTCCAGTTTGTCGACAAATTCATGTGAAAACTATGAAACAACGCTGAAGTGGATTTGCATCTTTGTCTTTCTACATTGCAAAATAAACAAGCTGAGGAATGTGGAGGATTTTCAGTGCATAAAGAGCAAGAGCATAAGCCTAAACTGAAACCTCTCAGATGCACTGCATTAAGAACAGGCATAATTAGCTAATAAAACAACATGGGCAAGGGATTACTTTGACAGACTTCAGCAAAGACTACAGGACAGTTACAGTAAAAAAAAAAAAACTTTACTAGGCAAACAAGAAACCTTATGTTAACCATGTCAGCTTCTCTGGGGTTGGCGACATCTGGGATGGACCATCACACAGTGAAGAAGAAATGTTTATTGTTAGCTTTGCACTTGTTGCTGCTAAGAGTAGGATGCTTTTTTTGTGCAAGTCTTTGATCTGGAGGTCCGGCATATTGGTTTGTCTGTCATGGCATGGGGTTACATCAGTGTCTTTGGCAAAGGTCATTTCTACTTCTGTGATACAGGATTAAAGCAACACTATGTAAGACAGTGTTCGTCAACCTTTTTTGCGTTATGGAACAGTTTTTATATTGAAAAAAAAAAAATCCTCTGGGACCCCAGCAATGTAAAATGTTTTAAGTGACACATTGTAGCCTATTACAACATATCTAATGACAGTTTAGTCTTGTAATTTGCTTATACTCAATGTGAAACAAGGTGTGATTACATACAAAGCCAATGGAATGATGTGGACACATGCACATCTGCTCCAGGCAAAGCAAGTGCATAGGATGTTGGATTTTGTTCATCTTGGGCCAGGAGTCCACTTAATGCTTGGTCACAACAGACATTTGGTGTTGGTGTTCCGCTGTTGCCGGGAGATTGAATTAGTCTGAAAACGATAGCCATTTACCAGAGAGGTCTCTTGTTGGCCGTGCACTCCCACAAAGGGGGTTCTTTTAACGGCACATGTGTTTTCCTCGGCACAACACCAGCGGACCTCTGTGGCAGTTGTATCTGCCACTTGTTTGGTGCTGGGGGTGGCATCTTCCCATCCAGATAGTGCTGTGGACTTCCATTCGTGCTGCCACCCACTGACATGGAGGAGCCACTGCATGTGCTAATGCACAAGAATGGCAAGTCATTTGCAATTTTTTAGACCAATCAAGAAGTGAAATTAGAAAATTTCCCACAGAACCCTGAATGTTCTCATGGACCTCCAGTTGAAAATCATTAAGATTTTTACCCTAAAATAATGTTTCCAAAATTATTTTGATGGTACCTCAACCTTTGTCACTACCCCCGTAGCCTGAGTGGGCCACATTACCTGCAACAGCTGTCCTCGGTAGGAAGACTTAAAGGACTACAACTACTGCAATTCTGACAGCCAGTGACAGCCAATCACTGGGCACAACTTTAGCCACCAACAGCTAAGCACCCTGTGATTGACTGTTGGGACCAAGGTCGGAACAAGAAAGTTACGTAGTGCCGTTTTAATACAGAAGGGTAAATTGAGAGCTTAGAGCAACCCATGTTGATTTTAAGACATCATCTTTGGAACGTCCATACATTTTTTGCACACATTACAAAAGTTTGGCTGCTGAAGAAGAGGGTGCAGTCTCTGCAACCTGTCCCCAAACTTTTTTAAACAACAAAGTGGCAATGATCCTGTACAGTTGCACACCTGAAAGTAACACCTGAAATGCTTCACTGCTTGATATCCTCAAAAGTTAAAGCGTCCCTAACCCTGGATTTACACGGACTCTGGATGCAGTCTGTTGCAGATGGACCCTTGCCTTCATTCCTACCAACTCCATTTGTGTTTTGCAGCAGCATGGATCAGAACAGAGTTCGAAATACAAGATCGGGCAAGAATTATACAAAATAATGCGAGATCTTGAGAAAGACGTGAGAGTAACCGAGATGAACCGATTGCAATCACGTGATAACAAGAACTGTGATGTAGTGGCTCTGACCTGGATTTGTGGGCTTTAAATAAAATGTAAGTAGCCTGTTAATTTTAATTGTATGAAGCTTTGGTATGTTATGTCCAAGCTTTTACCTTCTCTGACACAGTGGAGGAGGAGTAGACCTCAGAAAGTAACGGACGGTCCTTAAATCATTTTTAATGAACTAACAGCTATTAAATACCACAAGATACCGTGGCATTTCCTTGCAGACTGGATCTGGTATCTGTCAAAAATAGATTTGCTGCGTTTCATCAGCGAACCGAGAATTTGATGAGCCAGATTCGTTCTGCAGTGGTCCAGACCAGGTGGGGATTAGAACATTGATGAGAATGAGAGCTATTTGCTGCGGAGGCTGGATCACTGCCGTAATGTACTGCATCTGGAGTCAGTGTAAATCCAGGCCAAGTGTTGAGAGAAGAAACATTACAACGTGGTAAATCTTTTACCATCCCTGCATTTTCTGAAATGAGTTGCAGCCCTGAAATGCAGGAATAGATGAACAAAATGAAGCCAACCAGAAAAGCATGAGGCATGTTGAGGGGATGCCATCTGTAATGAAATATAAGTTAAAATGAATTTAAGAACCATGAGTTTTTTCATTAGTTTTAAATTTGCATTGAAAATACCATCCCAACTTCTTATAATGTGAAGCAAATAGCATAGCAAGTTCTGTTTGGAGAAAAGTTTATATTTTTAAGCCCTGTGAGAAGATTTAAAATCATTTAGGCAAATATTATTGGTGCAGACATATCTGCAAGTATGATATTTGATATCCATAGAACAACAAAAAAATTTAAACCTGGAATAAATAAATAAACGTAAATTGAGGACGACTGGAGGACTTCAGTGACAAGCAGCAGCAACCAGCCGCGTTGTTATTCAGCCACACACAAAAGCTCTTAAATTGATTTCCTGCGTCAAGTGTTAGAGGCGTGAGCAACAGCAGGCTGCTTCCAGGATATACAGCAGGTCCCATTAGATCTCTATATGGATTTTATTGTGTCTTATCAGTCAGAGGGGGTCCAATGTCATTCACCAGTCTCCCTTAAGGCTCACATGACCCACTGAGTTCATCCTCCATTTTCCCTTTGTGTGGATAAAATGAGCTGTTATTTCAATGACAAAAACACCACTTACTTTCCTATATAATGACACATTTCTTATCTTTACTTCCCTGAGGCAGCAGAGCGGTGATTGTTGACTCAGAGGAAGAAGTGCAGTGACAGGGATCCACAGTCAATTTTCCCTGCAGTGGTTTTAGCGGTTATAGCCATTACAAGTCTCTAACCTCACTTTGGGTGTCAGTGGGAGTCCTCTTTGAGAGCGGCGCACACTCTGGCCTCCAGCTGGTGTGCTGGCGGACGGTCGTCCGGGTTTGCGGCGAGCATATCCAAGAGCAGGGCACACATGGCTGGTCCGGGAGGGGGCGGGAGCGGGGGCGCCCTCTTAAACTTCATAGGGATGCACAGCTGGAGGTCGGCGTTCTCGCAGAGAGCTTCTCCCAGAGGCATCAGCCAGCGACCCTTGCTCATGTAAGCACCTAAAGAGGAACACACGAGGAAGAAAGGGACGTCATCGGGAAATGATCTCAGATAAAACTGTTAGATGCTAGAAGGCTGCCAGTTTGGAATATTTCCAGGTATTGCTCAGTGTGTGGGAGATTTTTTTTAAGAAAAGATTGTGTTGTTAATGACTCACATGTATTAAAAACTGGAGAACAGTCACACACCTGTTTGAAAATATACATGCGATTTATTATCCCTCATTAATTAAAATGAACAGACTTCTTTGGCAGGTTGTAGTTTTCTCACAGCATCTAAAATAGCCTACAATTAGGGAGGGATCATGTGTTTCTGAACCCTCCCCCTTAGTTATGCTGCTAATAGGTTTAGTCAGCCGGGGGACCTCCACTAATGCACTGGGCCTCACTCCTTTCCTCACTCTCTATGAAATATTTTTTTTTTTTTGCTGGTCATTAACATCTGTTTGTTCTCTCCCATAGATTGAGTCCCCATCGTGCTGTTTGCTCTCTACATGTCTGTTCTTTTCTTCTTCTCTGTCCCCTCACCCCCCAGCCAGTCGCAGCAGATGACTGCCCCTCCCTGAGCCTGGTTCTGCTGGGGGTTTCTTCCTGTTAAAAGGGAGTTTTTCCTCTCCACCGTCGCCAAGTGCTTGCTCACAGGGGATCGCCTGATTGCTGGGGTCTTTCTGCAACTGTGGGGGTCCCCCCTACAGTTGATAGTGCTATGAGATGACTGTTGTTGTGAAATGGCGCTATATAAATAAAGTTGAATTGAATTGAATTGAATTAAAATAATAAACCTATCACAATGTGAGACCATGAAACTACACCTCCCATAAGCACTATCTGCACACACTGGTTTTCCTTGAATTATATATAGAGTGATAAATGTTGGCTTTAGTGTAGCTTTCTAGCAGATATAGAGTGATAATTGTAGAGTGATTTGCCTTTTTAGGGGATAATTGTATATTGTAATTGTAATAATTGTATAAATGTAATAGATAATTGTAGAGCACTTGCCTTTAAACAGGGGTCTGTTTCTGAGCTACAGGTTGCCACAAAAGAGCTGAAGTCCGAAATTTTAAGAGCAAAACAGAATTATAAATCAGAATTGGAAAGCAAGATGGCAAAGAAACTTGGTTCAGCCTGGGCCTGTATCAAAACTATTGCAGGCCTTCAGAGCACAGAGCGCAGTAATCGTGTGTTTTTAGATGGTTTTAATTCAGACACAGAGCTGGCAAATGCTCTGAATTGTTTTTATGGTTGTTTTGACTCCTTTGATTTTAGCACAGAAACCCAAGATTTGAAACAGAAACTCAAAGACAATCAGCACTTTAATATTGAGGTGCAGGATGTTAAAAGGGAGTTCTGCGCTGTAAAAGTGAACAAAAGTCAGGGCCCTGATAATATATGTGGGCGCTTGGTAAAGTCCTGTGTACATGAATTGAGTCCTATATTTCATTACATTTTCAATAAGTCCTTACAGACACAACATGTGCCTAAGATCTGGAAAGAAGCCATGGTTGTTCCCGTTCCAAAATCCAGCTGTCCTAAAACGGTAAATGATTTTAGACCAGTTGCTTTGACTTCAATTTTAATGAAAATTTTTGAAAAACTGGTCAGATGTGAGGTCCTAAAGCAGACTGAGCATGCATTGGATCCTCTGCAGTTTGCCTATAGGCCTCACAGAGGAGTGGAGGATGCCACTGTCACTCTGTTTAACCTGTTGAACTCTGGTCAATTTCCCTAAAAACGCCAAAAAATAACGTACCCAAAGTAAATCAAAAGCTGTTCTTCAACCCTTTGCAGCATCTTCATGGGGTTGGTCTCATTTAAAAGAAAACACTTTGAATTTTTTGGCAAAACAGTCATAATCTCTCTAAGTGCTCCTGCCACTGAGTAACAGTCATCTAAACATACTGAATCTGAAGAAAATAAAGTTCGCCTGGGTGTTTTTTTTTTTTAGATACAAATGCTTGCAAATAACACAGCTGTCAGATCCAGGCTGGAAAATGCAACAGAAATGTAGAACCAAGTGTTATCCAGCTGAGGTCAAAATTTTGTAACAATACCACAAAAAATGAATATATTACACAGCTTTTTCCTCAGGTTGTTCCCAGGCGTTTTTGAACTGTGCCAAATGGCACAGTTTGGCAAAATGTCTGTAACTTCTGAATGATTCAATATAGAAGCTTCATCTTGGGCTCTAATGAAAGGTGACACTCAGGGCTGTGTGTGTGTGTGTGGGGGGGGGGGGTTGTTTATTCATGAATGAATGAATGAACAAACAAGCCCCCCACACACAAAGAAGCATGCCACGTAAAAAATGTGTGGGCTTTTTTTTACATGAAAAAAAATAACCTACAGTGCAATAAAAATTATACTAAAATATCTGCAATGTAGAGGATAACAACTCCCCCCCCCCCGCTACAGAGGAGCTCGGCGCACAAAAAACGGTCCGTCATGTGGCGATGACGCACAGTTGTAATTACCGATTGGTCAAAAGTCATTTTTATTACTATTTTCAGTGATAAAGAACAATTTAGCTTATAACACTTACCTGTCCACAACAGCAGTGTCGTTGGCGAACATCTGTTCCTCATTGTCAGACGAACATGACGCTGGTCCGCTTGTTACGACTCGTGGTTCTGGTCACACAACCCGATCAAACCATCTCCGCTTCCATGATGGCAGTTTTTGCAAACGATTTTTCAAAACAATTAAGAACAGTACACCAGACAAGTACAGAGGATGGCCGACTCTATTTTAAATGATGACTCTCACCCTTTGCACTGCAACGTTCAGCTTCTTCCCTCCAGACGGAGGTTTGCTGTCCCAAAAAGTAGAACCCAGCGCTACAAAAACAGCTTTGTCCCTGCTGCTGTCAAAGAGTTGAACAAGCTATAAAAATTATATTGTACATATTTTATATTTACCTATTTTGTAAGATGTGTGCCTGTGTTTGTGTCTATGTTGAATGTAATTAGTGGCTTGTAAATATGGATGTCACCAACTGCAAAACAAATCTACCTACGGGTACAAATAAAGTAACCTGAACCTGAACCTGAACCTGAACAGTAGTAATAAAAAAAGACTGGCTAATGGCTGAGAGTGGCGAACGCTACTGTTACACACAGCGGCTTAGACCAAACAGATTTTACGCACGGGACGCACGCGTTTCAATCGTCGAACTTCTCTGCTTCAATTGGCTCGCTGTATTCGCAGCCGTTGGTAGGCGGGTCCTTCTTGCTAGGTTTTCAGTCATTGGTTCTTCAAGGTTTCAGAAACCCAATTCAAGGCTCTTATTAGTCGAATGAGAGGTCAATCAAATCTAAACCAATCAAAACACTCCTTTGGCTTTCTGTTCGCGGCTGTGTCTGTAGTGGAAGAACGGAAATGCAGCTTTTTTTTTTTTTTTTTTTCAGTGCACACTGAGACGCACTAGGACGCAGAAACGTGACCGCCCGCGGTATCCTGGAGTGCCAGAGGTTAAAAGAAAACACTGAATTTTTTGGCAAAACAGTCATAATCTCTCTAAGTGCTCCTGCCACTGAGTAACAGTCATCTAAACATACTGAACTTGAAGAAAATAAAGTTCGCCTGGGTGTTTGTTTTTTTTTTAAGATATAAATGCTTGCAAATAACATACAGCTGTGTGAAACGTGCTGGAAAACAACAGAAATGTAGAACCAAGTGTTTTCAAGCTCAGGTCAAAATTTTGTAACAATATCACAAAAAATGAATATATTAAACAGCTTTTTTCTCAGGTTGTAACAAGGCGTTCTTGAACTGTGCAAAATGGCACAGTTTGGAAAACTGTGTTCCAGAGTTCACTATCTCAGCAGTTTGCACAGTCAAACCAAGGGGTAACAACCCAGACATACACAGCACAGTTCCTGTTTCTTTTTTTTTTTTTTGTTTTTTTTTTTACAGGCAAAAATAGCCTACAGTGTAAGAAAAATTATGCGAAAAATTAATACACTTCACTAAAGTATACACAAAAACAACCCTCTCCCCTCCAATTTTTCCAGAGTTCACTGTCTCACCAGTTTACACAGATAAGATAAGATAAGCCTTTATTAGTCCCACAACGGGGAAATTCCAGGATTGCAACAGCACAGGGATAGCAACACTCAGAGCAACAATCAGAAGGCAAGAAAAAAAAAACAAGCAAGCAAGAGCAGCTAATATACATATGTACATATTACTATAAAATATATATATACACACACACACACAGACACACAGTGCAGAGCATTGTAGCTGGATGGAATAAATATATGAATATATGAACACACAGTGCAGAGCATTGTAGCTAGATGGAATAAATATGTAAATATATAAACACCCACAGTACGGAGCATTGCAGCTAGGTGGAATAAATATGCAAGTATATAAACACACAGTGCGGAGCAATGTAGCTAGATGGAATAATATGTAGATATATAAAAACACAGTGCGGAGCATTGTAGCTAGATGGAATAAATATATAGATATATAAATATAAACACACCCAGTGCTGAGCATTGTAGCTAGATGGAATAAATATGTAAATATATAAACACACACAGTGCAGAGCATTGTTGCTAGGTGGGATGAAACAGCATAACCGTCTATTTAGTTATCCTACATGGTATGATTATGTGCCCATACATATTCTCACCCTCCATAGCGACCGGTATGTTCCTAGTTGTATGCCGGAGAGGACCATTGTGTAAGTCTATTGCATCTTTTGCATTCAAAAAAACTATTAGTTTGTTACGTCTTTTTGCTATCTCTGCGAGCAGCCCTGCTTAGGTTGTACAGTCTGACAGCCGTTGGTAGGAAGGACCTACGAAACCTCTCGGTTGTGCACCTGGGATGATGTAGTCTGCTGCTAAATGAGCTCCTCAGTGCATCCAGTATGTCCTGCATAGGGTGGAACTCGGACTCCAGCAGAGATGACAGTTTAGCCACCGTCCTTCTCTCTCCTATCTCCTCCATCGGATCAAGGCGCTGCCCCAGGACAGAGCTAGCTTTCTTAATCAGTTTGTTGAGTCTCTTCCTATCGGCTGCAGTAATGCCACTGCCCCAGCAGACCACTCCAAAAGTGATGGCTGATGCCACCACCGTGTCATAGAATGACTTCAGCAGCGCCCCTTGTACACCAAAAGACCTGAGTCTCCTTAGCAGGAACAGCCTGCGCTGTCCCTTCTTGTAGAGTGCGTCAGTATTGTGTGACCAGTCTAGTTTATTGTTCAGATGAATACCCAGGTACTTATAGGATGTCACCATCTCGATGTCTGTTCCCTGTATATTTACTGGTGCTGTGAGGGGCTGCCCATGCCTGCGGCAGTCCACCACCAGCTCCTTAGTTTTCCTCGCGTTGATCTGGAGGCAGTTCCGATGGCACCAGTCCACAAAGTCCTGGATAAGCCCTCTGTACTCAGCTTCATCTCCGTTGGAGATGAGACCAACGATCGCAGAGTCATCAGAGAACTTCTGTAGATGGCAATGTGTTGTGTTGTGTGAGAAGTCCGCAGTATAAAGAGTGAACAGGAAGGGAGCCAGCACCGTTCCCTGGGGGGCCCCCGTGCTACTGATGATCGTGTCGGAAACACAGTCCCGGGTTCTCACAAACTGAGGCCGGTTCGTGAGATACAGGTCAACTGGACCCCTGACCAAGTGCGCACCCCAAGTGGACCACGGAATCCAATCTGTACATGTACATTCTCCATCCAGTGATTTATAAATGCTGCCCCAGATGAAAACCAGTCTGTGGGACTATAATGTTCTGAATGAGGCTTTAGAAAATTATGAATCACTTTGTAAATCACTGGATTGAAAATGTACAGATTGAATACTGGGGTCCACAATAGTGTGCTCACACGGTCAGGGCTCCATTTCACCAGATCACGTTTACACAGTAAAACAAAGGCATAATAACCCAGACATACACAGCACAGTTCCTTTTTTTTTTTTTACAGGAAAAAATAGCCTACAGTGAAATAAAAATTATACTAAAAAATTATTAAATTTTTCTGCAATATACACAGTAACAAATACCCCCCCCCACGGCGCACACAAAACCGTCGCCATGCGGGACCCTTGTAATTACCGCAATTGGTCAAAAGTTATTTTTATTACTATTTTTATCGATAAAGAATAATTTAGATTATAAGACTTACCTGTCGACAACCGCACTGTCGCTGGTATTGTCCACTGGCGTGTGACGATCATCAGCTATTCCGCTGATCAATGGAAACCTCTGTTGTTTACTGATCCATCGTCTAGTCACCCGACCCGGTCAAGCCATCTACGATTTCATGCATGCCCTTTCGGTTTATTTTGTGTGTGGTAGCCACACATATGTGACCTACTTTGTGACTGATGTAAGGCCTCACATTTTAGATCAGAACAAAGACAGAGCTTCCTTGGAGATAACAGGAAGCTGCAAGGATGTTAGCTTTGGTATGCAGAGCTGAGACTGTGGGGGTGTTATTAGAGGATTAAGGAGGAGATGCATGGTAAACTGTGGGGGTGACATCAGAGAGAGGAGATGCATTGTTACTGCCGATTATAATGCAATGTGACTTGTGATGCATGTGACTTGTGAACTGTGAGAGTCCTGGTATATAAGGACGAGAGTTCCCTGTAATGCTCTCTTTCTTCTTTGAGATGTTGGCGAATGTGAATAAAGCTGACTTGAGAGAAACCTGTCTCGTCATTCCCACATTCCCACACTGGTGACCCAAGACGAGCATGCAGCGAGAGGAGAATTCCCCCGGGTCAGCCTCGTCAGGAACTCCCAGCAAAGCGAATGCCGCTACGGTCCAGCTACCGGACTTTTGGCAGAACAATCCGCGCTCCTGGTTCCATGCGGTTGAGGCACAGTTCAACCTCCGGGGGATATCGCTAGACGACACAAAATTCTACCATGTGGTCGCAAAACTGGACAACCACACGGCCCAGCATGTGGAGAGCCTGATCGACCAGCCGCCGGACAGCGACAAATACGGCGCGTTGAAGGCTGCACTCATCCAGCACTTCACCCCCTCGATTGAGGAGCGAGCAGAGAGACTCCTAGCGCTGACTGAGTTGGAAGATGACATGCCCGTGAACCTTATGGAGAAGATGTTGAGGTTGAAAGGCTCTGACGACGACCACTTCATTTTCACCCACCTCTTCCTCAGGACCCTACCGTCAGCGGCGAGAGCGACCCTGGCCAGTTCGCCACTGTTGGCCCAGCGGGACTACCGCGCGCTGGCCCGGGAGGCGCAGCGAATTGTCAACGCCTGGAGACAGTGCGCGGCCACGGCCGCTGCAGCGGAGCTCGGCACGACGACCGGAGATAGCAGGGGGCCAGGGGCAGCAGTAGCAGACCCACCGACGACGGCGGGAGCCAGGGAATGCGGAGGAGACGTCCTTTGTTTCTACCATGGCCGCTTCGCAGAGAGGGCACGCAAATGTGTACCACCGTGCCAGTTCAAGCATTCGGAAAACGCCAAGACCGGGGGTCGGTAGCAGCCGCGGCCCTCGGGGAGGAGAACAAGCTGCTCTACTTGTTGGACGCACGCTCGGGGAGGCATTTCCTCGTGGACACAGGCTCCCAGTTGAGTTTCATCACACCTTCCTACGCGGACAGGCTGGCAGGTTCCAGAGGTCCGGGGTGGCAGCAGCGAACGGCTCGGAGATTAAGACCTTTGGTGAGAAGACTCTGCTTCTGTCTCTACACGGCCGTACATTTGAGTGGACTTTTGTTATAGCAGCAGTGAATTTCAATATGTTGGGGGCTGATTTTTTGTGCTCACATGGTTTGTTGGTTGATCTCGCTAACAGGCGCCTGGTTAATGCATTTTCTTTTGATTCTATTCCCTGTACAGCGCGAGTGGCCCCACCAACAGCACAAGCCAACGTCACAGCTGCAAGCGGTAAGTTCCACACACTGCTCACTCAGTTCCCAGCACTCACGGTCCCCACATTTTCGGCAACAGTCGCTAAACACGGGGTGGAGCATTTTATTACCACTACCGGACCGCCCGTTTTTGCAAAAGCTCGGCGCTTGGACGCAGCTAAACTGGCCATTGCGCGCGAGGAGTTCGCCAACCTGGAGAGGTTGGGCATTATCAGGCGTTCAAACAGTCCGTGGGCTTCCCCGCTACACATGGTCCCGAAGGCTGACGGATCATGGCGACCTTGCGGGGATTTCCGCAGGTTAAACAACGCTACAGCGCACGACCGCTACCCAATCCCGCATATCCAAGATTTTTCCGTTCATTTGGCAGGGGCGCGTGTTTTTTCTAAGATAGATTTGGTCCGCAGTTACCACCAAGTCCCAGTGCGCTGAGGACAAACCCAAAACAGCGGTAATAACTCCATTTGGCCTATTCGAGTTTTTACGCATGCCATTCGGGCTTAAAGGGGCTGCACAGACGTTCCAACGCATGATGGACGCGGTGCTTCGCGATCTCCCTTTCGTGTTCGTCTACTTGGACGATATTTTGGTAGCCAGCACGTCCGAAGACAAACACGAAAAACACCTGGCCACAGTTTTCCAAAGGTTGGGAGATCACGGGTTAATAATCAACCCAGCGAAGTGTCAGTTCGGGGTGGCGCAGATCGATTTTTTAGGACACCGCGTCTCCCCCGAAGGAGCGGTTCCGCTTCCTGACAAAGTGCACGCGGTGGCAGATTTCCCCCGGCCGCAGACGGTCAGGGCGTTACAGGAGTTTTTGGGAATGGTGAATTTTTATAACCGTTTTCTCCCCCGCGCGGCGCAACTCATGCAGCCGCTTTATGCCGCGCTCAAAAAAAAGAAACCCGCGGATAAGGTCGAGTGGTCCCTGGAGAGGGACCAAGCGTTCTCGAAGGTGAAAGCAGCCTTGGCAAAGGCTACGTTGTTGGCACACCCAGACCCAACGGCCCGCATAGCGCTCACTACTGACGCGTCAGATGTGGCCATAGGGGCGGTCGTGGAGCAACATGTAGCCGGGGTTTGGCAGCCCCTCGCCTTTTTCAGCAGGACCTTGCGCGATAGCGAACGTAAATACAGCGCGTTCGACAGGGAGCTGCTGGCTCTCCATTTGGCCATCCACCACTTTCAGTTCTGGCTGGAAGGACGCCGTTTCACCGCGTTCGTTGACCACAAACCGCTATCATTCGCGATGGCCAAGGTTTCCGAACCGTGCTCAGGCTGGCAGCAGAGACAGCTGGCCGCGATCTCAGAGTTTACCACTGATATTCAGCATGTGGCGGGCAAACTGAATGTAGTGGCAGATTGCCTCTCGCGCGCCGTGGTGGCCCCAGTCAGCGTAGGAATAGATTACGCAGCCATGGCCGCGGAGCAGGTTAGTTACGTGGATGTGCGCGCATGCCAGTCTGGACCAACAGGGTTAAGGCTGGAGAGCAGGGTGCTGCAAGACGGTATGCCCCCCCTAATCTGCGATGTCTCCACTGGACGGCCGCGTCCAGTAGTACAGGTCGCGTGGCGCCGCCACGTTTTTGACTCGATTCATTCTTTGGCACACCCGGGAGTGCGCGCGTCGGTCAAAATGGTAGGGGAGAAATTTGTGTGGCCGAGTCTTCGCAAACAAGTTAAGGAGTGGGCAGCAGCCTGCACAGCGTGTCAACGAGCCAAAGTACACAGGCACACGAGGGCTCCTTTGGAGCCGTTTCACATTCCGGCCAAGAGGTTTGATCACGTTCATGTGGACCTCGTGGGACCCCTCCCGCCGTTGCAGGGGTGCACACACCTTCTGACAATGGTGGACCGCACCACGCGCTGGCCTGAAGTGGTTCCGCTGGCATCAACTACGGCCGAGGAGGTAGCGCGCGCATTTTTAACAGCTTGGGTGGCGCGTTTCGGAGTTCCGTCGGACATTACGTCCGACAGAGGCCCTCAATTTGTGTCTGAACTTTGGTCGACTATGGCCCGCAGCCTGGGTGTCACAATTCACCGCACAACCGTGTACAATCCGCAGGCTAACGGGTTATGCGAACGTTTTCATAGGTTATTGAAAGCGGCTCTCAGAGTGTCACTGACGGATGCAAACTGGGTAGACAAGTTACCGTGGATTTTATTGGGGTTGCGTTCTGCGCCTAAAGAAGACTTAGAAGCCTCCCCAGCGGAGCTCGTGTTTGCGCAACCACTTCGGCTGCCTGGGGAGTTTCTCCCAGATAACCCGGCGCCAGACACCTCCCCGTCGCAGCTGTTGCGGATTAACACAGAATCAAGCACGCTACCTGGCCCCGTGCACCACAGTTTTCCGCGCGTTTTTGTGCCTAAAGCGTTGAAGAACGCAGAGTTTGTTTTTGTCAGACACGATGCACATTGACCACCGTTGCGACCACCTTATGACGGACCGTTCAGAGTGCTGGAAACAGGGGACAAGCAGTTTTTGCTAGATTTGGGGGGTAGGAAAGAAAAAGTTGGCATAAACAGACTCAAACCCGCTTTTGTGGTGGCGGAAGAGCAAGTGCTGTTGGCAAGGGCCCCGCGGTGAGGTAGACCCCCACGGGGGGCTTCACAGAGTAATGTTTCCCCAGAACACCCGCAGGGACTGACAAAGGGTTTCCACCCCAGACGGCAAACCCCCAGCGTGACAGCGCCGCAGAGACGTTGAATCCCAGCTACAGCAGATACGGCAGGAGACTGAAGCCTAGACAGCATGCGGACTGATGTGTATTGATTCTATCACGGCATGCATGTTGTTATTCTCTTGTTTGTTCTAAAATGTTGGGGGGGCTGGTGTGGTAGCCACACATATGTGACCTACTTTGTGACTGATGTAAGGCCTCACATTTTAGATCAGAACAAAGACAGAGCTTCCTTGGAGATAACAGGAAGCTGCAAGGATGTTAGCGTTGGTATGCAGAGCTGAGACTGTGGGGGTGTTATTAGAGGATTAAGGAGGAGATGCATGGTAAACTGTGGGGGTGATATCAGAGAGAGGAGATGCATTGTCACTGCCGATTATAATGCAATGTGACTTGTGATGCATGTGACTTGTGAACTGTGAGAGTCCTCGTATATAAGGACGAGAGTTCCCTGTAATGCTCTCTTTCTTCTGAGATGTTGGCGAATGTGAATAAAGCTGACTTGAGAGAAACCTGTCTCGTCATTCCCACATTCCCACATGTGAACCATTTTTCAAAACAAGTAAAATAATGGCTAATCTTACCCTGATCCTTCTGCACAGTATCACAAAGGACTGCGCGTCACACAGCAGCAGAGTCAAAAGAGATTTTATGCATGGGAACGCATGGTATTTTACCGGAAATATAAACACTGAACTTGGCATGTAGGATGTCATTGAAGTCAGAAATTGATTGGCTAAACGACACGTCCATCGTCAGATTACTCGGCTTCAATTGGCTTGTTGTATTCGCGGTCGTTGATGGGCAGATACTTCTTAAGATAAGATAAGATGAGATAAGCCTTTATTAGTCCCACAACGGGGAAATTCCAGGATTGCAACAGCACAGGGATAGCAACACTCAGAGCAACAATCAGAAGGCAAGAAAAAAACAAGCAAGCAAGAGCAGCTAATATACATATGTACATATTACTATAAAATATATATATACACACACACAGACACACAGTGCAGAGCATTGTAGCTGGATGGAATAAATATATGAATATATAAACACACAGTGCGGAGCATTGTAGCTAGATGGAATAAATATGTAAATATATAAACACCCACAGTACGGAGCATCGCAGCTAGGTGGAATAAATATGTAAATATATAAACACACACAGTGTGGAGCAATGTAGCTAGATGGAATAATATGTAGATATATAAACACACAGTGCGGAGCATTGTAGCTAGATGGAATAAATATATAGATATATAAATATAAACACACCCAGTGCGAAGCATTGTAGCTAGATGGAATAAATATGTAAATATATAAATACACACAGTGCAGAGCATTG
This sequence comes from Pholidichthys leucotaenia, assembly GCA_020510985.1. Lineage (NCBI taxonomy): Eukaryota > Metazoa > Chordata > Actinopteri > Cichliformes > Pholidichthyidae > Pholidichthys > Pholidichthys leucotaenia. The sequence goes on along the minus strand of CM035842.1, from coordinate 219,126,433 downwards.
TTGCTAGATGGGATGAAACAGCATAACTGTCTACTTAGTTATCCTACTTGGTATGATTATGTGCCCATACATATTCTCACCCTCCATAGTGACTGGTATTTTCCTAGTTGTATGCCGGAGGGGACCATTGTGTAAGTCTATTGCATCTTTTGCATTCAAAAAACTATTAGTTTGTTACGTCTTTTTGCTATCTCTGCGAGCAGCCTTGCTTAGGTTGTACAGTCTGACAGCCGTTGGTAGGAAGGACCTACGAAACCTCTCGGTTGTGCACCTGGGATGATGTAGTCTGTTGCTAAATGAGCTCCTCAGTGCATTCAGTATGTCCTGCATAGGGTGGAACTCGGACTCCAGCAGAGATGACAGTTTAGCCACCGTCCTTCTCTCTCCTATCTCCTCCACCGGATCAAGGCGCTGCCCCAGGACTTGCTAGGTTTACGATCATTGGTTGGTCAAGGTTTAAAAACCCAAATCAAGGCTCTTGTTGGTCGAATGAGATGTCAATCTCATTCTAAACCAATCAAACACTCCTTTGGCTTTCTGTTTACGGCTGTGTCTGTACTGGAAGACCGGAAATACAGCTTTTTTTTTCAGTGCGCACTGAGACGCACGAAGACGCAGAGAGGTGACCGGGTTCAACGGGTTAACATGCTTTTTAAACATCTGGATTTTAATGGGACACACGCCAGGCTTTTATCTGTGGACTTTTCTTATGCTTTTAGTACAATTCAACCTCATATTTTAGTTGAAAAGCTCCTGCAACAATTTGATTTGAGTAATAATCTGGTGGGTTGGATTCTTGATTTTTTTAACCAACAGGACACAGAGAGTAAGGATCAATGGTACATTGACCAAAAGTGTTCTTCTACTGGCTCTCCTCAGGGATGTGTGTTGTCACCACTACTCTTCATCCTGTACACAAACATGTGTCAGAGCAGACATGACAACAGACACATTATAAAGTATGCTGATGATTCAGTTGTTGTCAGTCTCCTTCAGGATGGCGAGAGTGGCCACGGCCCAGTAGTTGATGATTTTGTTCACTGGTGTGAGGATTCCTACAAAATTGTTGGTACCCCTCTGTTAATGAAAGAAAAACCCACAATGGTCACAGAAATAACTTGAATCTGACAAGTGGTAGTAAATAAAAATTCTATGAAAATTAACCAATGAAAATCAGACGATGCTTTTGAATTGTGGTTCAACAGAATTATTTTAAAAAACAAACTCATGAAACAGGCGTGAACAAAAATGATGGTACCCCTAGAAAAGATTGAAAATAATGTGACCATAGGGACATGTTCAACCAAGATTAACATCACAGGTGTCTACAAACTTGTAATCAGTCAGTTGGCCTATTTAAAGGGTGACAAGTAGTCACTGTGCTGTTTGGTGACATGGTGTGTTCCACACCAAACATGGACCAGAGGAAGCAAAGGAGAGAGTTGTCTCAGGAGATTAGAAAGAAAATTATAGACAAGCACGTTAAAGGTAAAGGCTATAAGACCATCTCCAAGTAGCTTGATGTTCCTGTGACTACAGTTGCACATATTATTCAGAAATTTAGGATCCACGGGACTGTAGCCAACCTCCCTGGACGTGGCTGCAGGAGGAAACTTGATGAAAAATGGAAGAGACGGATAATACGAATGGTAACAAAAGAGCCCAGAACAACCTCTAAACACATTCATGGTGAACTCCAAGGTCAAGGTACATCAGTGTCAGATCGCACCATCCGTCATTGTTTGAGCCAAAGTGGACTTCATGGGAGACGACCAAGGAGGACACCACTGTTGAAAACAAATCATAAAAAAGCCAGATTGGAATTTGCCAAACTGCATGTTGACAAGCCACAAAGCTTCTGGGAGAATGTCCTATGGATAGACGAGACAAAACTGGAACTTTTTGGCAAGGCATATCAGCTCTATGTTCACAGACGCAAAAATGAAGCATACCAAGAAAAGAACACTGTCCCTACTGTGAAACATGAAGGAGGTTCTGTTATGTTCTGGGGCTGCTTTGCTGCATCTGGCACAGAGTGTCTTGAATCTGTGCGGGGTACAATGAAATCTCAAGACTATCAAAGTATTCTAGAGAGAAATGTGCTGCCCAGTGTCAGACAGCTTGGTCTCAGTCGCAGGTCATGGGTCTTGCAACAGGATAATGACCCAAAACACACAGCTAAAAACACCCAAGAATGGCTAAGAGCCAAACATTGGACTATTCTAAGGTAAGATAAGATAAGATAAGCCTTTATTAGTCCCACAATGGGGAAATTCCAGGATTGCAACAGCACAGGGATAGCAACACTCAGAGCAATGATTTAGAAGATAAGAAAATAAGAACAGTGAATATACTGTACATATGTACACATAAATATATAAATATATATACACACAGTGCGGAGCATTGTAGCTAGATGGACTAAACAGCATAACCGTCTTTGTTTTTGTCTTTGTGCAACAAAATCTTAAGTTAAGGGTACCATCATTTTGTCCAGGCCTGTTTCATGAGTTTGTTTTTTAAAATAATTCTGTTGAACCACAATTCAAAAGCATTGTCTGATTTTCATTGGCTAATTTTCATAGAATTTTTATTTACTACCACTTTTGCAGACTTATGAACTGCAATATCATGATTTTTATGGAAACATGGCTTCACAGTGGAATACCCGACAATGCTATCGAGCTAGCCGGCCTACACACGCTCCGGGCAGACAGAGCAGCAGTTGACTCCGGTAAGACGGGGGGGGGGGGGGGGGGGGGGGTGCATTTATATTAACAAGGCTTGGTGCACGAACTCTGTCACTGTTGAGAGACACTGCTCAGCTAACCTGGAGTTACTCATGGTTAAATGTAAACCTTTCTATCTGCCACGCGAGTTCACTTGTACCATCATAACAGCCGCTTACATTTCTCCGGATGCTAATGCTAAGCTTGCTATGAAAGAACTGCATGCAGCTATTAGCAAACAACAAACTGCACACCCAGAGGCAGCATTTATTGTGGCGGGTGATTTTAACCACTCTAACCTCAAGACAGTGCTTCCTAAATTCTACCAGCATGTCTCCTGTCACACAAGAGGGGACAAAACATTGGACCATGTTTACACCAATATTGTGGGAGCCTACACAGCAACTCCCCTCCCCCACCTAGGTCAGTCTGATCATTTATCCTTGTTCCTTACCCCCAAGTATGTACCGCTCATCAACCGGGTGAAGCCATCAGTGAGGACCATCAAAATGTGGCCAGAGGGGGTTGACTCTATACTCCAAGAGAAGTTTAGGAACACAGACTGGAGTATGTTCACCTCTCAGGCTACCTGTGGCTCCCACATAAACATCAACTCTTACACCCACTCAGTTCTGGACCATATCAACACCACTATTGACAGTGTCACCACGGAAAGACAGATCACCACGTACCCAAATCAGAAGCCGTGGATGAACAAAGAAGTGCGGCTTCTGCTAAAAGCACGTAACAATGCCTTTAGATCAGGTGATGCACAGGCCTACAGTTCATCCAGGGCAGATCTGAAGAGGGGCATCAAGAAGGCCAAGCACAGCTACAAGCTGAAGGTGGAGGAACATTTTGGGGACTCTGACCCCCGACGTATGTGGCAGGGCATTCAAGCTATCTCTGATTATAAGCCCAGCAACTCCATACCTATAGCCATGACTGTGCCCTTTCTCAATGAGCTAAATAACTTCTATGCTCGTTTTGACATGGACAACAACGAAAAGAACATCAATTTCCCACCCTCTGATGACCTCCACCACCTCACACTCACCCACACCGACGTCCGTAATGCACTGAGTCATGTCAACGTACGTAAGGCTGCTGGCCCTGATGGCATTCCTGGGCGTGTGCTGAGGGCATGCGCTGAGCAGCTGGCAGGGGTCTTCACAGACATCTTCAATCTGTCCCTGGCCCAGGCCGTGGTACCAGCGTGCTTCAAGACCACTTCAATAGTACCAGTGCCGAAACATTCAACACCATCGTGCCTAAATGACTATCGCCCTGTGGCACTGACGCCCATAGTCATGAAGTGCTTTGAGCGACTGGTCTTGGCACAGCTCAAAAAAGGCCTGCCCCCTACACTGGACCCTCATCAGTTCGCCTACCGGAGCAACAGGAGTACAGAGGATGCGGTTTCTACAGCACTGCACTATGTACTCTCACACCTGCATGACAAGAACACCTACGCAAGAATGCTGTTTATTGACTTCAGCTCAGCATTCAACACAATTATCCCCTCCAAGTTGCTCACTAAACTTGGGGACCTGGGAATCAGTACCTCCACCTGCAACTGGATCATGGATTTTCTGACCAACAGACCCCAGCATGTTAGGTCAGGCCCCAACCGTTCTTCCGTCATCACACTCAACACTGGTGTACCACAGGGCTGTGTGCTCAGCCCATTCCTCTACTCCCTCTACACCCATGACTGCAGGCCTATGTATGGATCCAATTCCATCATAAAGTTCGCAGATGACACCACGGTGATTGGACTCATCAGGGACAACGACGAGTCAGATTACAGGGCAGAGGTTGAGCACTTGGCTACTTGGTGCGCTGACAATAACCTGCTCCTTAACACCAGCAAAACCAAGGAGCTCATAGTGGACTACAGGAAGGAGAGGGAAGAGACACATGACCCCATCCATATCAATGGGATAGCTGTTGAACGTGTCCCCAGCTTCAAATTCCTGGGGACCCACATCTCGGAGGACCTGTCCTGGTCAGTTAACACCACCAGCCTGATCAAGAAGGCCCATCAGCGCCTCTTCTTCTTGAGGACACTGAAGAAGAACCATCTGTCAACTGACATCCTGGGCAACTTCTACCGCTGCGTGATAGAGAGCACCCTGACCAACTGTATCACAGTCTGGTATGGGAGCTGCTCTGTAGCTGACCGCAAGGCGCTGCAGCGGGTGGTGAAAACCGCCCAACGCATCACAGGGACTCCACTTCCAGCTATAGAGGACGTCTACAGGAAAAGATGTCTGCGCCGGGCACGCAGCATTCTTAGGGACTCCAACCATCCTGCTCATGGACTGTTCCAGCTTCTCCCCTCCAGAAGACGTTTCAGAAGCCTTCGGACTAGAACCAGCAGGTTTAGGAACAGTTTCTTTCCAACAGCTGTCACGTTATTGAACTTAGTTCCCCGCTGACTCTCTTACCATCATCTTTTACCATCCTCACCTGTACATAACTGCATAACTACATAACTACATCTAACTTATTGCACATTATTTGCACATAACAGTACTCTTAACTTTCTGCACTGCTGCATATATTTGCATATATTTGCTTAAATTGCACATACTGTTAATTACCGTATATACTGCACTGCTGTCCTTTGCACTTCTGATTGGATGCTAAACTGTGTTTCGTTACCTTGTATTCATACATGTGTAATGACAATAAAGTTGAATCTAATCTAATCTAATCTTTTGTCAGATTCAAGTTATTTCTGTGACCATTGTGGGTTTTTCTTTCATTAACAGAGGGGTACCAACAATTTTGTCCACGGCTGTATGATTATTGACTTTAGGAGGAAAACTCCAAGGCACAAAGGCCAGACCATTGAATGTGTACAATCCTACAAATATCTTGGGATGATTATTGATAGTAATTTAAACTTTTAAGAGAACTGTGAAAGGGTGTGCAAAAAGGGTCAGCAACATTTGCATTGCTTGAGAAAACTTGCACGCTTCCAAATTGACCGAACCATAATGACAATGTTTTATCGGGCTTTTATTGAATCTGTTTTATCCTTTTCTTTAGTGTCATGGTTTGGTCAGATAAAACTGAAACAGAGGAAATCCTTGGATCAGGTAGTTAGATGGTCCAGTCGTTTGCTTGGTGAGTCACAGCTGAGCCTGACATCCCTGTACACCAGACAGGTACAGAGGATTGCTACCTCCATTTTAAATGATGACTCCCACCCTTTGCACTGCCACTTTCAGCTTCTTCCCTCAAGACGGAGGTTTGCTGTCCCAAAAAGTAAAACCCAGCTCTACAAAAACAGCTTTGTTCCTGCTGCTGTTAAAGAGTTGAACAAGATGTAGCAATATATTGCACATAATTTAGTTAGCTATTTATGAATTTTATTTTATATTTATTTATTTTTGTAGGTTTTTTATTTGGGTTTTAAATATTTTATTGGGTTTTAGATTTTTATTGAGTTTTTAATCTCTGACTTAGTTTTTAACTTTTTTAATATGACCCTGTAGCTGCACATGTGGAAAACATAATGCCTCGCATCTTAGATAAGAACAAAGAGCAGAGTTTCCTTGGAGATAACAGGAAGTTGTGAAAGTGTGATCTTTTGTGTGTCAGAGACTGCAAGGCTGCGAGGGGGATGTTAAGGGATTAAGGAAGTGAATGCAATATGACCTTTGATGTGAATGCAATGTAAACTTTGATGTGCAAAAGCGGCTGTAAGAAGACCTGAGTATTTAAGAGAGTAGTTTTGTCTGAGATGTCTTCTTTTCTACTATGCTCATGTGAGAGATGTATAATAAACTGCCTGAGACAAATCTGCCTCATCATTTATACACTCCACACTGGTGACCCAAGACGAAGCATGCAACACAAAGAGAATTCCCCAGAGCCAGCCTCGTTGGGAGCCCCCAGCCAAGCGTATGCCGTTACAATCCAGCTACCGGATTTTTGGCAGCACAATCCGCGCTCCTGGTTCCACCTGGTTGAGGCGCAGTTCATCCTCCGGGGGATATCGGTGGATGACACGAAATTCTACCATGTGGTCACAAAGCTCGACACCCACACGGCTCAGCATGTGGAGAGCCTGCTGGATCAGCCACCAGCCAGCGACAAATACGGCACGTTGAAGGCCGCACTCATCCAGCACTACACGCTCTCGGTTGAGGAGAGAGCAGAGAGACTCCTGGCGCGGACCGGGTTAGGAGATTGCACGGCTATTGACCTGATGGAGAGGATGCTGAGATTGAAGGGCTCGGACGACGACCACTTCATTTTTACCCACCTCTTCCTCAGGAACCTTCCGTCAGCGACGAGAACGCCCCTGGCCAGTTCGCCATTGCTAGCCAAGTGGGACTACCGTGCGCTGGCCCGGGAGGCACACCGGATCATCATGGCCAGCAGAGAGCTTGCGACCACGGCGGCAGCGACGGAGCTCGGTGCGATGGCCGGAGATGGCGAGGAGCCATTGACCGCGGTAGCAGAACCACCGACGACGGCGGCAGCGGGGGCCAAGGAACGCGGAAGAGACACCCTTTGTTTCTACCACCGCCGCTCTGCAGAGAAGGCACGCAAATGTATACCACCGTGCCAGTTCAAGCGCTCGGGAAACGCCAAGACCGGGGGTCAGTAGCAGCTGCGGCCCTCGGGGAGGAGAACAAGCTGCTCTACCTGACAGATGCACGCTTGGGGAGGCTTTTCCTCGTGGACACCGGTGCCCAGTTGAGTTTCATCATGCCGTCCTACGCCGACCGGCTGGCAGGATCCAGCGGCCCCGAGATGGCAGCAGCAAACGGCTCGGAGATTGAGACCTTTGGTGAGAGGACTCTGCTTCTGTCGCTACACGGCCGTGCATTTGAGTGGACTTTTGTCATAGCAGCATTGAATTTCAATATATTGGGGGCTGATTTTTTGTGCTCACATGGTTTGTTGGTTGTGATGTCGCTAACAGGCGCCTGGTTAATGCACTGTCCTTTGATTCTATCCCCTGTACAGCTCGAGCGCCCGGCCAACAACACAAGCCAACGTCACAGCTGCAAGCGTTAAGTTCCACACACTGCTCACTCAGTTCCCAGCACTCACAGTTCCGAATTTTCGGCAGCCATCGATAAACACAGGGTGGTACATTTTATTACCACCACCGGGCCGCCCATTTTTGCAAAACCTCGGCGCTTGGACGCAGCTAAACTGGCCATAGCGCGTGAGGAATTCGCCAACCTGGAGAGGTTGGGCATCATCAGGCGTTCAAACAGCCCATGGGCTTCCCCGCTACACATGGTCCCTAAAGCTGACGGTTCGTGGCGACCTTGCGGGGATTTCCACAGGTTGAACAACGCCACAGCGCATGACCGCTACCCAATTCCTCACATCCAGGATTTTTCCGTTCACTTGGCAGGAGCGCGCGTTTTTTCTAAAATAGACTTGGTCTGCGGTTACCACCAAGTCCCAGTGTGCGCTGAGGACATACCCAAAACAGCGGTGATAACTCCGTTTGGTCTATTCGAGTTTTTGCGCATGCCATTCGGGCTGAAAGGGGCCGCACAGACGTTCCAACGCATGATGGACGTGGTGCTGCGCGATCTCCCTCTCGTATTCGTCTACCTGGAAGATATCTTGGTAGCCAGCGCGTCTGAAGACGAACACGAAAACCACCTCACGGTGGTTTTCTGGAGGTTGGGAGAGCACGGTTTAATAATCAACCCAGCTAAGTGTCAGTTCGGGGTAACGCAGATTGATTTTTTGGGGCACCGCGTCTCTCCCGAAGGAGCGGTTCCGCTGCCTGACAAAGTGCGCGCGGTAGCAGATTTTCCCCGACCGCAAACGGTCAGGGCGTTACAGGAGTTTTTGGGAATGGTGAATTTTTATAACCGTTTTCTCCCCCGCGCAGCGCAGCTCATGCAACCGCTGTACGCCGCGCTCAAAAAACAGAAACCTGCGAATAAGATCGAATGGTCCCCGGAGCGAGAGCGGGCGTTCTCGGAAGTCAAGGCAGCCCTGGCAAACGCTGCGTTGTTGGCACATCCAGACCCAACGGCCCGCATAGCGCTCACTACTGACGCGTCAGATGTGGCCATAGGGGCGGTCGTGGAGCAGCGTGTAGCCGGGGCTTGGCAGCTGCTTGCCTTTTTCAGCAGGACTTTGCACGATAGTGAATGTAAATACAGCGCATTTGACAGGGAGTTACTGGCTCTCCACTTGGCCATTCGCCACTTCCAGTTCTGGCTGGAAGGGCGCTGTTTCACCGCGTTCGTTGACCACAAACCACTAACATTCGCGACGGCCAAGGTTTCTCAAGTCAAGGTTTGACTCTCGTGCACCATGTACAGCAGCTCAACCAGACTCATGTCAATCATCACTGTTTTCTTCCTGCATTACCGACTGCACTATATAGTTCTCCACAGTATCTGCTGCTGGCTAATATATATTTTAACTGTTGACCAGTATCACTTAATCTTATCCTACACTTTATTACATGTATAGTTTATTTCTATTATCTTATCATGTTTAATGTTGCAGCATTGTACCGAGACAAATTCCTAGTTTGTGTACTACATGAACAATGGCAATAAACCTGATTCTGATTCTGATTCTGATTCAGAACCGTGGTCGGGGCGGCAGCAGAGAGAGCTGGCCGCGATCTCAGAGTTTACTACCGATGTTCAGCATGTGTCGGGTAAACTGAATGTAGTGGCAGACTGCCTCTCACGCGCTGTGGCAGCCCCGGTCCGCGTGGGGATAGATTACACAGCCATGGCCGTGGAGCAGGTTAGTGACGCGGATGTGCGCGCGCTCCAGTCTGGACCAACAGGGTTAAGGCTGGAGAGCAGGGTGCTGCAAGACGGTATGCCCCCCCAATCTGCGATGTCTCCACTGGGCGACCACGTCCAGTGGTACCGGCCGTGTGCCGCAAACGCGTTTTTGACTCGGTTCATTCTTTAGCGCGCCCGGGAGTGCGCGCTTCGGTCAAGATGGTAGGAGAGAAATTTGTGTGGCCGAGCCTTCGCAAACAAGTGAAGGAGTGGGCAGCAGCCTGCATGGCGTGCCAACGAGCCAAAGTACACAGACACACGAGAGCTCCCTTGGAGCCGTTTCACATCCCGGCTAAGAGGTTCGACCATGTTCACGTGGACCTTATGGGGCCCCCTCCGCCATCACAGGGGTGCACGCACCTTCTGACAATGGTGGACCGCACCACGCGCTGGCTGGAGGTGGTTCCACTGGTGTCAACCACAGCCGAGGAGGTGGCGCGCGCGTTTTTAACAGCATGGGTGGCGCGTTTTGGAGTCCCGTCGGACATTACGTCCGACAGAGGCCCTCAATTTGTTCCCGAACTGTGGTCAACAATGGCCCACAGCCTGGGTGTCACAATTCACCGCACAACTGCGTACAATCCACAGGCTAATGGGTTATGCGAACGTTTTCATAGGTCATTGAAAGCGGCTCTCAGGGCGTCACTGACGGATGCAAATTGGGTAGACAAGCTACCGTGGGTTTTATTGGGGTTACGTTCTGCGCCTAAAGAGGACTTGGAGGCTTCCCCGGCTGAACTTGTTTTTGCGCAGCCACTTCGGCTGCCCGGGGAGTTTCTCCCAGATAATCCTGCGCCGGGCAGCTCCCCGTCTCAGCTGTTGCAGCGTAGCATTGATACAGGCACGCTGCCGGGCCCTGTCCACCACAGTTTTCCGCGCTTTTTTGTGCCTAAAACTTTGAAAAATGCGGAGTTTGTTTTTGTCAGACACGATGCACATCGACCCCCACTGCGCCCACCTTATGATGGACCGTTCAGAGTGCTGGAAACAGGGGACAAGCATTTTTTGCTAGATTTGGGGGGTAGGAGGGAAAAGGTTGGCAAAAACAGACTCAAACCCGCTTTTGTGGTGGCGGACGAGCAAGTGCTGTTGGCGAGGACCCCTCGGCGTGGAAGATCCCCATGGGGAATTTCCCAGAGTAAAATTTCCCCAGAACACCCGCAGGGACTGTCAAAAGGTTTTCACCCCCAGACAGCAGCTCCCCAGCATGACAGCGCCGTGGAAGCGGTGAATCCTGGTTACAGCAGATACGGGAGAAGACTGAAGCCCAAGCAGCATGTGGATTGATGTGTAATGATTCTGTCACAGCATACAGAATGTTATTCTTTTGTTCGATCCAATATGCTCGGGGGTGGTGGTGTAGTTGCACATGTGGAAAACATAATGCCTCGCATCTTAGATAAGAACAAAGAGTTTCCTTGGAGATAACAGGAAGTTGTGAAAGTGTGATCTTTTGTGTGTCAGAGACTGCGAGGCTGCGAGGGGGATGTTAAGGGATTAAAGAAGTGAATGCAATATGACCTTTGATGTGAATGCAATGTAAACTTTGATGTGCAGAAGCGGCTGTAAGAAGACCTGAGTATTTAAGAGAGTAGTTTTGTCTGAGATGTCCTCTTTTCTACTATGCTCATGTGAGAGATGTATAATAAACTGCCTGAGACAAATCTGCCTCATCATTTATACACTCCACAACCCTTCTCTCTTATCTCTGCTTTTTCTCTCATCTCTTTGTCTTATGTCCTGATTGATGGAGCCTTGAGTACTTTTATTGTGTTTACAGTCAGCTTCATGTGTGCCTGTGTTTGAGTTCATGTTGAATGTAATTGTGGTTTGTAAATATGTGTCTAAAAGGATGTCACCTGACAGCAAAACAAATGTACCTATGGGTACAAATAAAGTAACCTGAACCTGATGTCTGAAGATAGAGTAGGTGGCGGTAATGCACCTGTAAGCTGGTTGCCAACCGCCAATCCAATCTAAAAGAAGAAGAAGAATATGCACACAGTGTGTATTCTGGTCCATTGTTGCTGTGGACGGAGTCTAGAGAAGCTGTGAACGATGTACTCCGCAGGTCGGTCTGCCGTCCAGCCCTGTTCACACTGCAGCCCAGTGAGAAGAAATGCCGTGGTGGCTAGCAGCTTCTCCTGTACTGAGCCCGAAGCGGAGCCAGACTCCATCCACAGCGAGTTCATTTTGCAGCTAGTCTGAAGAAACGGTGAGGAACAGACAACAGCCGGTAGAACACACCCGTCCCCGCTCTCAGCGATCAGATTACCAGGGCAACTGCTCCCGATCCCCTGTTGTCCAAGCAGTGAGTAGCTCTCTGTGCTTCCCCCACATTAGCTCCTACTTCTGTGGTTAAACATGATTATTGTTGGAGCAAGAAGCTCTTGTTTACCTTCTAAATGTGTATTTTTAATGGGCTGGTCCAGGGATGTCCAACATGTCCAACATTTGGCCTAAAGGCCAAACCTGACCCACCAGGGGGTCCAAATTTGTCTCTAGTTTTCTTTCTAGTAAATTTATGACTTTCTACTGATTAGAATTGTTCATGTAAATCTGAGTAATTTTTCCTCCTCAAGATGACTTTTTTCATCAGTTTTTCTCTCGCTTCTTTTTTCTGGTGAAAACAGGTAGTGTCCATTTAGGTTAAATCCATCAGCAGCTACTAATGACGTAGTACAGCCTGAAGGGGTTTCCCAGTGGACTACTTTCACAAAGACTTTTGTGTTTTATGAATTCTGCCACATCCGGTGTCTGTTTTACATCGACTATCAATGCAAGCTCAACAAAATTTAAGATTAGTAGTTGTCTGCGGATTAGTAACGCGATAAATACTCATTGCTATAAAGGTGGGGAACATGGCAGATAACTGTTGGATTATTTTAAGCTAATACTAGATTTTATTTTGTTATAATCAACAGAAACTTAACTTTTGTTGGCATGTTGCTATGGTAACAGAGTCACAATGAAGGATATGAAGCTGGAAGCAAGTTTGGATGTTAAATAATGCCTTAATTTTTTATTGTCAGACACAGTGGCAAGAAAAAGTATGTGAACCTTCTGGAATTTCATGTTTGTTTTTTTTGGTATATTTTATTAATCTCAGAGAAATTCAGAGCATCCACCTGGATGGATGAGGCAGCCACGGCACGGCACCAATCCCTTCACCATTCGCAGTAGTGGAATTGTCCACTACTGCGAATGTGTTGGCATCTGTTTGAAAACTCGGTTGCTCTTACACGCACTGGTTATTTTATCTGTTTTTATTTATTTTACCTACTCCGTTTATATATATTTTTTTATTGATATTAACTTTTTACTTAGTGCTATTAACTTTTTAAACTTGAGCTTGAACTTTATTGATCAGCTATATTGATCATACAGCTATGT
>CM035842.1:218963508-219108508 GCA_020510985.1 Pholidichthys leucotaenia | reverse complement strand
GTCTAAGAACCACTGGTATAAATGAATAAAAACATCAGCAGATTAAAACGACCCAGAGGCCTCCTCCAATTGTCCCTCCTGGGACGGATGTCTGGCTGTCCTGGGGCTTGGTGGCTTCGGAACATTTGTGCTCTGTGGAGGTAGGAGGCGTCGTCTTGCTTTCTCTGGGTTTTTGGGGGGAAGGGGGGTGCTGAGGCCTACCACCCTCTTTCTATTGGCACTTTTCCACAAGTATCACCTTAGCTTTACTTACTTTTACTTTACTGAGTTTCTCGCTCTTTCCACAGTACCCTACACGCTTTAACCGATACGATTTTCGTGCCAGTTTAGGGGCAGGGGACAAGCGAGAAAAAGCGAGGTGTGATTTTTCGTCAATCGACTGCTAGCCGCTGATTGGTCAGCGCGTAACGTCACAGAGAGCGTCCGTTTTCAGTTTTCTGTTGAAGCTGCACGACCGCCATTTGTAATCGGTCACGGAGTGAATATGATATTAATAGAGACAGCGTTGTAGGTTAGGTTTTGCGGAAATCTACACCGTGGTCCAACGAAGAGGTGTGGGGTTTTCTCCGCTTGCTGGCAGATCCACAGTCAGAAGAGTGATCCGGACCCTACAGATGACTGCGCAGAATAGAACCGTACTACTGACAAGCTGAATACGAAGTTGAGAGAACCATCCATGGTGAGTGATTTGTAATATTGTGCATCTGTTTGCTTATTTATCCTGTTGGTGGTAAGCTCACTTTTGAGCCAGCCTCGTTCTGTGCTGGCTAACTCGTTGTAGCTAACGAATTTTGGCTAGTAGCTAGATAATACCAACTGTTGATTCGCGCTTGTTTTCTCCTAAATATTCGCTTGTGAGAGCAAAAGATGACATATCAATCCTGGTTATAGTCCTGGTTTTTGTTTTGTATTGCACTTGGTGCTGCGCATTAAATTGTGTGCAATTTAATGCCGTTTTTTGCTGGCTAACTCGTTTTAGCTAACGAGTTTTGGCTAGTAGCAAGATAATACCCACTGTTGATTCACGCTTGTTTTCTCCTAAACATTTGCTTGTAAGAGCAATACGCTGAAATATATCAATCCTGGTTATAGTCCTGGTTTTTGTTTTGCATTAAATTGTGTGCAATTTAATGCTAGAATGTGTTTCCACATGCCAGGGTTAGCTTCCCTGTTTATAGTGGATACTGGTGAGATATAGTATATCTCAACAATATAAAAGGGCTTTTTCAAACCAGTGATTTATAAAGTCATTCATATAATTTTCTAAAGCGTCAGAAAGAGAAATCCATATATTATATCATTCATTACACAGACCATGATATATTTCAAGCATTTATTTATTTTAATTTGGGTGATTATGGCTTATAGCCCTTGAAAACCCCAAATTCCATTTGGCAAAAAATTAGAATATTACATAAACTTTAAAAAATAGTTTTTAAATAGAAATGTGGGCCGATGAGGTGTTGGTTAATATGGGCTGTAGCCATAATCATCAATATTAAAATAAACACTTTCAATATATCACTGTCCCTGTAATGAATCTATATATGGGTTTCACTTTCTGAAATGAGTGACAAAAATATTGAACTTTTTCATGATATTCTAATTTTTGAGATGTGCCTGTATAAGTGTTGAACTTGCTTGAAAAAACTAAACACCATCCATTTCTGTCGTTCGTCTAGGCAGGAGGGAATCAGCCGCTCAACAACGGACGTCGCCACTGTGGAAAGTACTGAAATCCTTTGCTTTTATAGGTAAGTGTCAAAACCAAATTAGCACAATTTCCACTTAATGTAAAAGGGACTGAACTGAGATTTATTTGATTGTGTGAGTATTAATTACAGAATAACTGAAAAAGACTGGCGCATCAACTGTAAAATAAACTACTTGTTAATGTATTTATTTGTCAGATCACTTGTGTGATCCTTTGAGTTATGTTCATAACTGTATCTTTTGGGGAATGGCAGTTGTTCAGTCATCAATATAGTTTAGTTTATATGTGTAGTTTATACTCTATCATCAATAAAGTCATGCAGTAACAGGACACATTACAAATATTGTAGTGCTTCCTTTTATATTTTAGCAATGCAAGTACAAAACACCACCCACACTTGAAGCCAGTGCAAGAAGAGACACTTTTACATTCCAGACAAACTCTTATTGATAAAAACTCTATATTTTGACTGGGCGACTCCATAATCTGTGATGCACACCTTCAGTTAAAGTACTAGATTCCATTCCACTGAATGTATTGATTCATTCTGATTGCTGAGGCCACAGTAAAAGCAGATGACTTTAAATGCAACCCAGCCCTTGTAAAATCGACTTTACATCAGTGCAGCTATATGAAAATTGTGGTTAAATACAACAACGAAGTACTTTATTGTCACATTGGAATTGGAATCGCTGCTGTTTGGTTTTTCTTTTGAATTCTTGGATGGAATATGGGTGGGCAATATAAGCTGCATCTTCAGCCATCACCCATTTCAGATAACCTATGTTGAACTGTGTAATCAGAGGAGTTATTGTTTAATTCGACCTTATTAAATTTTTTTCCCCCTTTGTTATATTATTGTATTTTCTTTAAATCTATCCGAAATAAAGATTCATTCATTCACATTCCACCACTGGCTTTTAGTAACAAGTGTATTTCCCAAATATGTTTTAAACTTCATTTATTTAACCTCCACACATTTGTCTTTTGTCTAGGCAAGAGGTAAACGATCGATCCACCCCAAACTGGACCTTGCCTCACTATTTACAGAGATGCAGGCCTAAGATCTGCTGATCTGAGACCAGTGTGAGCTGCACATCCCAGCTGCTGAGTGACCCAGTCTGACAGTTTGAGTTTTGCACATTCTGAATAATCTGGAATTTGCTGCTGATTGTAATAAACAATTTAGTGACTTATGTGTTTGCATCATGATTTCTATTTTTGTCTTTTAATACACTGGTGGGAAAAGAGTCAATAGTACAAACCATTAATGGGTGACCTTGAAAATAATGACTCATTTTTAAGACATTTATGTCACATGGTGGTAACCTTCACATATAAAAAAGAGACATCTGCAAAAACTTCAGAGGTTTGTCAGTGCAATACTACATGAATGCATGTATAGTACATTGTTGATGCAGAGAATATATATTTCTACAGTATATGTATCGAGTAAATCAAGCATTTTCCATGTAACCTTGTGACTGCATTATTTTAATTGCTTTTAATGCTAGATCAAGTTTGTTTTGGCCTAAAATGCATCATAACTGTCAAATACATCTTATTATACTGAACTCAGTAATGTTTACTTTTGAATATACATTTTGTGGCTAATATAGTTATTAACCTGGCGATCGAGTTGTGTCAGCTGATCATTTTTTGCTATGACACCACCTCAGACTCAGTGCAGCTGAAGCAGGTACGTCCATGATGTCTCAACAGTCCAGGATTTTCACGCAGATCAGAGCAATTTTTTTCCCCACAATATTTTTATTGAACTTTTTTTTTTTTTTTACAAACAGCACACACAGTCAGACACTAACACAAAAGTAATTTAAAAACTAAACAATAAAATGACAAAAAAAAGGTTAAAAAACAGAAACCATTAACAAAAACAAGTCAACAATGTTCCTCTGTTTAGGTAATCTATTACATTAGAATACATAATATACATTCACCAGCTTGGAATTTGCAAGGTCCACACATATCATTCACCTTCTTCAGAAGTTATGTTTACTTAATTTACATAATCAATGAAAGGTCTCCATATATTCTCAAACACATTTCCTTTGATTTCAGTATGTATGTTATTCTTTCTAGTGGAAACCAAAAGTGAGTTGGTTGTAGTCATTTTTCTAAGGTGTTTTGACGTGTAATTACCCATCCCTGAACACATATGCCTTATAAATATCAAGAGATGGGAAAATGATACTCAAATGACACTCAACATGCAAAATGGTGCTACAGTTGGATTGCCTTTCTTTAAAATTTTTAAAGTTATTTTGTAAGTAAAAGTGGGCTAGGATTAACTGGAAATATAACAAGTTTCCACATATAATTCCAAGGTCAATTGGCAATTCAATCAAACCAAAAAGGAGTTGTTCAGCTGCTGCATTTTTCTGCAGTCATTTTCTACGGTGTTTTAGCGTGTAATTTCCCATCCCTGAACACATATCCCTTAAAAAGAACTATCAATGGGAAAATGATACACAAAAACAAGAATTTTACTACAGTTGAATTGGCTTTTTTTTAAAGTAATTTAAATTATTTTGTATGTAAAATAGGGCTATGATTAATTGGAAATATAACAAGTATCACATATAAGTTCTTCATATAAGTTATAAGGAAGTTCTGCAACCACTGTGTGCTTGAGAAGCTGGGGACAACATTCTCCCACCACTGCGAGCTACGGTTTACTGCCCAGGTCCATGGTCTGCAGCGTTGATTTTGCAACAACGCAGCCAACTAGAACACACACACAGCATACATATTAATACTGATAACCTGGCGACATCAAAATGCTGTACACAACAATGACATGATGATAAAATGACAATAGAAAGCATTAAATTACCAAAAACTTTTTCCTCGTGTGCTTGATGTGCCTGATGTACTGGGTAATTAAGCTCTCTGCTTCATATTCCCCAATGGCAACAACGAGTCTCTGGTACTGCTCCACCGTGTGTTCTCTC
Organism: Pholidichthys leucotaenia; assembly: GCA_020510985.1. Taxonomy (NCBI): domain Eukaryota; kingdom Metazoa; phylum Chordata; class Actinopteri; order Cichliformes; family Pholidichthyidae; genus Pholidichthys; species Pholidichthys leucotaenia. The sequence continues at coordinate 219,103,822 of CM035842.1, read as the reverse complement.
AATGCACGTCGACTTCTCCTGTAAAACTCTCTTCTCCGCTTAAAAACATTCATTGTGTTCAAAAGCCAGAGAAGAACCAACGTGGAAATCCTCCGCTCGTAATCCGCCATTTTCTTTGTTGTTAAGACATCGGTCGCCGGAGATGACGTCAGCGAGTATGGGACCGCCTCAATCACGCCCACTACAGAGTTTACGCGGCTTTACAGGGTTGTATGGGTGAACAACCCAGGGAGAAAGAAGTAGTGGAGAATCGAAACAAGTAAAAAAGAACTGTGACTATGGAAAAGAGCCATATGTTTCCTGGCCAACTACTCACTCACTCACTCACTCGCACACACACATATGTCTCTGTTCTTCTACAGGTGCAGATACCAGACTTGTGATGAGACCTTTTCAGAAGAAGAAATTTGTCTTCTGTTTGTTACAGTGGTATCAGTCTGCTTGTTTTCTCCATTTGCCCCCCCCCCCCCCCCCCCCCCCCCCCCCGGTCAGGTCCATCATAAGTAAAACAATTTAAATAAAGTATTAAAAATTATTACAAGAGGAGTTTATAAATAATATTTATATACAGTACATATCAAATATGAACAAAGCTCCTTTTAGCAAAGTAAATCTGGCACAAAAAGGGAAGCAGATTTCTGTTCTGCTTACCTACAGTGCATCCGGAAAGCATTCACAGTGCTTCACTTTTTCCACATTTTGTTATGTTAAAACCCTATTCCAAAATAGATTAAATTAATTTTTTTCCTCAAAATTCTACACACAACACCCCATAATGACAATGTAAAAAAGTTTGAGATTTTTACAGATTTACTAAAAATAAAAAGCTAAGAAATCACATGTACATAAGTATTCACAGCCTTTGCCATGAAGCTCAAAATTGAGCTCAGGTGTGTCCTGTTTCCGCTGATTATGCTTGAGATGTTTCTACAGCTTAATTGGAGTCCACCTGTGGTAAATTCAGTTGATTGGACATGATTTGAAAAGGCACACACCTGTCTATATTAGGTCCCACAGCTGACAGTGCATGTCAAAGCACAAACCAAGCATGAAGTTGTCTGCAGACCTCCAAGACAGGATTGTCTCAAGGCACAAATATGGGGAAGGGTACAGAAAAATTTATGCTGCTTTGAAGGTCCCAATGAGCACAGTGGCCTTCATCATCCGTAAATGGAAGAAGTTCGGAACCACCAGGACTCTTCCTAGAACTGGCCGGCTGTCTAAACTGAGCAATCGGGGGATAAGGGCCTTAGTCAGGGAGGTGACCAAGAACCTGACGGTCATTCTGTCAGAGCTCCAGCGTTCCTCTGTGGAGAGAGGAGAACCTTCCAGAAGGACAACCATCTCTGCAGCAATCCACCAACCAGGCCTGCATTGTAGAGTGGCCAGATGGAAGCCACTCCTTAGTAAAAGGCACACGGCAGCCTGCCTAGAGTTTGCCAAAAGGCACCTGAAGGACTCTCAGATCATGAGAAACAAAATTCTCTGGTCTGATGAGACAAAGATTGAACTCTTTAGCGTGAATGCCAGGCATCATGTTTGGAGGAAACCAGGTACCGCTCATAATCAGGCCAATGGTGGTGGCAGCATCATGCTGTGGGGATGTTTTTCAGCAGCAGGAACTGGGAGACTAGTCAGGATAGAGGGAAAGATGAATGCAGCGATGTACAGAGACATCCTGGATGAAAACCTGCTCCAGAGCGCTAGTGACCTCAGACTGGGGCAACGGTTCATCTTTCAGCAGGACAATGACCCTAAGCACAGAGCCAAGATATCAAAGGAGTGGCTTCAGGACAACTCTGTTAATGTCCTTGAGTGGTCCAGCCAGAGCCCAGACTTGAATCCAATTGAACATCTCTGGAGAGATCTGAAAATGGCTGTGGACCGACGCTTCCCATCCAACCTGATGGAGCTTGAGAGGTGTTGCAAAGAGGAATGGGCCAAACTGCCCAAAGATAGGTGTGCCAAGCTTGTGGCATCATATTCAAAAAGACTTGAGGATGTAATTGCTACCAAAGGTGCATCATCAAAGTATTGAGCAAAGGCTGTGAATACTTATGTACATGTGATTTCTTAGTTTTTATTTTTAATAAATTTGCAAAAATTAAAACTTTTTTCACGTCGTCATTATGGAGTACTGTGTGTAGAATTTTGAGGGGAAAAAATGAAATTAATCCCTTTTGGAATAAGGCTGTAACATAAAATGAGAAAAAAGTGAAGTGCTGTGAATACTTTCAGGATGCACTATATATCACAATATACATTTTGCGTAAATTCTGTAGTTTACATATAATAACCAATAAAAAGGACCATCTCTTTCTTACATTTTAAATTGCATACTGAAAAAAAAATCAATTGCACAAATTCATCTGTCATTAATTTTATAAACCTCCCCCCCTTAATTTTGCAGTGTTATAAATTTGTTACCTTCGCCAAGGAGGTTATGTGATCGGCGTTGGTTTGTCTGTCTGTCTGTTTGTTTGTTAGCAAGATAACTCAAAAAGTTATGGACGGATTTTCATGAAATTTTCACAGATTGTCAGAAATGGGGTATCCTACAGATGATTAGATTTTGGTGGTGATCCGGATCACCGTCCAGAAGAAAACCGCCATTACGGAAAATGCCATTTTTGTCAATAACTACTGAACCACTAATCCCATCATTGTGAATCCAATTGCTAGTCATATGTTTTCATGGTCAAGGAATCTGAAAATGTACACACAAACACTGTATGGGGGGAACTGTGGCGCTTGGCGAATGTCTGCGCACTCCAAGTGCTTTTCTAGTTTTTTAATGTGCATTTGACATGACTTCAAATTTATTCATTATCGCTACTTAACTAATCAAAAATTCTTAGAAATCAAGTAAGTTGTGGAAATGCATATTGTGGAGGCCTCAGCAGACAGCGTCTCAGTCAGGAGGCAGTGGTTAAACATAAGAGAATAACAGGCAAGGACGTCATGGGGAGTTGGCAGGAAGAGGGAGCTGGGGGTTTAAGGGAGATGTATTGTGGGGTTAGATGTCATGCAGTGTGATGTGAAATGTCATGCAGATGTGAGATGATCTGTTGAGTTTATAAGGAGAACCTGGCTTGACTGATTCAGTGCTTTTCTGTGTATGGATGATGTGAGAGTGTTAATAAAGCTTCGTCTGTTCGTAACTTGGCCTCATCATTTCCCACACTCTCCACAAAGTTTGTTTCTCCAACATGTTTTAATTTATTTATTTAGCATATGTGGCCACTGTCACACACTTTTGCAGCTTCAGTAATATTTTTTCAGACAAAATTAAGAAATTCGGCAGTAATTTAAAACAAAAAAACGATGGTCTGATACAGTATAATTTTCCTATTAGCAACAACTTAGCATCGTCATTTAGCATTTGCTGTTTTATAATTAAAGAGAGATGTGTTAACGTTACCTCCAATTAAAACGAGGTTAGAGGACTATCCTCTCTGATGCAGCACAGTGGTAAACAGTCCCACATCCCTGGCAAACAGAAGTAGTGGCTATATGACCAAAACATTAGGTTGGAGTGAGTTCCTGTGCCAACTACCAGAACCCACAAACCTGGGGCACGGCGGGGAAGAGGCAAGTGGTTGACAATTAGAAACTTCTTATTAACTAATAAGTATTATTAACTTATACTTATTAGTATCCATTAGTATTAGGTGTGTTATTACCTTATTACCGGAGTGGTGGCTCAGTTGATAGAGCATCCGCCCCACACCCGGGAGGCAGGGGTTCAAATCCCAGCCAGGTCATACCAAAGACCATATAAAAATGGTGCTTTCTGCCTTCTAGTGTGGTGATCCGCATAATGGAATGGGGAAAGTAAAGTTACACACAGAGCTACCAGAGGACTGACCCCCCGCTGTAGCTTTCACTACTTACAGTAGCTGTGTGGCCTAGGGTCAGAGAAACGGAGATAGGCGCCGCCCATATACACCTTCAGGTGTGAAGGGATTAACTAACTAACTATTACCTTATTAGTATGTTGTGTACTAAGAACTAGAACTAGAACTAGAACTAGAACTAGTTCTAGAACTAGAACTAGAACACCAAGGTCCAAAGGAACCTTGGCGTTCCTTTGGACAGCAGAGTAAGAATTTCATTGTTCAGGAAATGCTGCATTTCCTAACTGTGCATATGATAATAAAGCCTTTGAATCTTGAATCGGGATATGTGTCTTTTAAATCCTGATATAAATGATACAGTTTTATAGGAAATGATAGATGTTTTTATCGCATCACCCAATATACAGTATATTGTGGCAGACCACTAGAAGGCTCCACTCACATCCAGTGACTTGGGGAGAGGGGGAGAGGAGCAATGTTTGGAATGTATGCACCTTGGCGCCAGGACAGTCAGTCTGCACATATGGGAGTGGAATCAAGTTCTGAAATGGCAGCTCTCCGTGTCGTCTTTTCATTCCTCCACACTGGTGACCTACGATGTTGATAATGTTCAAAAAGAAGACGAAGCGAGCTCCTCTTCGGGATTACCCAGGGTAGGGTTTCCCTCCGAGACCCTGGCCTCGTTTGCTATGGCAGTCAAGCTCCCGGACTTCTGGCTCCATGATCCCACTGCCTGGTTCATCCACACTGAGGCTCAGGTTGCCCTCCATGGGATTTCTGCAGATAACACTAAATACCATTACATAGTGGTTTCACTTGATTTTGATTATTCGCATTATCCTGGTGAATAGGAGTTTTGGTGTCCAGGCGGTGACACAGGGACCTTTGACAGTGTCCACGGAGGCCATCGAGCTGACGGTCGTGGCCAGTATAGCCACTCGGAGACACCAGGCCAGGACCGTGTGCTTCTACCATCAGTGTTTCAGCACCAATGCACAGTGTTGCCTCCCGCCATGCTGTTTCAAGATGCCGGGAAACAAACCAGCCAGCGGTCAGTAGCAGCTGCAAGCGCTGGCGACAAAAAGAAGCTGCTTTTCCTTGAAGACACGTTCCAGGAAATGTTTTTTGGTTGACTCTTGTTCCCAGAAGAGTCTTAACTGGTTCTGATGGACTGACCGTGGCCCATTGTTAACCGCCGCTAATGGCTCCCCTATCCAAACTCTTGGTGAAAGGTCAGTGACTGTATGTTTTCATGGGCGCAACTATAAGTGAGACTTTGCTCACTTCTAGCTACCTAGGAACCGAGATAGGAACCGAGCTACTAGCTCGGTTCCTACTAGCTCGGTTCCTATCATAGGTGCTGACTTTCTGTGTGCTCATGGTCTCCTTGTAGACATTGCCAATAGATGTTTGATTGATGCCGTTTCTTTCTCTTCACTGCCTTGTATAACTCGAGGAGCTGGGCCACTAGCACATGCTAATTTTTTTAGCCTCTGAGAATGTGTACCAGTGCTTGCTTTCTGATTTTCCTTCGCTTACGGTACCTAATTTTTCCACTGCTGTAACCAAGCATGGGGTTGAGCATTTTATCGCCACAAAGGGCTGTCCGGTTTTCACATGCCCACGCTGCCTCGACACAGCTAAGCTAGCCATCGCACGGAAAGAGTTTGCTTACATGGAACGAATATGGATCGTTAGGTGTTCCAATAGCCCTTGGGCTTCCCCGCTACACATGGTACCAAAGTCTGATGGGTCATAGCAGCTGTGCGGTGATTTTCATGGCCTGAACAGCATTAAAGCACAACCATTATCCAATCCTTCACATGCAGAATTTTTTCAGTTCACCTGGCCAGAATGTCTATTTTTTTCTAAGGTGTATCTGGTCAGCAGCTACCACCAGGTCCCGGTGTGCGCAGAAGACGTCCCGAAAACGGTAATAATGCCTTTCGGTCTTTTTGAGTTTCTATGCATGTCGTTCAGGCTGAAGGGCACGACTCAGACTTTTCAGAGGGTGATGGACATGGTGCTCCGTGGGTTGCTGTTCGTGTTCATTTACCTGGACGACAACCTGGTGGCTAATGCATCTGAGGAGGAATGCCCCTCTCATTTGAAGCAAGTTTTCCAGAGGCTGGAGGCCCACGGTTTGATAGTTAACCCAGCCAAATGTCAATTTGGGTTGCCGGAAATTGATTTTTTTTGGGCCATCACATCTCATTTAAGGGCACAGTTCCGGTGCCAGATAAAGTGCAGGCCATGTCAGATTTTCCGCGTCCACAGACCGTGAAGGCATTGCAGGAGTTTTGGGGGATGGTTAATTTTTACAGTTGTTTCCTCCCCCGGGCAGCCCAGCTTCTGTAACCACTTTACGACACACTCAAGAAGAAGAAACCCACGGATGGCATCGACTGGACCCCCAATCGCGTCCAGGCTTTTTCAGGTGCCAAATCTGCGCTCAACAATGTGGCTTTGCTGGCCCATCCATTCCCGTCGGCACGGATTGCACTAACTATGGATGTGTCTGACGTTGCGGTGGGAACAGTGATGGAACAATACATCTCTGATTCGTGGCAACCTCTTGCCTTTTTCAGCCATACACTGCGCGACAACGAGCGCAAGTACAGCACTTTTGACAGAGAGTTGCTAGCTCTTTATCTGGCCACATGCCACTTCCAGTTTTGATTTGAGGGTCGCGTATTTTCCATATTTGTCGACCACAAACCTCTAACATATGCGATGTCCAAAATCTCGAAACCATGGTCAGCACATCAACAACGTCACCTCACTGCTATACTGGAGTTCACTACCGACATTCAATATGTGGCCGGCAAGCTCAACCTTGTGGCTGACTGTTTGTCGCGTGCGCTGGTCTCCCCGGTCTACTTGGGCATAGATTTTTCCGCCATGGCTGCCGACCAACTGGGAGACGTGGACATTCTCAGGCCTCAGGCTGGAGAGCAGGGTGGTACAAGAGGGTTGTTCCCCCCAGCTTTGCGACATCTCCACCGGTCGCCCCTGCCCGGTAGTTCAAATCCTTTGGCGCTGCCATGTTTTTGAATGCGTTCACTCCCTCTCGCATCCTGGTGTCCGCGCTTCAGTTAAGCTGGTGGGGTCGAAATTTGTTTGGCCCCACCTATGCAAGGATGTGAAGGAATGGGCTGCAGCTTGCATTTCTTGCCAATGGGCTAAGGTTCAGAGGCACACCAAAGCTCCCCTTGAACCTTTCCTGATCCCTAGCAGGAGATTCGACCATGTCCATGTGGACTTAGTAGGACCCCTTCCACTGTCGCAAGGTTTCATGGACCTTTTGACAATAGTAGACCGCACCACTCGTTGGCCAGAGGCAATCCCGTTAGCTTCCACCACTTCTGCCCATGTAGCCTGTGCCTTTTTGTCGTCTTGGGTCACACATTTTGGTTCCCCATCGGACATCACCTCTGACAGAGGTCCCCAGTTTGTTTCGGAGCTCCACCATGGCTGAGAGCCTGGGGGTCAAAGTTCATCGTACCACCGCATATAATCCGCAAGCTAATGGTTTGTGTGAAAGGTTCCACAGGTCGCTTAAAGCCACATTTAGACCCTCACTGACCGATGCAAATTGAGTCAACCGCCTTCCTTGGGTCCTGCTCGGGTTGCGTGCTGCGCCCAAGGAGGATCTTGCCACTTCCCCAGCTGAGCTTGTTTTGGGTCAGCTATTGCGAATCCCGGTGTAACAGGCCACAGTATACCCCCAGTCCAGACTATACCCAGGGTTAAAGTGGCCTAGGCTAGGTTGTACCATGGGCATATTATGGCCTAGGCCAATTCATACTCTGGAGTAGAAACTGGCCTAGACCAATTCATACCCCCGAGGTAATTATACCCCCCAGGATTACGCAAAAACTACTGGATGGATTTTGGTTAAAATTTCACCAGAGGTAGCCCTTGGGCCAAGGATGAACCTGTTTAATTTTGGTGATGATCTGAGAGTGCACATCTCCACCAAGGACCTTGTCTGTATTTGTGCAGCAGGATTACACAAAAACTACTGGATGGATTTGGATGAAATTTTCACCAGAGGTGATCCTTGACCTAGTGCAGATTTGAAATTCTTTCCCAGTTTTTAAATTGTGTTGATAGGGCAAGTAAAACCAGAGTTAAGAAAAACAATTTCCATCATGTTTTTCCGACTATTTTCGTCATGTTTGGTGTACATTTGGAGCGGCAAAAAATGGAAAGTAAAACGGAAAGTGTGGATTCTAAACGCTATGTTTGTCTGATGTTGATAGATGATGTAAACACTGAGATATGGTTTTAATATTGTAGAACTGCCACATAAAGTCCTCATAAAGTGCAATGCATCAACATATGTTACATTGCACTTTATGAATAAAATCATGCGGAATTATGTTTGGAATGTATGCACCTTGGCCCCAGGACAGTCAGTCTGCACATGTTGGAGTGGAATAAAGTTCTGAACTGGCAGCTCTCTGTGTTGTCTTCTCATTCCTCCATAATACTGTCATACCACACAGGCCTATGTTAAAGGGGTTACTGACTGCACTTTTTTCCCCACATTTTAAAAGCTCAAATGTCTTAATGAATGTTTGTGACACATTTTGTGTACATTTTCTTTAATTAATAATTAATGAGCAAATGTTTTGTATTTCCTCCACCTTTCTTGAAACACTCTGATTTAAAACCAATATCACTTTAATGTAGCCAGGTGGAAGAATTCGGGGGGGTGGGGGGGTGGTTTTCCTCTCCACTAGTGGACAGTGGCACTTTCTGAGCCTCTTTCCTGGTTTTAGTAGGCAGCAGCTGGGGGGGTGGGACTACATTGCGACCCCTCACCTGAGTGGACGTGGAGGTGGCCTGGCCGTCATTTTCCGCAACCGCTTCAAATGCCGGTTTGTGAACTCTCTGAGTGTTTCTCTTCATTTGAACTTCAAATATCAAAGATAAGTGCCTCAACTCCTTTTTATTGTGCTTTAATCTACCGCCCGCCCGGCCCAGCTGGTGTGTTTTTATCGGAATTCTCAGACTTCTTATCGTTCATTATTAAACTAGAAAGAGTTTTAATTTTAGGCAATTTTAATATACATGTAAATGATACGTCTTCTAATGCTGCTGCAGACTTTTTAATTATTACAAAGGCTCACAATTTCAGGCAGCACGTCTCCAGCTCTACACATAATAAGGGGCGCTCCTTGGACCTTATCTTTTCACTGGGACTGAGTTTGGACAATGTTAAAGTGGAGGATGTTTGTGTCAGTGATCATTGCTGTGTTTTCTTTGAGCCGTCAGTTAATGTGGAGCAGCAGGAATGTAAAACATTAAGACAGAGGTGCATTATTAACCAGCAGGCCGTGGATAGATTTATTTCAGCTTTTGACACTCACCTTGTTGCAGGATGTGAGGATGTAAATTCTATGGTGGATCGCTTTAACCAACAGTGCCGATTGGTACTTGATAAAGTGGCTCCTATTAAATATAGCTATACTTCTAAGAAACCATGCCCTTGGTTAAATGAAGAGATCTGTATTCTTAGGAGAAGCTGTCGTAAGGTGGAACGTTTGTGGAAGGCCACCAAGCTTGAGGTGCACAGACTCCACCTCAAAGACCTCATAACCTCACTAAATGATATGAAGGGTGCGAGAACAAACTACTTTGCTCAGCTTATATCCTTAAACAAGGGAAATCCCAAGTTTTTGTTTAACACTATTAACTTCATTGTCTCATCTGATTTAGCCATGGTTCCTGCTTATTCTAATGCTGAATGTAATGACTTTGCAAATTTTATGGTGAATAAGGTGAATGATAGAGCAAGCACTACACCATCTGCTGAGGACCTTGGCCAGAATTAGGCCACTAACACGTGGTCCTTATTCACTCCAGTCACGCTGTTGGATGTCAACAGTCTTCTGGCCTCTATGAAGCCCTCTTCAAGCCCCTTAGATATCCTCCCAATGTCACTGCTTTTCAAAATATTTGACTCTATCGGGCCTTTAATTGTTGAAATCATAAATTGGTAACTTTTATCAGGCACTGCTCCCAGTTCTTTTAAACAAGCAGTGGTTGAACCCAAATTAAAGAAACAAAACTTAGACCCTACAGAATTGAACAATTACAGGCCAATTTCAAAACTTCCCTTCCTATCCAAAATGCTTGAGAAAGTAGTAGCCAAGCAATTACATTCATAGACAGAAATAAAATCTTAGATTCCTTCCAGTCTGGTTTCGGTAAAATCCACTCCATCGAGACAGGGCTAATTAAAGTCTCCAGTGACATCATGATGGCTGCAGATTCTGGTCAGTACTCGGTCCTGGTGTTGCTGGATCTCACCGCTGCTTTTGACATGGTGGACCACAATATATTGATAAATAGGATGAAGGACATGTTTGGTATTTCAGGATTAGTTCTGAAATGGTTCTCATCTTATTTAACTGACAGAGGGTTTTGTGTTTTGTTCAACGAGAAGATGTCAGAAGTTAAAGGACTTTCCTCTGGGGTTCCTCAAGGCTCAATTCTAGGCCCTACTCTGTTTTTAATGTATTTAACCCCACTTGACCAGATTATCAGTCAGTTTAAGGATGTCTCTTACCATTTTTAATGCAGACAACATTCAGCTTTACTGCTCTTTTAAAGAAAATGAGCTGAATATTTTATCAAACAATCTCTTGCCTGTCTGCCATTAACAAATGGTTAAACAATAACTTCCTACAATTAAATCTTAATATGACAAAAACGCTGATCATCGCTCCAGACAGTAAAATTCCTCTGATAAAGCAATGCTTAAGTCACCTAGGCTCTTCTGTCCAGCCCAGCCTGCGTAACCTGGGTGTTGTTTTTGACAATGCTATGTCACTGGGCTGCCATGGTTGGCAACTAGTCAGAAATTGCTTTTTTCATCTGAGGAATATAGCAAAACTTAGACCTATGATCTCAACACCTGAAATGGAAATGATCATTCATGCTTTTATCTCGTCTCGCTTAGATTATTGTAATGCCCTTTTTATGTGTTTTAATAAAACTGCTGTTGCCCACCTTCAGACTGTGCAAAATGCAGCAGCTCGGCTTTTAACCCGGACGAAGAAAAGGGATCACATTTCCCCAGTTTTATCGTCCCTTCACTGGCTGCCAATTGCTTTTAGATTTCATTTTAAGATTTTAATTTTGACTTTTAGAGGTCTTAATGGCCAAGCCCCTTCATACATCTCAGCCCTCTTGACGCCTTATGCCACGAAGTGATCATTAAGATCCTCAGACCAGACTCCTGGTGGTCCCTCAGACCAAATTCAGAACCCGTGGAGATCGGTCTTTCCAGGCCGCTGCACCACGGCTTTGGAATGCTCTTTCCCTGTCCTTGTGCTGCCTTGAGTCTGTTGACTCCTTTAAGAAGGAGTTAAAAACTCATTTGTTTAGACAGGCTTTTAGCTCTCATTGAATGGCTTTTATTTCTTCAATGTTTTCTCTTTTTCATTCCTATTAATATGAATATTTTATCTTATAAGATAAGATAAGCCTTTATTAGTCCCACAATGGGGAAATTCCAGGATTGCAACAGCACAGGGATAGCAACACTCACTTATATTGATTTTAATTTCTGTGTACTTGTAAATTTTAATTTGCTGTGAAGCACTTTGTGATATATATATGTGAAAAGTGCTATACAAATAAACTTTGCTTGCTTGCTTGAAACAGGAAATTCTCTTGTTCTGCTCAGGCAGCCCAAGCAGAAGGCCACACCCGGGGTGTTTGGAACAAGCCAGTGATTTTAGGTAAAATGTTATGAAATATACTTGTATGTGGTTGAAAGTTAGTATGTATTTGTATATGTTTCATGTGAATGTTTTTTTAAAGAGTTGATATAGATTGCCAAGCATTGTATTTATTAAAGAGGTAAAAGTGTTTGTGCAATGTTGACAGGCTTGCTGGTGTGGTGGAAGGCCAAATGACCTTGCAGGCCTAAAGGATGAGGGCCATGGGTTTTCCTTGTCATTCATGGTATTTATGATGTATTTTATTGGGTTATTTTATGTTTTATTCTTATGATTGACTTGAAATGAAGATGATGTATTTTCTTTTGTTTTAGAACTGTTTGGATCTGAGATGTGCATTTGTGAGTGGGCCCTTAGCAATGCACAAAACGTTAGTATCATGTGTGTATTTTACTGTTTAATATGTATAACTGTTGTTGGTTTTCTTATTGTTAATGTGGGTTTTGTATTCTGATTTAAACAGGAAGACGAGCCACTATAATTATTGATGCACTCAGTTTGTGAACAGTTTTTATTTAAGATTTGTCCATTTTAAAAGAACTTAGTTTTTCATTCAGAATAAAGAACCTCTTTATATACTTTGTGTTTTGTCTTGAGCTCATCTGGCCAGACACCACATTTTTGGTACCAGGAGTGGGGTTCTGCCAAAATTGAGTTCTGTGAGGCTAGTGGTTGAGTGCATTAATAGCTGTAATGGTGGCCATCTTGGAGAAGGGAGCGCAAACAGAGAGGGCGAAGCTGAGGGAAAGCCTGGGACTGGGAGGAGCCTCTGGACAAGGTTGTGAGAGAAATCATCTTGGACAAGAACGGCAGCAACAATGTTCAACCGGAGTGAGTTTAGAGGGATGCCCTGGGACTTCTGGTACAGCACCAAGGCGTTCCATCATTTCAGATAGAGACAGTGATAATGAATATGTCCCAGAGGAGGAACTGGGCACTGATGTTGTTGCAGACATGCAATCTAAGTTATCTGAATTAAATTTAAAGCACGCTCAAGCTATGGCTCAAATTACTGCTCTAAGTGGTGTAATGAACAGCTACTCTGTCTATTTGCCTAGAGAGCGCCCAATTATTCCATTCAGTGGAGATGTCAATGTTGATGGTCGCTTTGTTCATGAATTTCTTGATGAAGTAAACCACACTGTCAGAGTTCGAGGTTTAAACAACCAATATCAAGTTGATTTTATTCCTTAGAACCTACCTTAGAGGGTCAGCGCTTGAAGAAGTGAGGCTACATTTTGATGGTGAAGTTGATAATGCTGCTGAGCTACTTAACATTCTTCGAGAAGCATACAGTGAGAAATGCAGTACAGCTCAACTGCTGCAGAAGTTTAATGGTCGTTATCAACTTGAGGGTGAAGACTTCTTTGAGTATTCGCATACATTATCACAGATTCTTCGCACAGCTTTAAGACAAAGACCCGATGCAGTAACTGATGCAGCAATAGTAATTAGAGACCAGTTTGTTGAAGGGGTTAGAGATCCAGCCCTACGAAGGGAGCTTCACAAAATGGTTAGAGAAAGACCACACTGCACATTGTTTGAGGTGCGACAGGAGGCAGTTGCCTGGTTTCAAGAAGAACGACCCACTAGCACACGGGCTGTTAGGAGTAGTAACATCATGTGTGATAATGTGTCCATAGGACAATGTCAAGATCAGTCTTCTATATTAAATGATATTCTGAAAATTGTTTCTGAGCAAGGTAAAGTCATCATTGAGTTGACCAATATTGTGAAAGACAGTCTGGTTGTCAAGGAAAAGCCATCTGGGACTAGTAAGTCCAGACTAAGGCCACAATTTACCGAGGATGGACTGCCCATATGTTTTAGATGTAAAGAAATGGGGTATACTGCCAGGGATTGCAGGCAACATCAGTCAGGGGGTAGGTAAATTACAAGAAATGCATCTAGGGACTCAGCCAATCAGGGAAACTAGCTCCCTCAGTTGTCAAGAGCCGGACAATTAGAGGAGAGGGTAGAGGCTCAAAGACCCTTACACGTGAGAGATTTCTTGAAAAAGCAGTGGGTAAATGTCCAGAGGTTGAAGTAGAGGTGGGTAGAGTTAGAGCCAAGACCCTGTTGGATACTGGGAGTCAGGTTAGCACCATCTCTGAGTGGTTCTTTAAAAGACATTTACAAAAGGAGAATCAGGACATGACCTCAATTGCTAAATGGCTGAAGTTAATAGCAGTTAACTCTTTGCCAATTCCTTATATAGGATACATAGAGTTGGATGTGCAGACTTTGGGGTTAACTATACCTGAATGTGGGTTTTTGGTAGTCCAGGATCCTGCTCCTACATTGTCAGGGAAGGAGCAAGTTTCAAATGGGTCTGAGTCAGGTAAATCTTGTCCTATTCTCCTTGGTGTGAATGTGATAAAGCGATGTAGGGAACTGGCAATAGCCAGTTTTGATATAAATTTTGGGGCAGAATTGTATTTGGCCTGGAGAGATGCTTTCCAGAAAGTGCAAGTATGTGAGATAGTTGGAGAAACTGCTGTGGCTAGGATAACGGGTAGAAACACAGTGCATGTACCAGCAGCTTTTGTTGCTACTGTGCATGCCAAAGGTCTAAAGCGGGCCTCAGGTGATCAGGTTTTGATGGTTTTGGAGCCCACTAATACACCACTGCCCAGTGGCCTACTTGTAATTCCCACCTTGGTTGAAGCTGAGAAGTCTGCATTTCCAGTCCAAGTGGTAAACTTTACTCAAGAAGATTTGTGGTTACAACCAAGAACAAGGCTGGGGGTTCTGAAGGTTGTTGAATGTGTTGACGGGACAACTGAGGTATGTTTTAATCGTATCTCTGTAGATCATGAAGAGGTGTCACTTGAACGAAAGAGGGTTCAATCATCAGACGCTAGGATGCATTCAGTGTTGGCGCATCTAAATGTGGGATCCTACCCTGAGGAATGGGCTAAATTAACCACCCTCTTGTCTCAGTTTTCAGATGTTTTTGTATTCCAGGATGAGGATTTGGGTTATACAGATAAGATTAAGCATAAAAGGGGTAGGGGACTTTGCTGCATGGTGCCACACTAACCACCTACAGCTCAACACATCTAAGACGAAGGAGCTGGTTATTGATTTTGGGAGGTCTAGACCAAGACCTCAACCAGTCCTGTTAGAGGGAGCTGAGGTGGAGGTTGTGGATTCATACAAATATATTGGGTTGTGGTTGGATAATAAATTGGATTGGACAACATACATTAGCCACTTGTACGGGAAGACACAAAGTAGGATGTACTTCCTAAGGAGATTGCGGTCCTTTAACATCTGCACCAAACTTCTGCGGATGTTTTACCAGTTGGTGGTTGCCAGCGTCCTCTTTTACTCTGTGGTGTGCTGGGGGGGCAGTATATCCAAGAAGGATGCGGCCAGACTGGATAAACTGATCAGGTGGGCCGGCTCTGTGGTCGGCGCGAAGCTGGACACCCTGGTGACGGTGGCAGAGATGAAGACTCTGGATAAACTGTTGGATATAATGGACAACGTCAGCCACCCTCTGCACACCATCATCAGTGACCAGAGGAGCTTGCTCAGTGAAAGACTGCTCCTTCCCAAGTGTCGGACCAACAGGCTCAAGAACTCTTTTGTCCACCATGCCATCACACTCTATAACTCCTCACTTGGGGGGGTGGGGGGGGACATAGAGTACAGAGGACAGTAGGGCATTCATAGTGCAATAACCTTAACCATACTTGTACAAGCCATATTTAGCCTTGTATTTATATTGTGTATATTATGTTAAGTGTTTATTTTTTTCTTTTTTGCTTTTCTGATCTGTATGCTCCTTTTATGTGCTGCTGGAAATTTTAAATTTCCCAGAGGGAGTCATCACAAAGGGATTAATAAAGTTAAGTCTAAGTCTAAGTCTAAAATCAACCTTACAGATGACGTTCCAATTACACAGCCCTATAGGCGCATACCTCCAACCCAATACCAGGAGATTAGCAAACATATAGCCCAACTTCTCAAAAAGGGAGTCATCAAGGAGAGCACATCGATATTGTGGGCTATCAGTGCTTCAACAGGTGTTTTCTCTGAATTTCTTCCCACTGATTGCTGATCAGTGAAAACACCTGCTGAAGAGACTGGGTGGAAGTAAAACCTGCAGGGTCTTGGCCCTCCATGGAATGAGTTTGACACCTGTGACTTAGAGAATCAAAATTGGGAGCAGCTCATGTCAATATATGAAGTAGATGATTGTTGTAATTTTATAACTGCAACAATTACAAAGTCTATAGAAAAATTTACAAAGCAACTTAAAAGTAGACAACAGAAGATTAACCTACCATGGTTAAATAATGAAATAAGAAAACTTATGAAGAGGCGAGACTCTGCATTGAAAACATCATTAACCTCTAAACTACAAAATACCTTGTGTACAAAAGTTTAAGAAATAAAGTGGTACAAGAGCTGCGAAAATCAAAAGTATCTTATTACAATAAACTGATAGATCATGCAAAGGGTAACAACAGTTCCCTATGGAGGCATATAAATAACTTAACTAATAAAAAAAATGTTAAGAAGGGGGTAAAGGAACTTAGAATCAATGGCAAGACCATCAGTGACAAGGCTACATTGGCAAATGAATTTAATTCATATTTTGTGGACTCTGTGGAAGAATTAACAAAAAACTTTGTGCTGCCAAATGTGCTCAGCAACACAAAATCAATACTCTCAACAGATTCTTTTCACATCGATGAGATAAATTAGGAGTTAATTGCTGGTATTGTTAAAACACTGTCAAACTCAAAAACTAATGATATCTACAATATGAGCACTTCCTTTCTCAAAACACACAGCAAAATATTAATCAAACCACTGACTCATCTCATTAATCTCTCCATTGGGTCTAGTACATTTCCATCTGGTTGGAAAAAAGCCGTCGTCATACCAGTTCATAAATCAGGCAGTAAAGACGATATATGCAATTACTGCCCAATCTCTATTTTACCAGTCCTGTCTAAGGTTCTTGAAAAAGTTGTACCTACACAGCTGATAGCCTATTTACAAGACAGTCAACTTCTTCATCCACATCAATTTGGTTTTAGACCAGGATACTCAACAGAAACAGCAAATTGTTGCCTTATTGAAAATGTCAAACAGTCCTTGGACAGGGGTAATGTGGTAGGGGCTGTTTTTCTAGATCTCAAAAAGGCTTTCGATACTGTAAACCACAGTTTGCTTTTATCCAAAATGGTATCTTTTAACTTCTCTCCAGATACATTACAATGGTTTGCATCTCATCTCCAGAATAGAGAACAGTGTGTAAAAGTTCACCAGGATAAATCCTCATTTTTAAACAACCGTATGGGTATCCCACAAGGGTCCATTCTTGGTCCTTTACTTTTCAGCATTTTTATTAATGACTTGCCGCTACACTGCTCAGCTGCAACATGTCAACTTTATGCAGATGATGCAGTTATTTACACAGCTGCCAAGACTCCAGCACAGGCTGCAGATGTACTGTCCACAAGTATGGTTGATGTCCAAGAGTGGCTCTTCCAGAACCATCTATTGCTGAACCTTCAGAAAACAGTTTCAATGTGCTTTTCAATTAAAAAATGTAACCTGCAACGTTTTAAAGTTAATATACATGATCAAGACATCAGTTTAGTTACAGAATTCAAATACCTTGGCATTGTACTAGATCCTCAATTCAAATTTAATCTTGATATAAAGAAAATTTCAAAAACGGTAAAAAAAAAAAAAAACTGAACTGCTTTAAATTAATTAGATATTACATACCATACGAAGCAGCTGCACTGTATATGCATTCTATGGTTTTTTCTCATATATCATACTGTTTGACAGTCTGGGCTCAAGCAGCCCCTTCTACAATAAGACATATACTGTAGGTTCATTATATAATCAAACTCTAAAAATCTTGGATAAAAAGCCCATTAGGTGGCATCACTGTTATATTTTAAAAAAATACAACCTATTGAGTTCTGAGAGTTTCATTGACCTCCGTTTTCTGAAATTAATTTTCAAATGTTTCCATAAATCAGCGCCTGAGCCACTTGCTGGTTTCATCCAAAGACAGGACAGCAGCAGAGCCACCAGGAGTTCTGCAAACAATAACTGTAAAATATTCCACCGCAGAACCACATTTGGACAAACAGCTTTCTCTATAAAGGGCAGTCGCATCTGGAACACAATGCCAAATGAAATTAAAATAATAACGGACTTTAAAACATTCACTAAAAAGGTTAAAAACTGGCTGAAAAATAAACAAGAACGTACCCATGTATGAAATGATTGTCTGCAGGGTGAGAGTGAATGAAGGGAAGGAATGAATGTGTTTGTTTATAGTGAGTGACGAAGGGAGGGAGGCCTGAAATAGGCAAATGTGAGTCAGGTTGTTATATTGTGTATTTATAATATTTATAATATTTATAATTGTGTATTTATAATGTATTTATAATCTTTTTTGCATTGATGTATGTGGTTATTATTTATTCTGTTTTCATTTTTTCTTTTCCTTATCCTTTTTTTTTTCTTTTTACTTGTTTCTCCTTTCTAAAGCCCATCCAGGGACAAGAGTTGCAAATTAGCTAATAGCTATACACTCTTTGTGCAACACATCAGATTGCTTGTCATTTGATTAATTGTCTATGATTATTGCACTGTCCCTGTCAAATAAACAAATAATCTAATCTAATCACTAGTGCTTATGCTTCACCCATTGAGCTTGTGAGGAAGGCAAATGGTAACTTAAGGTTGTGTGTGGATTATATGAAGTTAAACTCCAAGACAAGGCGTGATGCGTTCCCCTTGCCTCGAATAGATGAATGTTTTGATGCTTTGCATGGTGCTAAGTTTTTCTCCACCATTGATCTTGCAAGTGGGTACCATCAAGTAGCAGTTCATGAAAAGGACAGGCACAAAACGGCCTTCACAACCCCTTTTGGGTTGTTTGAGTATTGGCTGCCATTTGGGGTTTGTAATGGTCCAGCAACATTTCAAAGGCTCGTGCAGGCCACTATGAGTGATCTGGTGTTTCAAATTATGCTTGTCTACTAGGATGACATCTTTGTCTATTCCCATACCTTTGAAGAACATTTAAGTCAACTCCAGATAGTCTTGCAGAGGCTTAGAGAGACAGGTTTAAAGGTTAAAGTGGAAAAGTGTCAGTTTCTTCAGTCTACCGTTAGCGTCCTTGGTCATCAGGTGTCAGCTGAGGGCATAGGTACTGACCTTGATAAGGTATCAGTGGCCGGGGACGTTGACATTGTAACAGGGGAGAGTGTAGCCAGGTGGAAGAATGGGGGGGGGTTTCTCCTCTCCACTAGTGGGTGATGGCATTTTCTGAGCCTCTTCCTGGTTTTAGTAGGCAGCAGCTGAAGGGGGGGGGGGGCTACAAATACCTGACAGGAAACAGGAAGTTCTTTTGTTCTGCTCAGGCAGCTCAAGCAGAAGGCCACACCCAAGGTGTTTGGAACAAGCCAGTGATTTTAGGTAAAATGTTATGAAATATACTTGTATGTGGTTAAAACTTAGTATGTATTTGTATATGTTTCATGTGAATGTTTTTTAAAGAGTTGATATAGATTGCCAAGCATTGTATTTATTAAAGAGGTAAAAGTGGGGACTTCCGGTTATGGCGGCCACGTAGGAAGACATGTTTCACACTGCTCTGCTCCTAAAAATAAAAAGTAGGCTAAAACTCTCTTAATTGGAACAAAAACCTATCCCAGCGTTTAGGCGCGGATATGGTAAAGACTAAGGCTGGGAAATTAGGCGGAGGAAACAGTGATTCGACAAAACAATCCAAACTAACAGACTTCCACGCTCGTGACGAAGCAGAAAAATCTCCAGAGATTATGGTGGAGGAGGGAGCCAGCGGCGGAGCGGTAACTGCTGAGGAGGGGACCAATGCGGTGCTTGCTGCCATCAGCTCCATGAGAGCAGACTTTTCGTCTAAATTTGATGGGATTATAGCAGCGATAGAAGGAATGAGAAAAGAAATAAGCGACTGTATGGAACGAGTATCGCAGGCGGAGCTCCCAATCTCAAGCGCTGAAGATGACGTCACCAGCCTACAATCAAAGGTGCAAACACTGGAATTAAAATGTAAACGTCTGGAAGATAACGTCCTGGACTGAGAATCCCGCTCGCAACAGAATAATTTGAGGCTGGTGGGTCTCCCAGAGGGAGCGGAGGGACGGGACCCATGTTCCTTTTTGGAAAAGTGGATTCCAGAAGCGCTGAACAACGCGGACCTGCAGTCATCGGTCGTCTTAGAGAGCGCTCACCGAATCGGCCCACCGAGGGATAATAAGACACCACCGAGGACGCCGATTATGAAGTTCCTCAGCTACAGAGACAAGATGACAGTAACCAACGCGGTGCGAGCTAAAGGAGAAATTAAATACCAGGATCAACAGGTGCGGTTCTACCCAGATTTGGCCACAGGAATTCAACAATTAAGGAGGCAGTTCGACCCCGCCCGTAAAGAGCTGCGCAACCTCGGGATTCGTCACGGAGTGATTCATCCAGCAAGACTGCTGGTCACATATAAGGGGAGAACCCACATCTTCAAGACCCCTCAAGAGGCGCAGGAACTCATTAAGCAGATCCAGGAAGAGACTGGTGGGAGCTAAGCATGAACATGATAAAGGTAGAACATTTAAGCATTTGTACAGGCATCTGATTGATCTGAAACATATAACATGTCTACAAAATACAGACTGTATTATACATTAAAAAAAAAAAAGCTGTGATGTACAAAGTTGCTATAAAACTTTGAAGTTATGTTGGAAAAACTACAGAAGAGAGTTAATGTCATTAAAAAAGTAGTAGAGTCAGGGTGATTGAGAGGAGAAAGAGAGAGTGGTTTGACTGATCCTCGCAGGTGTGGAACAGTCACTAGCTATAACGGGAGATGGAATTTTTTTTGATTTTGGGGAGATTACCACGAATGTGGGGAAAGGGAATTTGTTTTTGTGTAGTTTGTAGGATGAATGTTCAACCATCCATGTTTTTGCTTCTCTGTATGAGCATGTTTACATTGCGAGGTAATCTCAAACTCCTTATTGATCATAGATCAAAGCGTTAATCTTAATTTAACTTCATGGAATTGCAGAGATCTACAAAATCTAAAAAAAACTTAAACAAGTTATGAATAAAATAAAAGACAGATTCAAAAATTGTGTTTTTACAAGAAACTCATCTAATAGAGGAGGATGTAAAAAGAATTAGGAGAAGATGGCAAGGAAATGTGTTCACCTCATCATTTTCATCCCGAGCTAGGGGAGTTATGACTCTCATACATAAAACAGTCCCATTTCAAGTGAAAAATGTAATTGGAGACAAATTAGGAAGATATCTAATCATCCAAGGACCTTTGTTATTAGAAAATATAAATCTGGTGAACTTATACGGTCCCAATACTGATGATCAAAACTTCTTCGTTAATTTATTTCTTACTTTATCATCACTTACAGGGCAACATATAATAGCAGGGGATTTTAATTGTACATTGAATCCCAGTATAGATAGATCAACAGGACTGGACTGTACGCACAATGGATGCAGGATGACCATTAATCATTTTATGAAAGAATTGAGATTGCTAGATATATGGAGAGAAATGAAACCACATGTCAAAGCCTATTCTTGTTATTCTAATACCTATAAGACATTCTCACGTATTGACTACTTTTTGATCTCCACAGAATTAAGGTCCAAGATTCAAAACTGTTTCTATGATAACATCGTGATCTCTGATCATGCACCCTGCTGTCTAATATATGTAGATAAGAAGTTGACAAAGGATCCAGGTAGGTGGCATTTTAAGCATAAATGGCTTCAGGATGAGGAATTTGTTAAGTACATAGAAAAACAGATAGATGAGTTCTTTGATATCAATACTATACAAACATCAGCATGTATAAAGTGGGAGGCTTTCAAAGCTTTTATAAGGGGGCATATTATTAGTTATACAGGTTCAAAATCTAAGAAGACTCGAGAGGAGAGAGTCCAATTGGAACGTAAAATAAAAATTCTTTAAGAAAAAGTGTATGCAGGAAGTAACCCACAGTTAGAGAACGAATTACTGATTCTGAGAGCTGAATATGACAAAAAATCAGCGAATAGAGCTGCCTTGAGTCTTCTAAGATTGAAGCAAACTTTTTATGAACAAGGTGAAAAATCAGGAAAATTACTGGCATGGCAGATTAAACAATTAGAATTTAAAACACCAATTACCAGTATTATAAGTAACGGACAGGCAGTTATAGATCCTTTAGAAATTAATAGTGCCTTTAGAGATTATTATGAAAAACTATATGATACAAAAAATGAAACTGACTTAACAAAACTAAATGGGTTTTTGGATGGATTATCTATACCGTGTATTCCAAATGAAAACAGGGAGATACTGGAGTCTAAAATTAGTCAAGAAGAAGTTGGGCTAGCCATTGATAATATGAAATCAGGAAAGAGAGCAGGACCAGATGGTCTTCCAGTTGACCTCTACAAAAAATTTAAGAATAAATTAATAAAACAACTTTTGGAAATGGTTTTAGAAGCATTTCAAAATAGTAATTTACCACCATACATGAATAATGCCTTAATTATACTGTTGCCAAAACCAGGTAAACCCCCTAATAAATGTGAAAACATGAGACCAATAAGCCTATTAAATGCTGACCTTAAGATAATCTGTAAAATTTTAGCAAGACGACTACAAGAAATATTACCAAATATTATTAACCGAGATCAAAATGGCTTTATAATTGGAAGACAAGGCTTCCATAATGTAAGAAGACTATTTAATATTATTTATTCCAATAAAGAAGCACCGGATACAGCTCTCCTATCATTGGATGCCGAAAAGGCCTTTAATAGGGTGGAATGGCCCTATCTTTTTGAAGTCCTACAAAGGTTTGGACTTGGAAATAATTTCATAAAATGGGTTCAGATAATATACAATAATGCTACAGCAGAAATCCTAACAAACAGCAATATCTCAAAATCAATAGAGGATGTCGACAAGGCTGTCCACTTTCACCCTTATTGTTTACTATGGCAATTGAACCTTTAGCGATGGCAGTACGTTTACATCCACAAATATATGGAATTAAAGTAGGACCAACAGAACATAAAATCTCCCTGTATGCCGATGACATAATTTTGTTTATGTCGAATTTTAAAAAATCAATTCCGACCTTGTTAAATTTAATAAAGAACTTTGAGGAAATATCAGGATATAAAATAAATAAAACTAAATCTTCAATATTAATGCTAAATGAGACCCAGAGAAATCACCCAGCGCCTGAGGTAAATCAATTCAATGTTGTAAGTCAGTTTAAATATTTAGGAATTCAAATTTTGCCTAAGCTAGAATCAGTCGCCAGTGCCAACTATGAAGCCTCAATGACAGATATTAATGAGTTACTTCAGAGATGGATGTCACTACCAATGTCGATGATCGGGAGAATTAATATACTTGAAAGTAATATCTTCCCAAAAATACTTTATTTATTTCAATACATTCCTTTACCACCACCTTCAGATTTATTCTCAAGAATTAAAAAAAAGTTAGTGGAATTTATATGGAACAATAGGAAGGCTAGATTACGTCTGTCCTTACTATATTTACCATTTGATCGTGGAGGTCTGAAATGTCCAAACTTTATGTTGTATTACTGGTCAGCACAACTGAGGTCTTTGACATAATATTTTTCATCAAATGATCTCCCTCACTGGACTGAAATGGAATCATACAATTTACCTTTACCTCTTCCCTTGTTCATATACTCAGACTCGGCTAAAAAATTACATAGTTAGTTAGTTAGTTAATCCCTTCACACCTGAAGGTGTATATGGGCGGCGCCTATCTCCGTTTCTCTGACCCTAGGCCACACAACTACTGTAAGTAGTGAAAGCTACAGCGGGGGTTCAGTCCTCTGGTAGCTCTGTGTGTCACTTTACTTTCCCCATTCCATTATGCGGAGCACCACGCTAGAAGGCAGAAAGCACCATTTTTATATGGTCTTTGGTATGACCCGGCCGGGATTTGAACCCCTGCCTCCCGGGTGTGGGGTGGATGCTCTACCAACTGAGCCACCACTCCGGTAAATCCAATTGTAAAGCATATAATCAAAATATGGTGTGAAACCAAAAAATATTTAAAAGAACCACACTTATTGTCACAATTTAGCCCAATATGGGGTAATCAATATTTTACACCAGGGAGAGCGGATGCTGTATTTAAAGTATGGAATTTAAAAGGGATTCAAAAGATTCAAGACTTATATTTGTCACGTTCAGATAACAAAATGTCTTTTGAAGAACTGAGGATCAAATTCAATCTTAATAGAAAACATTTTTTTAAATATCTTCAGCTTAGGAATTTTATTTGATCAAATCAAAATAATGCTCTCACCCAACCTACTTATTCATCCTTGGAAAAAATTTTGACGAAAGATAGTAAGAGAAAGGGTATTATAAGATAAGATAAGATAAGCCTTTATTAGTCCCACAACGGGGAAATTCCAGGATTGCAACAGCACAGGGATAGCAACACTCAGAGCAACAATCAGAAGGCAAGAAAAAAAACAAGCAAGCAAGAGCAGCTAATATACATTTGTACATATTACTATAAAATATATATATACACACACACACACAGACACACAGTGCAGAGCATTGTAGCTGGATGGAATAAATTTATGAATATATGAACACACAGTGCAGAGCATTGTAGCTAGATGGAATAAATATGTAAATATATAAACACCCACAGTACGGAGCATTGCAGCTAGGTGGAATAAATATGCAAGTATAAAAACACACACAGTGCGGAGCAATGTAGCTAGATGGAATAATATGTAGATATATAAAAACACAGTGCGGAGCATTGTAGCTAGATGGAATAAATATATAGATATATAAATATAAACACACCCAGTGCTGAGCATTGTAGCTAGATGGAATAAATATGTAAATATATAAACACACAGTGCAGAGCATTGTTGCTAGGTGGGATGAAACAGCATAACCGTCTATTTAGTTATCCTACATGGTATGATTATGTGCCCATACATATTCTCACCCTCCATAGCGACCGGTATGTTCCTAGTTGTATGCCGGAGAGGACCATTGTGTAAGTCTATTGCATCTTTTGCATTCAAAAAAACTATTAGTTTGTTACGTCTTTTTGCTATCTCTGCGAGCAGCCCTGCTTAGGTTGTACAGTCTGACAGCCGTTGGTAGGAAGGACCTACGAAACCTCTCGGTTGTGCACCTGGGATGATGTAGTCTGCTGCTAAATGAGCTCCTCAGTGCATCCAGTATGTCCTGCATAGGGTGGAACTCGGACTCCAGCAGAGATGACAGTTTAGCCACCGTCCTTCTCTCTCCTATCTCCTCCATCGGATCAAGGCGCTGCCCCAGGACAGAGCTAGCTTTCTTAATCAGTTTGTTCAGTCTCTTCCTATCGGCTGCAGTAATGCCACTGCCCCAGCAGACCACTCCAAAAGTGATGGCTGATGCCACCACCGTGTCATAGAATGACTTCAGCAGCGCCCCTTGTGCACCAAAAGACCTGAGTCTCCTCAGCAGGAACAGCCTGCGCTGTCCCTTCTTGTAGAGTGCGTCAGTATTGTGTGACCAGTCTAGTTTATTGTTCAGATGAATACCCAGGTACTTATAGGATGTCACCATCTCGATGTCTGTTCCCTGTATATTTACTGGTGCTGTGAGGGGCTGCCCATGCCTGCGGCAGTCCACCACCAGCTCCTTAGTTTTCCTCGCGTTGATCTGGAGGCAGTTCCGATGGCACCAGTCCACAAGGTCCTGGATAAGCCCTCTGTACTCAGCTTCATCTCCGTTGGAGATGAGACCAACGATCGCAGAGTCATCAGAGAACTTCTGTAGATGGCAATGTGTTGTGTTGTGTGAGAAGTCCGCAGTATAAAGAGTGAACAGGAAGGGAGCCAGCACCGTTCCCTGGGGGGCCCCCGTGCTACTGATGATCGTGTCGGAAACACAGTCCCGGGTTCTCACAAACTGAGGCCGGTTCGTGAGGTAGTCCAGGATCCATGATGACAGGTGCTGGTCCACCCCTGCGCGCAGCAGCTTGTCCTTCAGGATCATCGGTTGGATGGTGTTGAAAGCACTGGAGAAGTCAAAGAACATGATCCTCACCATATTCCCGGGCTTCTCCAGGTGGGACAGAGAACAGTGAAGGAGGAAGATCACCGCATCCTCCACCCCAATGCCATGCTGGTAGGCGAACTGGAGTGGATCCATCGCTGGTTCCACCAGGGGGCGGAGGTGAGCAAGGAGCAGTCTCTCCAGGGTCTTCATCAAGTGGGACGTCAAGGCCACCGGTCTGTAGCTGTTCAGGTCTTTGGGGTGGGAAGTTTTTGGTACAGGTACCACACAAGATGTTTTCCACACCTGTGGTACCCTCCCCAGTTTCAGGCTCATGTTGAAGATATACGTCACAATCCCACACAGCTGGTCTGCACAGGACTTGAGGAGCTTTGCGCTGATGCCGTCCGGTCCCGACGCCTTCCTCGCCTTGATCTTCCTCAGCTCCGTCCTCACCTGGGTCTTGGTCAGGGTCAGGATGGGGGGCTGTGTGTTGGGAGTGGGGGGGGTGTCGGTGGAGTGGGGAGTGGGCAGCAGGACTTGATTTCTTAGAGGCAGCAGTGGTTGTTGTGCAGACAGGGGGGAGGGCGGTTGGTCAAATCTATTGAAAAACAGATTCAGGTTGTTCGCCCACTCCCTGCCCCCCGTGGCCTGGGGGGAGGTATTCTGGAGCCCCGAGATGGTTTTGAGGTTTCTCCAGACCCCGCTGATGTCGCTCTGTTGCAGCTTGTCCTCCATCTTCTTCCTGAAGCTGTCCTTGCCTTCTCTGATCTTTCTCCTCAGCTCCCTCTGTACGGACTTCAGCATCTCCCTGTTCCCCGACCTGAAGATCCTCTTCTTCTCTCTCAGAAGTGTTTTTATCTCAGGGTTGATCCAGGGTTTGTTGTTTGAGTGACGCCGTATGGTCTTGGTGGGAACGGATTTGTCCACACAGAAGCTGAGGTAGCCCGTGAAGGTGTGAATGAGGCCATCGATGTCCTCACCATGTGGATCGCAGAGCTGCTTCCAGGCAGTGGCTTCAAAACAGTCCTTTAGAGTGTCCATTGTCTCCTCAGACCATAACTCCACAGTGTGCATGGCCGGAGGTTGTCTGTGCACTAGGGGTTTGTACACCGGTCGGAGATGAACCAAGTTGTGATCCGATCTCCCAAGTGGGGGGAGTTGTGATGAGGTGTACGCCTCCTTAGTGTTTGCGTAGAACAAATCCAGTGTTTTATTGTCTCTAGTGTGGCATGTGACATACTGGGTGAAAGTGGGCAAAATGGGAGACAGTGAAACGTGGTTGAAATCGCCTGAGATGAGGAGAAGAGCATCTGGGTGTTCTGTCTGCAGCCTGCTGGTTACTGAATGGATGACGTCACGCGCTGTCCCAGCGTTCGCCGTCGGATTTGCATAAACAACAATGCAGATCACGTGTGAGTGTTCTCTCGGGAGATATGTAGGCCTCATGCTAACAGCTAGCAACTCAATGTCTTTGCTGCAGTGTCGTTGTTTAACAGTGATATGTCCCGGTCTGCACCAGTTGTTGTTAACATACATTATCACTCCACCGCCCCTAGTTTTGCCACTCTCTGGTGTTCGGTCAGCTCGTATCATGTGAAAACCCTCCAGCTCAATGTTAGCATCTGCTGCTAGTTCAGTTAGCCACGTCTCAGTAAACAAAAGGAGAGAGCACTCCCGGTAAGTGCTATCATAACGGGAGATAGCCGCTAGCTCATCTAACTTTCCCAGTATCGACCGTACATTTCCCATGACAACAGATGGAAGGGAGGGTCTGTACCTTATATTTTTTGTCCTCCGCCTTACTCCAGCCCGGCAGCCGCGACGCTTTCGCCTCAATTCTCTCGGTATGTCGAGTTTTATTTCAGAGTTTTATAACTCATTGACACTATTCTCAAGTGAAAACTCACAGAAAAGACTGAATTATTGGAAAGAAGACCTGCAAATTGAAATTTCAGAGGAACAATGGGAATTGGCTTGTACAGAAGCTCAAACCAAATCAATAAATGTACTGTGGAGTGTGACAATAATGAGGCTTATTCATTCAGACAGTTTATTTCACATCTCACACATGAGCATAGTCAGAAAAGACAGCATCTTAGACAAAACTCTTCTCTTAAATACTCAGGCCTTCCTTCAGCAGCTTCAACACATCAAAGGTTACATTGCATTCACTTCCTTAATCCTTTCACATCCTCCAAGCAGTCTCTGATACACAAAAGATCATACCGCATTCGTCCTTCACACCTCCCTGTTATCTCCAAGGAAAACTCTGCTCTTTGTTCTAGTTTAAGAGGCTACCCCATTCTGCACTCTCTAAACAACCCCCCCCCCCCCAAGTGTCTTGGATAGAAC
Organism: Pholidichthys leucotaenia; assembly: GCA_020510985.1. Lineage (NCBI taxonomy): Eukaryota > Metazoa > Chordata > Actinopteri > Cichliformes > Pholidichthyidae > Pholidichthys > Pholidichthys leucotaenia. Next base: position 219,075,741 of record CM035842.1, on the reverse strand, counting down.
AATAGAATGACAGTACATATGCTGTGGTAAAATCATTAAACATCAATCCACATGCTGCTTGGGCTTCAGTCTTCTCCCGTATCTGCTGTAACCAGGATTCACCGCCTCCGTGGCGCTGTCATGCTGGGGGGCTGATGAATGAGGGGTAAAAGTCTGTGCATGTGGGTGTTCTGGGGAATCTCTTCTCTGGGAAACTCCCCGCGGGGGTCTTCCACGCCAAGGGGCCCTCGCCAACAGCACTTGTTCGTCCGCCACAACAAAAGCGGGCTTGAGTCTGTCTATGCAAATCCTTTCCTTCCTACCCCCCAAATCTAGCAAAAAATGCTTGTCCCCCGTTTCCAGCACTCTGAATGGTCCATCATAAGGTGGGCGCAGTGGGTGGCGATGTGCATCGTGTCTGACAAAAACGAACTCCGCGTTTTTCAAGTTTTAGCCACAAAAATGCGCGGAAAACTGGTGAACAGGGCCCGGCAGCGTGCTTGCGTCTATGCTACGCTGTAACAGCTGAAACGGGGAGCTGCCCGGCGCGGGATTATCTGGGAGAAACTCCTCGGGCAGCCGAAGTGGCTGCGCAAAAACGAGTTCAGCCGGGGAAGCTTCCAAATCCTCTTTAGGCGCAGAACGTAACCCCAATAAAACCCACGGCAGCTTGTCTACTAAATTTGCATCCGTCAGTGACGCCCTGAGAGCCGCTTTCAATGACCTATGAAAACGTTCGCATAACCCATTAGCCTGCGGATTGTACGCGGTAGTGCGGTGAATTGTGACACCCAGGCTGCGGGCCATTGTTGACCAAAGTTCGGAAACAAATTGAGGGTCTCTGTCGGACGTAATGTCCGACGGGACTCCAAAACGCGCCACCCATGCTGTTAAAAACGCGCACGCCACCTCTTCGGCTGTGGTTGCCGCCAGTGGAACCACTTCCGGCCAGCGCGTGGTGCGGTCCACCATTGTCAGCAGGTGCGTGCACCCCTGTGATGGCGGGAGGGGGCCCACGAGGTCCACGTGAACATGGTCGAACCTCTTAGCCGGGATGCGAAACGGCTCCAAGGGGGCTTTCGTGTGTCTGTGTACTTTGGATCGTTGGCACGCCATGCAGGCTGCTGCCCACTCTTTCACTTGTTTGCGAAGGCTCGGCCACACAAATTTCTCTCCTACCATTTTGACCGACGCGCGCACTCCCGGATGCGACAAAGAATGAATCGAGTCAAAAACGCGGCGGCGCCATGCGGTCGGTACCACGGGACGCGGTCGCCCCGCGGAAACATCACAGATTAGGGGGGGGCATACCGTCTTGCAGCACCCTGCTCTCCAGCCTTAACCCTGTTGGTCCAGACTGGAGCGCGCGCACATCCGCGTCACTAACCTGCTCCGCGGCCATGGCTGTGTAATTTATCCCCACGCGGACCGGGGCAGCCACGGCGCGCGAGAGGCAGTCTGCCACTACATTCAGTTTACCCGACACATGTTGAATATTGGTAGTAAACTCTGAGATCGCGGCCAGCTGTCTCTGCTGCCGGCCCGACCACGGTTCTGAAACCTTGGCCATCGCGAATGTTAGTGGTTTGTGGTCAACGAACGCGGTAAAACAGCGCCCTTCCAGCCAGAACTGGAAGTGGCGAATGGCCAAATGGAGAGCCAGCAACTCTCTGTCGAACGCGCTGTATTTACGTTCACTATCACGCAAAGTCCTGCTGAAAAAGGCGAGCAGCTGCCAAGCCCCGGCTACATGCTGCTCCACGACCGCCCCTATGGCCACATCTGACGCGTCAGTAGTGAGCGCTATGTGGGCCGTTGGGTCTGGATGTGCTAACAATGCAGCATTTGCCAGGTCTGCTTTGACTTCCGAGAACGCCCGCTCTCGCTCCGGGGACCATTCAATCTTATTCAAAGGTTTCTGTTTTTTGAGCGCGGCGTACAGTGGTTGCATGAGCTGCGCTGCGCGGAGAAGGAAACTGTTATAAAAATTCACCATTCCCAAAAACTCCTGTAACACCCTGACCGTTTGCGGCCGGGGAAAATCTGCTACCGCGCGCACTTTGTCAGGCAGCGGGACCGCTCCTTCGGGAGAGACGCGGTGCCCCAAAAAATCAATCTGCGTCACCCCGAACTGACACTTCGCTGGGTTGATTATTAAACCGCGCTCTCCCAACCTCTGGAAAACGGTCATGAGGTGGGTTTCGTGTTCGTCTTCGGACGCGTTGGCTACCAAGATATCGTCCAAGTAGACGAACACGAAAGGGAGATCGCGCAGCACTGCGTCCATCATGCGCTGGAACGTCTGTGCCGCCCCTTTAAGCCCGAATGGCATGCGCAAAAACTCGAATAAACCAAACGGAGTTATCACCGCTGTTTTGGGTATGTCCTCAGCGCGCACTGGGACTTGGTGGTAACCGCGGACCAAGTCTATTTTAGAAAAAACGTGCGCTCCTGCCAATTGAACAGAAAAATCCTGGATGTGAGGAATTGGGTAGCGGTCGTGCGCTGTGGTGTTGTTCAACCTGCGGAAATCCCCGCAAGATCACCACGAACCGTCAGCTTTAGGGACCATGTGTAGCGGGGAAGCCCATGGGCTGTTTGAACGCCTGATGATGCCCAACCTTTCAAGGTTGGCGAACTCCTCGCGCACTATGGCCAGTTTAGCTGCGTCCAAGCGCTGAGGTTTTGCAAAAACGGGCGGCCCGGTGGTGGTGATAAAATGCTCCACCCCGTGTTTAGCGACGGCTGCCGAAAATGTTGGGACTGTGAGTGCTGGGAACTGAGTGAGCAGTGTGTGGAACTTACCGCCTGCAGCTGTGACATTGGCTTGTGCTGTTGGCCGGGACGCTCAAGCTGTACAGGGGATAGAATCAAAGGACAGAGCATTAACCAGGCGCCTGTTAGCGACATCAACCAACAAACCATGTGTGCACAAAAAAATCAGCCCCCAATATATTGAAATTCAATGCTGCTATGACAAAAGTCCACTCAAATGCACGGCCATTAAGAGACAGAAGTAGAGTCCTCTCACCAAAGGTCTTAATCTCCGAGCCGTTTGCTGCTGCCATCTTAGGGCCGCCAGATCCTGCCAGCCGGTCGGCGTAGGACGGCATGATGAAACTCATCTGGGCGCCGGTGTCCACGAGGAAATGCCTCCCCGAGCGTGCGTCCGTCAAGTAGAGCAGCTTGTTCTCCTCCCCGAGGGCCGCAGCTGCTACCGACCTCCCGGTCTTGGCGTTTCCCGAGCGCTTGAACTGGCACGGTGGTATACATTTGCGTGCCTTCTCTGCAAAGCGGCGGTGGTAGAAACAAAGGGTGTCTCCTCCGCGTTCCTTGGCCCCCGCCGCTGCTGTCGTCGGTGGTTCTGCTACTGCCGTCAATGGCTCCTTGCCTCCCCCGGCCGTCGCGCTGAGCTCCGTCGTTGCCGCCGTGGTCGTGAGCTCTCTGCTGGCCATGATGATCCGGTGTGCTTCTCGGGCCAGCGCACGATAGTCCCGCTCAGCCAGCAGCAGCGAATTGGCCAGGGTCGCCCTCGTCGCTGACGGAAGGTTCCGGAGGAAGAGGTGGGTAAAAATGAAGTGGTCATCTTCTGAGCCCTTCAATCTCAGCATCTTCTCCATCAGGTCAATAGCCGTCCCATCTCCTAACCCGGTCCGCGCCAGGAGTCTCTCTGCTCTCTCCTCAACTGAGAGTGTGTAGTGCTGGATGAGTGCAGCCTTCAACGCGCCGTACTTGTCGCTGGTTGGTGGCTGATCCAGCAGGCTCTCCACATGCTGAGCCGTGTGGGCGTCGAGCTTTGCGACCACATGGTAGAATTTCGTGTCATCCACCGATATCCCCCGGAGGGCGAACTGCGCCTCAACTAGGTGGAACCAGGAGCGCGGATTGTGCTGCCAAACATCCGGTAGCTGGATTGTAACAGCATATGCTTGGCTGGGGGCTCCCAACGAGGCTGGCTCCGGGGATCTCTCTTCGTGTTGCATGATACGTCTTGGGTCACCAGTGTGGAGTGTGACAATAACAAGGCTGATTCATTCAGACAGTTTATTTCACATCTCACACATGAGCATAGTCAGAAAAGAGAGCATCTCAGACAAAACTCTTCTCTTAAAGGGGACCTGTGGTGGTATTGAAAAAAAAAGATATTATATTGAGCCCCTGTCTCACGTTCTAGTTAAAGTTTAAGTTCAAGTTCAAAGCAATGCGATATAAATCCATTGCTGATGTGCTGGTTCAGCTATGTCAGCAAAACATGGGCACAGCCATACTGGCGGCTACATGGCCTGCCAGGACGCTTCCTGTGACATAGTAGTGTGGATACCACGATCTGGATCAATATTGGCTGAGCCTGGAGTGCCCGGATGAGCAGTGGCTTTCGGGATATTCAAATTCAAACGTTTATTTCAAACTCAGGGTTCATATTAAATGCAGAACTAAAACGAGTAGAAAATAAATAAATGCTTAAATTCAGCAGGTTGTCTCGTCTGATCTGAGGTCGTAACGGCCGCCAGACAGCCGGGGATTCGGCGCTGGGCTCTTCCCTCGCCGCTAAAAGTATATACAGATCAGCAGACACTCAGCGCTCTCGTAACAACAAAAACATACAATGTGATATGGATATCGCAACATGGCAGAATGTAAAGCCTTTGGATGTCTCAATAATAAGTGAAAAAACAAAAATAAACACTTCTTTTGTGTACCCAAACCCAGCTCACCTTGTCGGAAGATCGTAGCGGAAAAGTGGTTGCGCAATCTCGGAACAGGACACAGACGTTTCCTTTCGGACGAAATTCCGTTGTGTGTGAGGACCACTTCGTCACTTTCACCCTCAGAAGACCTTTCTGGCTCAAACCTGTAGCCATGTTGACCGAATTCTTCCTCAGACTCCGACAATTCAGCCATAATAGAACAAAAACACTGACAAAAGCACCCTATTCGCTGGTACAGGCGAAGTATTGACTTTTCAGTAGCAACGTAGTGACGTCACATCCGCATGTGTCATGGCTGCGCGCATAGTTTTCATTGGCTGGCCATGCCGGCGGTCGTATTTGCATATTTCTCTGGTGGTAGATGGCTGGCAATAATTATTTAACCAAATAACGAATACTTTGCCTAATGTTTTCAAGTTGAATGCGTTTAGACCCCCACAACAGGTCCCCTTTAAATACTCAGGCCTTCCTTCAGCAGCTTCAACACATCAAAGGTTGCATTGCATTCACTTCCTTAATCCTTTCACATCCTCCAAGTAGTCTCTGATACACAAAAGATCATACCGCATTCGTCCTTCACACCTCCCTGTTATCTCCAAGGAAAACTCTGCTCTTTGTTCTAGTCTAAAGCCACATTTCCACTATATAGTTCTGCACTACTCTTTTCTTTTCTTTACTACTTGTTTCTCCCGCGGCTGCGCCTCCATCACAGCCGCGGAAAGCCGAGTATTGCTGGGGTGGGCAGGATCGAGGTGGCGCTACACTGCTGACGTAGTAAAGGACGCGACCGACTCCTCAACAACAAAGAAAAAATAGCAGATTACGAGCGAAGGATTTCCACTGTGGTCACTATTCTTCTGTGGGTTTTTAACGCAATGAATATCTTTAACGCGACAAGAGAATTTTACAGGAGAAGACGACGTGGATTGAGACAACACACGTTGGAGCAGGAGAGGAGAATAGCGGTTGCCCAGGAGGAATCTGAAGCAGCTGCATATGAAGCAGAGATCATTCAGAGATCATTTCATTTGTTCAGTGTTCATGTGCATACATATGTCAAACGTGTTTTAAATAAAATGTTGTGCACTTTTAAACTACGTCGCCTCTGTTGTTCAAAACGGTTAAATGTTAACAGACGGTTAATTAAATGCTGAAACACCGGGGTAATTTAAAATAATGCAGAAGCTTAATCCTAAACCCCTTTAACTTACCAAATAATTTATAATATTATAAAAAAGCCAATCCAAATCTAGACCCATTTTGTGTATTGTGTAATAATGATACACTGATGATAAACTGACTTCCCAAAAAAAGCAGCAGCTAGACAACGCACTTTTGGTTTGATGGAATTGCCAATTGACCTTGGAATTATATGTGGAAACTTGTTATACTTCCAGTTAACTTTAACTTACCAAATAATTGATAATATTATAAAAAAGCCAATCCAAATCTAGGCCCATTGTGTATCATTTGAGTATCATTTTTCCCATCTATTGTTATTTATAAGGGTTATCTGTTCAGTGGTGGCTAATTACACACTAAAACAACGTAGAAATGACTCCAAAAAAAAAAAAATGCTGCAGCTAGACAACTCACTTTTGGTTTGATGGAATTGCCAATTGACCTTGGAATTATATGTGGAAACTTGTTATACTTCCAGTTAACTTTAACTTACAAAATAATTAAAAATATTATAAAAAAGCCAATCCAAATCTAGGCCCATTTTTTGTATTGTGTATCATTTGAGTATCATTGTACAATCTATTGTTATTTATAAGGGTTATCTGTTCAGTGGTGGCTAATTACACACTAAAACAACGTAGAAAATGACTGCAAAGAAAATGCTGCAGCTAGACAACTCACTTTTGGTTTGATGGAATTGCCAATTGACCTTGGAATTATATGTGGAAACTTGTTATACTTCCAGTTAACTTTAACTTACCAAATAATTGATAATATTATAAAAAAGCCAATCCAAATCTAGGCCCATTGTGTATCATTTGAGTATCATTTTTCCCATCTATTGTTATTTATAAGGGTTATCTGTTCAGTGGTGGCTAATTACACACTAAAACAACGTAGAAATGACTCAAAAAAAAAAAAAATGCTGCAGCTAGACAACTCACTTTTGGTTTGATGGAATTGCCAATGAACCTAGAAATTTTATGATGAAACTTTTTTTAATCCTACTAAATACTGTGACATTGTCACACTGCCCAACACCAAATTATAATTTTCTTTTTCAAACAAAAGATCACTATGGATCTATTGAATCACAATAGCATAGGTTTATCATATTCATGTCAACGTTTACAACATCGAAAATGTTATATTTGGGTTTACATGTATGGGTATTTTCGCTTTATATTATACTAGACTGCTTATAATTTATTGGAATTCTCAGAATTTGGAATGCAGATAGAACATTCAATTCACATGTACTTACCTTTTACCTAATTCAACTTTTACCTTTATCAGTGTCTACTGCTGAATGTAAACTACACCTGTGCAACTGCTTACAATTTTACTTAAAAACTGTACCCAATGTAGAGCAATGGATACAGCAGTGGTAATTTTTATTAAATTTAACAATAACAATTACATTACTATTAAAAATCTTGACACCTTTATGGCTGAACAGCAGGATTAGGGTCATATGAGGCAATGGAATGTGTATGTAATTATTCGCCTTTATCATCCAGTGTTATAATATACAAACCACACTTTTATCCAAAAGACTAACATTTTATTACATTACAAATATTCCCAAAACATGTTAACAAATGGGGAGCTTTCAGCACTTCGACCAGACTGCCAAAATGGATTAGGAAGTATCCGTGGAAGGAAGCCGTCTCTGTCAGCTCATCCCTTCTTAATGCGGCTAACTGCAGGTGTCTTTCACGCTGTTCGTGCTGCCGTTGATGCTGTTCGAGCATCCTTTCATGGATCCGCATCTCCTCAGCATGATTCTGGGCCATCAGTGATGCAAGGTCTGCAATCTTTTTGCTTTTCAGCTTGCCTATATGAAAGACAGAAGTCATTGTATTTAGATAACACCGGATCAAAACATGTCAGAAAAAATATTACGGAATTAAACTGTTGAAAGCCTGTGGTGGGATGCTTCGTTGCTGTATTTAAGCTCAACTGTCATGTTGTTGCCCCTCAGTAGAATGGACTATATGCAACTTCTGTGGTGATGTGGTCAGGCCCCCCTTCATTTCAAAAAGGATTAATTGTAAAAAGTATTTTGATTTAATGGGTTATTTTTAAAAGAATTTCTTTGTACTGTGGCCTCATAAATCAGAATGGATTAATAGTGTTAGCTGACTTGAAGAATTTCAATCAAGCATGTTGATTTGAAGTCGGTACATGTGCTCCTTTTTTTTTTTTTGTGAAAATACAACAGTATTTCCACCACCAACACACCTATAACACTGGGCCACTGTGGCTATGAACACCCATGAATCTAGTATTTTTATAAACGTAGAAAGACATTTTAAATTCCTTATTATGCGTCTACAGAAAATAACAATCACATATAAAAACAACCGGGTGGTAATTTTCAGTTTGTTGTGCCTTACCAGCACTTGACCGGGAGATGCAGGATGGTGATGGAGCTGGCAGTCCAGTGAGGCGGACCCGAAGGGATTTGAAAACTGTGTATAGAAGGAAAAAACACACAATAAAGCTCACAAAAAAAGTGCAACATGTACCGCAAACACAAAACTTTTTAACCAGAATACAATAAGCTTACGTCAGCGTTTTGTTCACGTGAATACTGAAATAAAAGCGCGATTCAGCAGCTTGATGCGAGGTAGCAGCAAGGTACAGAGGTAGCTAGCTATTAGTGGGCTAGCCATCACCACAATTGCCCACAATCAAACAACTTTCTTTATTGCTTAAATAAAGTGCGCTTTTGACCGAAAGGCAAGAAGACGGACAATAACAAAACAACACTCACCGTCACCGTTTTCCAATTGCGTGGCCGTGTCGAGTCCAAATTATCTGCGGGAGCAGATAGCAGGCCGGACACTTCCTGGTATATTTTTTCATTGCGAGTTGCCCCACCAACTCGCTCTGGATGTAGTCATCGGCTACGAGGGACAGAAAAGTCCGCACCTCCTCGTTTGTTCATGGAATAAACTTGCGCGTGGACATCGTTATATGAGAACACAATTGTGAATCCAGTCACCGCGGTTACTCGCTGAAATTACAAATGGCGGTCGTGTAGCTTCAACAGAAAACAAAACGGACGCGTTTGGTGACGTTACGCCCTGACCAATCAGCGTTTAGCAGTCGATTGACGTAAAATCACACCTCGCTTTTCGCTCGGCTGTACCCTGCCTCTGAACAGGCACGAAAATCGTAACGGTTAAACCGTGAGGACTTGGGTGGAAATGGCGAAAAACCGAACCAAGTAAAAAAAAGTAAAGCCCAGGTGATACTGGTGGAAATGGGGCTTAAGAGGCTACCCCATTCTGCACTCTCTAAAGTACGTCTTAAATTGATACATTTTAAATGGTTAATGCGGATGTATGTTACACCAGTGGAGTTAAATAGATATAACAAAAACATACCAGATACATGCACAAAATGTATGGAAAGTAAAGGAACCCTATTTCACTGTTTATGGGAATGTAGAAAAATCAGAATGTTTTGGGAAGAGGTGAGGGTAACAATTGAAAAAATAATTTCAAAACAATTCACATTGAACCCTAAACTGTTTTTGTTGGGTCTGTATCCAGAAAAGCATAACTTTAATAAGAGTGAAAGAACATTCATAGACCTCGGTTTGCTTAATGCCAAAAAATGTATTGCACTACTGTGGAAAAAGACTCATAGACCAGATGTGACTCAGTGGTTAAGACAGATGTTAACAAACCTTCCACTAGAAAGAACATACATACTGAAATCAAAAGAAAATGTGTTCGAGAATATATGGAGACCTTTCATTGATTATGTAAAGAAATTAAACATAACTTCTGAAGAAGAAGGTGAATGATGTGTGTGGACCTTGTAAATTCCAAATTGGTGAATGTATAATATGTATACTTATGTAATGGATTACCTAGGCTAAACAGAGGAGCATTGTTCATGACTTGCCTTTGTTAGTGGTTGTTGGTGTTTTTAGTACATTTTTTTTTGTAGTTAGTGTTTTTTTTTATTATTATTTTTAAATTACTTTAGTGTTAGTGTTTGATTGTTTGTGCCATGTTTGTAAAAAAAAAGGTTCAATAAAAAATACTGTGGAAAAAAAAAAAGAGGTAAAAGTGTTTGTGCAATGTTGACAGGCTTGTTGGTGTGGTGGAAGGCCAAATGACCTCGCAGGCCTAAAGGATGAGGGCCATGGGTTTTCCTTGTCATTCACGGTATTTATGATGCATTTTACTGGGTTATTTCATGTTTTATCGTTATGACTGACTTTGTTTGGATCTGAGATGTGCATTTGTGAGTGGGCCCTTAGCAATGCACAAAAAGTTAGTATTGTGTGTATTTTACTGTTTAATATGTATAACTGTTGTTGGTTTTCTTATTGTTAATGTGGGTTTTGTATTCTGATTTAAACAGGAAGACAAGCCACTATAGTTATTGATGCACTCAGTTTCTGAACAGTTTTTATTTAAGATTTGTCTATTTTAAAAGAAGTCAGTTTTTCATTCAGGATAAAGAACCTCTTTATATTTTTGTGTTTTGTCTTGAGCTCATCTGGCCAGACACCACATTAAGAAACATTCACCTATTCCACTCCGCCCTCCCTCTTAAGTCACTTAGCCATTAGCTGGGTAGCTTTGAGCCTTTATCCTTTATCCTCCTTCTAGCTCAGATCAGCGGTGCTGACTCATATACATCTTCAACCAACCACAAGTCAAGTTGGCCCTGGGATTTCCAAGGGAAGTGTCCCGCGGACCAGTGGCGGGAGGCCAGTGCTGGCCCCTCAAGGCTCAGTGGGGGACCTGCCCGGGAGCCGCAACCAAGCATCTCAAGTAGCAACTCTTGCCACTCCATGGGACACTGGAATAATGTGCAGAAGCAGGCTCCATTTGTAGCTGATGCCTGCTGCCGCGACAGCAGCCTAGTAGAGTTGGAAGATTCATGAATGATTCATTAGAATGTACTACTTCTTTTGGGTGAACAAACTGTACTGAATCACCTACCATAGCTGAACGAATCACTTATGAAACAGTGGCCATTTCATCGTCCGCTTCCGTATCACGTACACTTCATTGACTGGTAGTTCTCCTAGCCTTCTGCAGCCTATTACAGCCTCACAAACCCGCAGCTCCAGAAGGAGCCGCTTTTATTGGACGAGTTGTTCATCAAAGTCTCCTGCAGGAAGTAAACAATGGATGGATTCAGCATGGCATTGCCTCGACAATAAGTGAATATCTTGAAAATGAAGCTGTAAAAGTGATTTTGAAACAAGAAATATATCGTTCAGTTGCTGAATCCCTTTTTTTATGACACGCATCTGCTCTCAGTTCAGTCAGTGAACGTACTGAAGAGCAGTGAACGAAACCCCACCTGCTTCGTTCAGTTGCCTCTCTCACTCTCTCATCAGTTCAGTCAGTGGATGTACTGAAGAGCAGTGAATGAGCGAGCCCCACCCACTCCTTTCAGCTGCATTTTTTTCAGTTTAATGAGTGGCAGGCAGTTAGAGCTCCAGTACAGCACTGTACTGGAGTGCTAAATGTGAATCCTTATTTAACTCTTATTTAGATCCTCTACCTGAACAACGAGAGCAAGTTTTTAGCCAAAGTCAAATTCCTTGTATGTGTTGTGCATACTTGGCCAATAAAGCTGATTCTGATTCTGAGTGATTCGGTGTACGAATCTTTAGAACAGATTTTTTTAGTGAACGAACCAAAGTGATTCAGTATGTTTTAGTGAACTGTGGATCCCCTCACTAGTCCCTAGAGCAGGAGTGTCAAACTCATTCCATGGAGGGCCAAGACCCTGCAGGTTTTACCTCCACCCAATGTCTTCAGCAGGTGTTTTCATCGATCAGCAATCAGTGGGAAGAAATTCAGTGAAATCACCTGTTGAAGACACTGGGTGGAGGTAAAACCTGCAGGGTCTTGGCCCTCCATGGAATGAGTTTGACACCCCTGCCCTAGAGCATGCAAGTACAGGAACACACATGAATGAGTGGCCAAACCGCCAGCTCAACCAGTAGTCCAAGCACGAAACGTAAGGTCAAAAGTTGCTAGATGAACAAGGATTCCATTGGGGGTGAGCAGATTTTATACAGCCCATCATCCATGAATATACAAAAAAGTATACAATCCATAGTTATAGGTCAGGATCCAGAGGTGAACCTGTGTAGCAAGTTTGGTGACCATAGAGAGCTTCACACATTCTATGGTAAGAGAGCACAGGGAGTATCAACCTTTTGATCCCAAACCAGTAGTCAGGGGTCATGGTTTGAGAATGAACCTGTGTACCAGGTTTGGTGACCCTAGCTTTCTTTGTTGTTGAGATATAGTTTATAAGCCATTTTGATATTGACCTTTGACCTTGCAATCCCAAAACCATAGTCATACTTCAGGGTCCTTCTTCTGGCTTTCAGAGAGAGCAGACGCATTTCTTCTCCTCTCCTCTCCTCTCCTCCCTTCACTGATCCCAGCTTGCTGTGTCCTGTCTGTGTCCGCTCTTCTTCTCGCTGCATCTCGATCCAAACGGAAATTATGGAATTGGTGAGCTGGGCTTTAAATGCAATTGACACCACTTTTTCAAACAGAAATTCGGGCCCGGGGGAGCCCAAGTGAGAGACTCATGGGACAATTGGAAACTCATGTGTCTGTGTGATCTTTCGATTGAAGATGTGGAAGACATCTACCTGTTTGGCTTCATGATCACAGGATTTCTGCCATTTGGCTTTGGAGTTTTCCTGGTGTATCGGAAACTAAAGAAGTTGGAAAGAGCTAGTCAAAATGCGGTCCTGGCGAAGCTCCTTCAACAATTCGACCAGTTGGGGAGGGCACTGATTGCGGCTAATAGCAAACTGAATCGGAAGGTGGGAAACATCTCTGAGTCGCTGGGTGCTCTCCAGGGAATGATTTTAATGCCTGGGAATGTAAATGTAAATTGCGATGCACAGAATCGCATGAGAGGTGAAAATTCTATGCTCTAAGTGAACTGTGCTTATCAGGCCTTGATTCGGCGTCCTTGGGAGAACTCATTCCTCCAGGAGAAAAGATAAGGCAGAAGGGAGTTTTGGCTTCTCTCTAACCCAAACATTCTGATGTGCAGCAATCTGAACTCTCTATGGACAGCGTTATCATGTGACTGACTAGCATGGAATTTTACCATCTGACATGCACTGAGGAGAGTTGAACTCTTGTGGACATGTTATCTATCTATGTTTAGGATACCATGGACATAACATCTAGTCGTTGCTTAGGAGAGGAATTTTGTTGTTCATCAGTAACTGACACTTCACACCGCATTCACACTGCATCCATGAATATTACATGACTGATACACACACACTGTCTCTCTCAACTTGCTCTGTTAATGTGTGAAACTGTAACTTATCTGCTAAGTGTGCAATTAGAGGTTTTTTTTCTATGTGATCATAATCTTGCTCACTCGAGCTATATTTTGATAACTATGCTTTTTTCTCTCTGCCCAATGTGTCACCCCTCCCCCTCCCCCTCTTTACCCCCACTGTATGAGGCGCCTTTCGGCTGCCGCGTCATTAGGGAGCGCTTAACATGAGCGCACCTTAATGTCAAGTAAAATTCCTTGTATGTGTAAGCATGCTTGGCAATAAAGTTCATTCTGATTCTGATTCTGACCTATGTACCGAGTTTGGTGACCCTAAGTTTACTTGTTGTACAGTGATAAGGCATAGGGAATGTTAACGTTAATCTTTGACCCCAAACCCATAATCAGAGGTCAGGATCCCAAGGTGAACCTGTATACCAGGTTTGGTGCCCTAGCTTGACTTGTTTTATAGTAATAGTAAATGTAGCATTTAACATAGTGAAACTACAATGTTAACTTTGAACTTTGACCCCTTGGCCCCAAATCCATAGTTAGATCAGGGCGTATATCGTCCAAGATGTGTATTAGATACAACTACTGTACCAATTTGAAAAGCCTACATCATTTCTTTCAGTAGTTACTGTGTTTAAAAGATTTAGGGAAAATCCGACCTCTGACTTTTGACCTCAAGGTTATCCGATCAGAGTGAAATTACAAAATGCACATCATCAGAGTATATCGAACCATGGTACCAAGTTTCAAATCATTCGAAACAAAACTGTAGGAGGAGTTGATTTCACAAAAGTGGGACAGACAGATGGACAGACCCATAACATAATCCCTCTTCGGTCTTTGCCCAAAGGGCTCTTTGACCACTTTGGGCTTCGTCCGGTGGGAAATGAAAATGAGCCATGATGACATGAGATATATTATCAACTGTGGATTACTGGGACAGGTGGTAACAGGGATGGCTATTAGGGTGGCTAAGATTTGAAGAAAATAACAATATAAGCCGCACTTGGTGCGAGCTTCCTAGTGCCAGTCTTAGCTCAGGCTTAGCTGTTAACTCCCCTTCTATCTACATGACAGACAGCTAGGCAGGCCAATAATAGAGTAGTGAGCAGGTATCCAGGCTAGTGACATTTACCTTTTAGTGGCGTTTTCCAATTCTTGACATAGAGGAAAAACCCAGACAGAGTCCAAAACATTTGTTGGAGGAATAAAAATGAGATAAAGGCTGTTTCTGTGTTTTTGTTTTTTTTTAAAGAGAAGTGACTGTTTTGATATATTTTTTTGATAATCACATGACCAAAACCCGCTAAACTGCTGTTTGGAACTTTATACTTAAAAGCTTGATAATGTGTTTGTCATCAAAACAGCCAATTCAGTTCCCGTTTCAAAACATGCTTCATTAGAACATAATCAACATCCTCTCATACATACCAACATATTTCCTCCAAAAGCTTCCATAAATCAAAGTTGTCAAGATTGCTTATTAAATGCAACCTACACACACAGCCAACAGATCACACACACAATATCCACCCATCTACCTTGGCAACCTACAAAATGTGGAGGTCAGTTAACTGTTGTGAAAAGGTCAGGGCAGGATGGTGCTCAGCCAAGAAAACCACACATGAATACTCAGACCAAGGAAGTTTTACCTCTGAGAAATTACATTGGTTTTTGCCCTTATAAATTTAGGACTATTGTACATTTGAAACTTTATTCTCATAAATTTGTGAGATTTTCTCAAAACTTTCAGACAATTTTCTTATAAATTTATTACTTTTTCCTCATTGATTTGTGGGTTTGTTACTCCTAAATTCATCTCCATTTTATAATGAATTTATGATGTTTTTCCTTGAAAAGTCTGTGGTAAAATTGTGACTTTTTACCCACATATTTGAACGTTAATTTGCAGAGCCATAACAGAATAATGTGTTCTTTATGAATAAGACAATGTTTAATTCAATCAAATTCATTAAAATGACCAAAGATGCAGTTGCTTCCTTTGTAACCCCCTCTGGTCAAAACCCCCTAAATGTTGGTTGCTATGCCTCCTCTCTCTTACCAAATAAATCCAGACAGACCCAAAAATGTTCAACTTTTTGCACAATAGTCATAAAATCCAAGGCTGGCATCATAAATCCCAACGTGAATTAAAGGCATGGGTTACCTTCTGGGGAACAAAAACAAACTACCCAATACCTGATGATCCCCAACACTAGTGATACTATATGAAAACACTAGGACTAACTCGTCTAACACCAACCTGGAGAAAGTCCAAAGATTTCCAAATGTGAATGAAAAAAAAAAAAAAAACCCACTAATAATGTGTTGGGTTTCTATATCTCAAGGAAAAACGGAGGAGACCGAGTCTCACTCCACTTTCTTTTTCTCTGCTCCCCTGCCTATTCAAATAACTGTGTGGGAGTGTGCATCATGAGAGAGGATAAAGTGAAATAATAGACCTTTTTAACGGCCTCTTTAACAGCCTCTCCCCATTTTCTCACTGATAGAGGATTGTGATCAGTGCCGCTAAACTCCATTTTAATACCTACTGAAACCTTCCTACAGCCGCTCTATTCATTCAGCTCTGAAGCAGCAGTGAATCAGGGAGCTTCTCAAATACTGAACTTGACAATAATGCATTGCACCACCCTGCCACCGGGTCGGCTCTGGCCTGAAACATTTTTTTTGGTGAACAAAATGAGACATCTTTGGTACAGGCTTTCTATTACTGTCTGACAGTGGAGCAGAGAAAAGGACTGGAGCTGGCGTTCTCAGACATTTAGACACGTCACCAATGGAACAGACACAGGTTTCAGACAGGACATCAAAAAAGAAAATAATATCACTGCTGTTCTGTAGGGCTTTGCTGGAGCATCCGGCATGGCTCACTGCCTGTCTTTGCTTATACTGAATTATACAAGTCCAATTCCAGAGAAGTTGGGACATTGTGTAAAATGTAAATAAGAATAAAATAGAATGATTTAAAAATCTTTTTTCAACCTATATCCAATTGTACACACTACAACGACAAGACGTAATGTTCAAATTGGTAAACTTTGTTTTGTTGCAAATATTACCTCATTTTGAATTTGATGTCTGTAGCATGTTCCAAAAACACTGGGATGGGGAAACAAAAGACTGGGAACATTGGGGAATGCTAAAAACACCTTTTTGAAACATTCCACAGGAGAACAGATTAATTGGAAACAGGTGAGTGTCATGATTGTGTGTAAAAGGAGCATTCCCAAAAGGCTCAGTCGTTCACAAGCAAGGATGGGGTGAGGTTGACCACTTTGTGAACAACTGTGTGGGCAAATAGTCCAACAGTTTAAGAACGTTTCTCAATGTACAAGTGCAAGGAATTATAAAATATTTTATCATCTATAGTCCATAATATCGTCATATGGAAGTCAGGTTATTTCGCACCTCAGACAGAGACAATGAATACACATGGGAGAGCAATGCCCAAGAGGGTGAGAGGGGGTTGAACGAAGTGTAGTGTAAATATCATGCTGTGTATGAGGAGGTGCCTTGAAGCTTGTGAAGGTGACTTGGGATATAGAGAGGAGAGCTTGCTGTAATCAGTCAGTCTGTTCTGTGCTTGTGAGATGTGAATGTGTAATAAATCGTCTGACATGAAGCTGCCTCTTCATTTACACACTCCACACTGGTGACCCAAGACGTACTATGGAACATGAGGCGAGAACCCCGGAGCCGGCCCGGTCGGGAAGCCCCAGAGACGCAGCAGCCATTCCACAGACAGCCAGGACTGGAACCCCCAGCAACGCGTGTGCAGTTTCAGTCAAGCTACCGGATTTCTGGCAGCACAACCCGCGCTCTTGGTTCCACCACACCGAGGCCCAGTTCGCCCTCCGGGGAGTAACGGCAGATGACACCAAGTTCTACCATGTGGTAGCAGCGCTGGACTCCCGCACAGCTCAGCAGGTAGCGAGCCTGCTCGATCAGCCACCAGCCAGAAGCAAATATGAGGCACTCAAGGCTGCGCTCACCCGGCGCTACACGCTCTCGGAAGGTGAGAGAGCGGAGAGGCTCCTGGCGCGGACCGAGTTAGGAGATGGGTCGGCCGTAGACCTGATGGAGAAGATGCTGGTGTTAATGGGCACGGACGATGGGCACTTTCTGTTTGCCCACCTTTTCCTCCGGAACCCTCCAACAGTGGCGAGAGCGGTTCTGGCCAATTCGCCATTGCTGACCGCGCGTGACTACCGTGCGCTAGCCCAGGAGGCAGACCGGATCATCCTCACCACCAGGGCGATCACAGTCAACGCGGCAGCGGCGAAGCCCAGCGAGACAACCAGAGGGGGCGAGGAGCCACCGACGGTAGCAGCAGCGGGGGCCAAGGAGCGCCAGAGAGACACACTCTGTTTCTACCACCGACGCTTCGGAGAGAACGCGCGCAGATGTGCGCCACCGTGCCAATTCAAGCGCTTGGGAAAACGCCGAGGCCGGCGGTCGGTAGCAGCTGCGACCCTTGGTGAAGAGAACAAGCTGCTCTACATGACGGACGCGCGTTCGGGGAGGCGTTTCCTCGTGGACACCAGAGCCCAGAAGAGCTTCATCCTGCCGACCTACGCCGACCGGCTGGCAGGACCTAGCAGCCCAGGGATGTTGGCAGCAAACGGCTCGGAAATTAAGACCTTTGGTGTGAGGACACTGTTCTTATCTCTACACAACCGTACGTACAAGTGGACTTTTGTCGTAGCAGCACTGAATTACCATATCCTGGGGGCTGATTTTCTGTGTGCACATGGTTTACTGGTTCCAAGGTTGTCATAGCCAGGAGCGGTACTTGGGTTAAGCTCCCAGTGCTCATAAAATGCTCCTTATGGCGTGCGTCTCGAAAAGCCTCTGACAACTAAGTCCAACTCCTAGCCTGCCCGTGTGGTTTAGTCTCTAAGCCCGGCGGAACTGCTTTTACTAATAGGAGAAGGGGCGAGGGCGGATCTCTGGCGCCTTAAAACCAGATGCTTCGGGTAGATGGTGGCTCGTCAACCTGGGAAGGTAGCCCATCTAGGGGAAGGTAAACCCTGATTTCAAACCTCCGCTGCCTCGCGGCACACCCGGTCACGGGAGTCAACCCTGAGGAAAAATCCAGAGTCGGAGCCCCTAAGGCAGTTCTCTGTTGTGCTCAACATCGTTCTGGCAGCTCCTGCGACGGCGCTGGTGCCAAACTATAGCAGCCCTGCTGTTCCTTTGGATTCATCAGTGACGTGGAGAGGGGGGACATGCTGCATGGGTAACATCTTGTCTTCCATATCTTCCTGCCCAGGCTTGAATCCTACCAACGCCCAACGCTGGAAGGTAGAACACCGGTGCGCATCGGCCTGTTCAGCCACAGGCGGTGCTGTTCCAGCAGAGTAGACGTTTAGGATTCTCTTCCATGGTCATCATAGGCCGACGGAGGCCGACAACATGGTTTACTGGTTGATGTTGCTAACAGGCGTCTGGTTAATGCACTGTCCTTTGAATCTCTCCCCTGTATAGCTCGAGTGACCCGGCCAACAGCACAAGCCAACGTCACAGCTCCAGGCGGTAAGTTCCACACACTGCTCACTCAGTTCCCAGCACTCACGGCCCCAACGTTTTCGGCGGCCATCGCTAAACACGGGGTGGAGCACTTTATCACCACCACCGGGCCGCCCATTTTTGCAAGACCTCGGCGCTTGGACGCAGCTAAACTGGCCATAGCACGTGAGGAGTTCACCAACCTGGAAAGGTTGGGCATCATCAGGCGATCGAACAGCCCATGGGCATCCCCACTACACATGGTCCCTAAGGCTGAGGGGTCGTGGCGACCGTGCGGTGATTTCCGCAGGTTGAACAACGCCACAGCACATGACTGCTACCCGATTCCCCACATACAGGATTTTTCCGTCCACCTCGCTGGAGCGCGCATTTTTTCCAAAATAGACCTGGTCCGCGGTTACCATCAAGTCCCAGTGCGCGCTGAGAACGTACCCAAAACAGCGGTAATAACTCCATTCAGTTTATTCGAGTTCCTGCGCATGGCATTTGGGTTAAAAGGCGCGGCACAGACGTTCCAGCGCATGATGGATGCAGTGCTGCGTGATCTCCCGTTTGTGTTCGTCTACCTGGACGATATCCTGGTAGCCAGTGCGTCCGAAGACAAACACGAAACCCACCTCAGGACGGTTTTCCGGAGGTTGGAGGAGCACGGGTTAATAATCAACCCGGCGAAATGCCAGTTCGGCGTGACGGAGATAGATTTTTTGGGGCATCGCGTCTCTCCGGAAGGAGCGATCCCGCTGCCTGACAAAATGCGCGCCGTGGCGGATTTTCCCCGGCCTCAGATGGTCAGGGCGCTGCAGGAATTTTGGGGGATGGTGAACTTTTATAACCGTTTCCTTCCCCGCGCGGCGCAGCTCATGCAACCATTGTACGCCACGCTCAAGAAACAGAAACCCGCGGATAGGGTCGAATGGACCCCAGAGCGAGAGCGGGCGTTCTCGGAGGTTCAAACAGCCCTGGCAAACGCCGCACTGTTGGCGCATCTGGACCCGGCGACCCGGATAGGGCTCACCACCGATGCTTCAGACGTGGCCATAGGGGCTGTCGTAGAGCAGCGCGTCGCCGGGGCTTGGCAGCCGCTCGCTTTTTTCAGCAGAACTTTGCGCGACAGCGAACGTAAATACAGCGCGTTCGACAGGGAGTTGCTGGCTCTCCACCTGGCCATACACCACTTCCAGTTCTGGCTGGAAGGGAGCAGCTTCACCGTGTTCATGGATCACAAGCCACTAACGTTCGCGATGGCCAAGGTTTCAGAACCGTGGTCGGGCTGGCAGCAGAGACAGCTGGCTGCGATCTCAGGGTTTACTACCGATATTCAGCATGTGTCGGGTAAACTGAATGTGGTGGCGGACTGCCTCTCGCGTGCCGTGGTGGCCATGGTCTATGTGGGGATAGATTACGCAGCCATGGCCGCGGAGCAAATTAGTGATGCAGACGTGCGCGCGCTCCAGTCTGGACCAACAGGGTTAAGGCTGGAGAGCAGGGTTCTGCAAGACGGCGCCCTCCCAATCTGCGATGTCTCCACGGGACACCTGCGTCCGGTGGTCCCGGTCGTGTGGCGCCGCCGCGTGTTTGAGTCGGTTCACACTCTGGCGCACCCAGGAGTGCGTGTGTCAGTCAAAATGGTGGGAGAGAAGTTTGTGTGGCCGAGCCTACGCAAACAAGTAAAAGAGTGGGCTGCAGCCTGCGTGGCGTGCCAACGAGCCAAGGTACACAGACACACGAAGGCTCCCTTGGAGCCGTTTCGGGTACCGGCTAAGAGGTTCGACCATGTTCATGTGGACCTTGTGGGCCCCCTCCCGTCTTCACAGGGGTGCATGCACCTCCTGACAGTGGTGGACCGCACTACGCGCTGGCCAGAAGCAGTCCCACTGGCGGCAACCACGTCTGCAGACGTAGCACACGCTTTTTTAACAGCATGGGTGGCGCGTTTTGGAGTCCCGTCGGACATTACGTCCGACAGGGGCCCTCAATTCGTTTCCGAACTCTGGTCCGCAATGGCCCGCAGCCTGGGTGTTACAATTCATCGCACAACCGCATACAACCCACAGGCCAATGGGTTATGCGAGCGTTTTCATAGATCACTGAAAGCAGCACTCAGGGCTTCACTGACGGATGCAAATTGGGTGGACAGGTTGCCCTGGGTTTTATTGGGGTTGCGCTCCGTGCCGAAAGAGGATCTGGAAGCTTCCCCGGCAGAGCTGGTTGTTGCGCAGCCCCTACGGCTGCCCGGGGAAGTTCTACCGGATAATCCCACGCCGGACAGCTGCCCGTCTCAGCTTTTGCAGCGTAGCGCAAACACAGGCACGCTGCCAGGCCCTGCCCACCACAGTTTTCCGCGTGTTTTCGTACCTAAAACTTTGAAGAACGCGGAGTTCGTGTTCGTCAGACACAACGTCCACCGCCCTCCATTGCGCCCACCCTATGATGGACCGTTCAGAGTGTTGGAAACAGGAGATAAGCATTTTGTGCTAGACTTGGGGGGTAGACGGGAGAAAATTGGCACAGACAGACTCAAACCCGCCTTTGTAGTGGCGGATGAGCAAGTGCTGTTGGCAAGGGCCCCTCGGTATGGAAGACCCCCACGGAGAACTCCCCAGGGGAACGATTCATCAGAGCAGCCACACGGACAGAGCGAACCCCCCCACCACCACCACGGCTCACCCGCAGTCGGACACACTCCCAGCAGCCCCCCACCAGCACAGCAGCGCCATGGAGGCGGTAAACCCCAGTTACAGCAGATATGGGAGGAGACTGAAGCCGAAACAGCATGTGGACTGATGTTCTATTGTTCTATCTAAGATGCTGGGGGGAGGGCGGTATGGAAGTCAGGTTATTTCGCACCTCAGACAGAGACAATGAATACACATGGGAGAACAATGCCCAAGAGGGTGAGAGGGGGTTGAATGAAGTGTAGTGTAAATATCATGCTGTGTATGAGGAAGTGCCTTGAAGCTTGTGATGGTGACTTGTGATATAGAGAGGAGTGCTTGCTGTAACCAGTCAGTCTGTTCTGTGCTTGTAAGATGTGAGTGTGTAATAAATCGTCTGACATGAAGCTGCCTCTTCATTTACACACTCCACAGTCAAAAGATTCAGAGAATGTGGAGAAATTTCAGCACGTAAGCAGCAAGGCCAAAAACCATCATTAAATGCCCGTGACCTTCAATCCCTCAGGTGGTACTGTATTAAAAACCAGCATCATTCTGTAAATTGCAATGCTCTGTTGTGTACAAATAGGACAACCCAGATAAACTTGTGATGAAGTAGATGTGGCTGGCACCATGTCACAGCAACAAAGAGTGGAAAGGAATCTGAAGGCTCTTCATTATTCTGACAAATCAGATTAATTCTGAAGCTGTGACAGTCAACTATGTGTGCCACAAATACACAAATATCACAGCAGCCGAGAGTGAACAGTTTCTTTTAAGAGCATCACATTTTATCCAGGCACTGTTTGAAAAGAGAGACTTCACAACCAGGAAACTGTTGTTGTGTTCTGGGTACTTAACAGTAGTTGGCACAGCTATTTTACTTTTAAAATTAATTACCACTAGGGCTGTCGCGGTAGAGGAATTTCCTCTGCGGTGACGGTGGATAGCTAAACACTGTGACATGTGGTATTATTGCAGATGTTTTTAGGACCCTGTGGTCTTGTAATTTAAACAGGGCTCATAACTTATGTGGCAAACAATGGAAGCTGTGACAAACTCGCTGCAGCTCCACTCTCAACTTTATGTGTGTGTGTGTGACAATTGTGCGGAGCACCGATCTTTCAAGGCATGAACTGCTGATTTTGTTAAAAAAAACAAAGAAAAAACCCCAATCATTTTCATAAAGCAGTGGTGATAACTATGGGGTGTGTGGACTGGAGACTGCAGCGATATTCAGCTTATTAAAACAGGACAGCCTCCGTACAGGACCCTGTGCGGCTCTTGACTCCGTGATTTTTGTCGCTGTCTGAAAAATCGCATTCAAACAAGCAATGCACTACGCAGTAGTTGTTTTGCTCTCAGAACTCAGTTGTCAGGCTCATACACACTCCGCTCAGAAAGAAATATCATACTTTGTGCCCTTTCAGTGCTCACTGTCACGGCAGTATTTAGCAAGGAGTCCAAACGCTTCTGCCACTGACTGCCTGTTGGAGTCCGTCTGGAGAGAGAGAGTGCCCCACACAGTGCTGCCAGCACCGGGTGGTATGGAAGCTTCCACAGTACCGGGTGCAAACATGCTGTTGGCAATAAAAATACATTTAACATTTAAGGCACATAAGGGCACATATATGAACAACGAGATTTAGCCACACACACAAAAAAAGTGAACACCGCGGTTGTTGTGGTTGCTCGTTTTCCTCCGCAGTAGGCTTGTCCATAGCGCAGAACTACATAATTGCGGTTATCGCGACACCCCTAGTTATCACAAAATAGTGTTGCAATGTCAGTCTGTGCACACTGAGAGGAGCACCAGTGGGGACTCACGGTCTGCTGTTCTTCCCGGGAAAGAACAGTGGTTGCAGCCGGTGTTATGCACCATACCACTCCGCAGTAAGGCTTGCGTTCTGCATTATATTATAAATTTTTAAGAATTGGACCTACACCACTGTATTTTTCTATCTTTTCATTTCCATACATTTTGTTCAAGAAGTCAGTGCTGCATGAAGCACTCTGGACGAGTTTTATCCAATCAGTACAGAGTCAATCCTAAATCCCACCCAGCAGTTTTCGGGGTTGCTCTGAAGTACCTACTCCTAACCCGGGCCTTCTTTTGGCTGCTAAAGGTTCTTGAAAACTCACCCTTAAGGGGAGGTTCCTGTAATGGAGACACGCACATGGGGGAGGTTCCTGCAAAATTGGTTCCTGGTTCCTGACAGTAGAAACTGGGCTATCTTTTGCTGCTCATTACTGTCATCTTAAAAATTCTGTCTGTGAAACTGTTTTATATCCCCTTTGTAGATCATCACCTTATAGTGATGGAAGGGTTTGTGTGCCCTAATGATCCCAGAAGCTATATTGTTTCATATAGGTGAATGGTCTACTGGATTCTTACCCAGCTGTTCCTGTGTCGACCCTTCTTCCAGAAAGGTGATTCTTTCCAGAACAGCCCAGAACATCACACCCAGGGAGAAGATGTCTGCCTGAGCACTGTAGGTCAACCCACCCCACACCTCTGGAGCCATGTAGAAGTCAGAGCCACAGGTGGAGGAGAAGTGCTGCCGGGGAAGGACGCCGTCCATCAAGGCTTCACTCATCTTGCTCAGACCAAAATCAGCCACCTTGACCGTGAACAAAGACATTCAGTGAGAGGAAGAAACAGAATTTTTACAGCTCAAAGTTATCCTAATTCAATCCTCTCAATTCATCCTTTGAATAAAGTCCAAGCCAACTTTCTTCTGATTTGCTGTATGCCAAAGACTCCGATTTAACAGCAGGTACATCAGGCTGTGTATGAAGGCAAAGCTGCGTACCAAAGATGGCCCAAAACTGTCAAAAACTGGAGCATAAACCTAGTACTTAAGCTTTTTTTATTATAAGCACACTTGCCTTATTATTTATAACAGCAGTCATGTTTAAAGTGAGCCACCAATGACTTTTGGTGCTGCAAACTTTGTCATTTCCATTTGTATTGTGAATCCTTTTGTCTGATCACATCTCAGCAGGCTTTGGTTACCAAAACCTTCAGACAGATAATGATTATTTCCAACTACAGTGCTAGTGTCATAAATGTATCTAAATTATCAACAATGATTGACTTAGGGCTAGGCAATTAACCGGAATAAAACTGACATTTGGGTCGTAATCTTCAGACATAATTTTGGTCATGTTTTTTTTTTCCAGTTTTTCTCCTCTTGCCCCTGTAAAACATGTGCAGGAGTGACTCTGCCCCCCAGAAGCTGTGCAGTCAGCACCGTTTGGAAGCAGCAGAACATGGCAGAAAATTTCAAAGAGTTTGTATTGAGAAGAAATGTGGTGTCCTTCCACATACACTGCATCCGCAAAGTATTCATAGCGCTTCACTTTTTCCACATTTTGTTATGTTACAGCCTTATTCCAAAATGGAATAAATTATTTTTTTTCTCAGAATTCTACACACAATACCCCATAATGATAACGTGAAAAGTTTTTGTTTTGTTTTTTTTTTAGATTTTTTCAAATTTATTAAAAATAAAAAACTGAGAAATCACATGTACATAAGTATTCACAGCCTTTACAATGAAGCTCAAAATTGAGCTCAGGTTCATCCTGTTTCCACTGATCATCCTTGAGATGTTTCTACAGCTTAACTGGAGTCCACCTGTGGTAAATTCAGCTGACTGGACATGATGTGGAAAAGCACACACCTGTCTATATAAGGTCCCATAGTTGACAGTGCATGTCAGAGCACAAACCAAACATAAAGTCAACGGAATTGTCTGTAGACCTCCAAGACAAGATTGTCTGGAGTAGGGATGGGCATAATTTACCGATTAACCGATAATTGATCATTAAGAATTTCACCGAGGAAGTTCATTTTCGTCGACAAACCGTTTTTTTTTTTTAAACAATCCGAATGTAGGTTATTAGGACTAGTGCACGGCCGTCCTCAAACAATGCAATGCATTTAACTGTGCCACTGGCAAAATTTGGGCACCAGGGGGCAACATTACACCATCGCCGTACCCTGGCGTGCCTCAGTTGATACATGCGAGCTTCCGTAGGGCAATCGCCAAATCATGAAGCGGTTACGGCGAAGTGTTGCGTGGGACCATTTCAGTTTAAAAAATGACCAGGTGTACTGCAATCACTGCAATGCAGCATACAAATATACCTCATCGACAACACAAATGATGTATCATTTGAACACCACTCATCCAAGCCTGATAAAAGACGGTGGCGGCGGTTCATCTCTAACCCAGGCTAGCCTGGACTCGATGCTAGCACGGAGGAGCTGCAGTGCTCAACGAGCAGAGAAGGCCACCGAACTGATAGTGAAGATGGTCGAAATAGACATGCTCCCTGTCAGTGCCGTGGAGGGCAAAGGTTTTCAGGAATTAACCAAATTTTTGGAACCGGAATACACCATGGCGTCAAGACGCACCGTGACGAGACGCAATGCGCAATGCGTGTGTTCACGTTTTACTGCAAACTTGTCTTAATAAATTCATCCTCGAAGAAAAACACACTGTATTTTTTTTATTATTATTCTCAATACATAAGAGTACAGTGATCCCTCACTTATCGCGTCACCCATAAATAATACGTACGTTCATTCTCTCACTCTCTCATATGATACGTGTGTGTGTGTGTAAGTGTACATACATACGTAGATGTAAATAAAGTGTACATAAATATGTTTTTAGAACTCTTTTATTCTTATAACAAGATACGTAACTCAAGATGAAAATGATTTACTGCACAGGTTAATGACAGCTTTACTGCTCCTCAGGTGCTAGAGGCGCAGGATCGTCGAGGGAAGCTGCAGGAGGCGGCGTAGTGGCTCGACGGGAAGACTATTTCGCACAAAATGGCACAAGAGAACAGCAAAAAGTTCCACGCGGCTAGACTAAGCAACACGAGCGATAGAGCAATGAATGCGGTCTTCGTTTGTTGGGTGGCCGCTCGGCAGGGAGAGAAGCTGGGTAAAACGTCTCGGCCAATCAGCTTGCGGGGTGAAACGTCTCGGCCAATCAGCTTGCGAGATTCCCGAGCCGAGCCAACACGAGAACAGCGAACAGAGAGAGAGGGATTTGAGAGAGAGAGGTGGATTTGAGCTGTGCGGCTCTCCGTGTTGATACCTGATGTTCTAATGTAGTCTACCTGCCTTGTTACCTACCTAAAAATGTTAATGATTAACCGATTATTAATCATTAATTCTCCCGACGATCGGTGAAGAAAATTTCACCGAATGCCCATCCCTAGTCTGGAGGCACAAATCTGGGGAAGGGTACAGAAAAATTTCTGCTGCTTTGAAGGTCCCAATGACTGCCTTAAAGATGCTCAGTCTTGGATGGAAACCAACTTCCTGATCTTAAACAAAAATAACATTAAAACCATTGTGTTGAGACAACATCTTAGAAGGCTATGACAGTGTCATTTACACTCTTACTTCTTATTTAAGTCTGTGTGTGAGAAACCTGGGTGTAATTTTTGATAGTGATTTTAAATTTAATAAATTAGTTCAGTGGCCAAGACTAGCTTTGTTCAATTACAACTTTTAGCAAAGATCAAGGCCCACTTCCCCAAAACTTACTTTGACAGCGTTAGACTGCGAGTCCATAGGGAACGTAAAAATGCTCTAAACCCATTTTCCTGGGTGTTCACATGCACTCCTAAGAAAAGCTCTTTGCCCTGTATCCAAGCAACCGCTTGGCCTGTCACTGAAAGCGTGCTGGGGCTTTCACACATTTTGCTCTGAAACACTACTTTCTGCACTAAACCGCATTAAACTGGTAAGAAAATGCATGTCCCTCCAAGCTTTCGCTGTTAAATATTGACCAAGGTGTACTTTTAGTCTGATTCTGACCAGCTGGGGAGAGAGGCGCAGTTGATGAGCGCTATGGCCCTCTGAAAGTTGACCTTTTTCAACTTTCAGCACAATGAGCACAGTGACAAAATATGCTGACTGTCGAGAGCGTTTTAGCGTCAGGGGTACTGAGTGCATTAAACACCAGACTACTTAGAAAATGTACAGAAAACAGTCATCCACAGCGGAAAAAAATATTTGGTGGACACGCAGCCTTATTCACACTTTAATTGCATCACACACTGACTACTGCATCTCTCTGTATACTGGTCTTGACAAGTCACTGAAATGACTGCAGAATGTGCAAAAGCAGATTACTAAAACATGGACCAAATGGGATGGTACAAACGTTCCGTATGGAGCCGTCACACTAGCTAGCGGTCACAAGTGTTTTAGTAACATGTTGATGTAACATTACATATGGAACGCTAGTATGCTAGAGTTCTGTCCATCTTCTTAGATCATACTAGCTAGCGGTCCAGGCTCCTGACATTCCGAAGTGCCTTACGTAAGGAACGTTAGATACGGAACTTTCCTTACGGAATGCTAGCAGTCCTGCTGGCTAGCGGGCAGCGCAGTTTCACTGTAGCCCGAGCACTGGGGGGGTGACAGCTGTTCCCCAGTCCTGCGAGCAAACAGCCCGTGGTGGGTCTGGGGGGGGGGGGGGGGAATCAATTCCTCAGATTGACCAACTGATCAAAGTTGAACCAAAGAAGCGTGAAGTGAAGCAGCAATGACGTTTGAAGCTTTGGATGTCATTGGTGATGCAACAGTGTTTGGACACAACCACCCATAGTAAGAACCAATGCCATCAAACGAATAGGCATTTACAGAGGAATGTATGAATGGAATCGGCTCCCCAGACATATCACACAAATAAATAGCATAGCTCACTTTAAATCACTATCAAAGCAAAATCGTTTAAATCAATGTCAGATAAAATAATGGTGATTATGTCTATTGGATTAATAATAACTAGAATTGTTGACTATAATGGATAATTATCAGCGGTAATATATCACTTATTATGATTCATGTCCAGTGTTAAGGACTACGTTATGATATATTATATGGTACCATGTTCTAGATGTGTAAAGGGTACTACATTGCATCATATACAGTGGTGTGAAAAAGTGTTTACCCCCTTCCTGATTTCTCATATTTTTGTATGTTTGTCACACTTAAATGTTTCAGATCATCAAACAAATTTAAATATTAGACAAAGATATCACAAGTAAACACAAAATGCAGTTTTAAATGAAGGTGTTTATTATTAAGGGAAAAAAAATCCAAACCTACATGGCCCTGTGTGAAAAAGTGAATGCCCCCTAAACCTAATAACTGGTTGGGCCACCCTTAGCAGCAACAACTGCAATCAAGCATTTGCAATAACTGGCAATGAGTCTTTTACAGCACTGTGGAGGAATTTTGGCCCACTCATCTTTGCAGAATTGTTATAATTCAGTCACATTGGAGGGCTCTCGAGCATGAACCGCCTTTTTAAGGTCATGCCACAGCATCTCAATCAGATTCAGGTCAGGACATTGACTAGGCCACTCCAAAGTCTTCATTTTGTTTTTCTTAAGCCATTCAGAGGTGGACTTGCTGGTGTGTTTTGGATCATTGTCCTGCTGCACAACCCAAGTGCGCTTCAGTCTGAGGTCACAAACAAATGGCTGGACATTCTCCTTCAGGATTTTTTGGTAGAGAGCAGAATTCATGCTTCCATTTACCACAGCAAGTCTTCCAGCTCCTGAAGCAGCAAAACAGCCCCACACCATCACACTATCACCACCATATTTTACTGTTGGTATGATGTTCTTTTTCGGAAATGCCGTGTTACTTTTACACCAGATGTAATGGGACACACACCTTCCTAAAAGTTCAACTTTTGTCTCGTCAGTCCACAGAGTATTTTCCCAAAAGTCTTGGGGATCATCAAGATGTTTTCTGGCAAAACTGAGATGAGCCTTTATGTTCTTTTTGCTCAGCAGTGGATTTTGTCCTGGAACTCTGCCATGCAGGCCATTTTTGCCCAGTCTCTTTCTTATGGTGGAGTCATGAACACTGATCTTAACTGAGGCAAGTGAGGCCTGCAGTTCTTTGGATGTTGTTGTGGGGTCTTTTGTGACCTCTTGGATGAGTCGTCGCTGCGCTCTTTGGGTAATTTTGGTCGGCCGGCTACTCCTGGGAAGGTTCACCACTGCTCCATGTTTTTGCCATTTGTGGATAATGGCTCTCACTGTGGTTCGCTGGAGTCCCAAAGCTTTAGAAATGGCATTATAACCTTTTCCAGACTGATAGATCTCAGTTACTTTGTTTTTCATTTGTTTCTGAATTTCTTTGGATCAGGCCTGGGTGTGGCTAGAGAAACTGAACTCAGCTTTCCAAAGATGTGATAAACCACAGTTAATTTATGTTTTTGGGGGGGCAATCACTTTTTAACACAGGGCCATGTAGGTTTGGATTTTTTTTCCCCCCTTAATAATAAACACCTTGATTTAAAAACTGCATTTTGTGTTTACTTGTGTTATCTTTGTCTAATATTTAAATTAATTTGACGATCTGAAACATTTAAGTGTGACAAACATACAAAAAAAAATGAGAAATCAGGAAGGCGGCAAACACTTTTTCACACCACTGTACATGTCTGTTCTGCTCCCCAGATGTCTATCTTGCACACGTCTGCTTTTTACCTCCGCCAAGGAGGTTATGTGATCATCGGCGTTGGTTTGTCTGTTTGTTTGTTATCAAGATAACTCAAAAACTTATGGACGGATTTTCATGAAATTTTCATATTGTCAGAAATGGGGTATCCTACAGATGATTAGATTTTGGTGGTGATCCGGATCACCGTCCAGAAGAAAACCGCCATTACGGAAAATGCCATTTTCGTGAATAACTACTGAACCACTAATCCTATCATTGTGAATCCAATTGCTAGTCATATGTTTTCATGGTCAAGGAATCTGAAAACGTACACACAAACACTGTATGGGGGGAACTGTGGCGCTTGGCGGAGGTCTGCGCTCTCCGAGTGCTTTTCTAGTTAAAAAATGTTTTATTCTGGACTTCCGGTCTGGACGCCATGGCGACTGCAGCTTAACACTGAAGTTCTCAGACCCAATCTAGGATAACACCTTGAAAATCAAACTTAACGGATTTTTGGAGGAGTGAAAATCAAAAGACAAAATCATCATGTCTAAAGGAAAACAGAAGAAACTGAAATTCTCCAGGCCAGGACACGTATCGGCCGGAGAATCCGAACTGGAAGATCTCCGTTCAGAAGACGAGGAACTGGTGATAGCTAACAAAAGGGTTAGCCTGAAATCACTATTTGAGGAGCTACGACGATTTCGCCGAGATGTTACGGCCGAATTTCGGGAATTCAGAGAAGAATTGAAAAGGACAAACAGCAGAGTGGACCAGGCCGAGAACCGAATCTTGGAAACAGAGGATCAAATAAAAGTGCTCGAAGATTCTGTGCTAGACCTACGCAAAAGACAAGCAGCTATAGAGGCTAAGCTAACCGACCAAGAAGGAAAACAAAGAAGAGACAACATAAGAATTCATGGTCTGATAGAAGGAACCGAAAATGGTTTTAACTCAATGGCAGAATGCGTGGAATCCTTACTAAGAGAGAAATTGGATATTCCACAAACCACCGACTTGAAGATAGAAAAGGCACATCGTTCATTAGCCGCTAGGCCGGCGGCGGAAGCGCCCCCACGTTCGGTGTTGGTAAGATTTTCCAATTTCAAAATAAAACAAGAGGTTGTAAGACTGGCCTGGCAGAAAAAAGGATTTATGCACCAGGAGAGAAAAGTCTACGTGGAACACGATTACGCCCCGGAGGTCCTTAAAAAGCGCAGGGAATACAATGACGCGAAAAAGGTGTTAAGAGAGAAGAAATTGCGCTTTCAGACACCATTTCCTGCGAAGTTAAGGGTCTTCTACGGCGATGAAACGTGTCTCTATAATTCGGCGGAAGAAGCAACAGCTGACATGGCGAAAAGAGGCCTCCCGGTAACGGTATTTAAACCCGCAGCAGACCCGAGTGAGAAGATCAAAGCGCAAACATGGACAACACAAAGACCTTCAAAATCCACGGACCAGCAGCGGGAAACCCAGCACCAGAGCGTCGCGGATAAACTATCCGTTTTCAGGTTGGAATAGCGACCTTTTTTTTTTTTTTTTCTTTTCTCTTGAATCAATCCGCACATCCATCCCCCCTCATACAAGGTAACAAACATTAAAGGAGATGCATATTCAGCATGTGGTAAAACATTTCATGGAACAATCATATTATTTGAAACAAATAAGTCTTTGTAATAAAAAAAAAAAAAAACTTGTTAAAATAGAAATGTGACAATAATCCACATGTTCTCCTCATACTAACAAATACTGTTTTTGCGTGAATGTTTGATGTGATGGGGGTGGGAGGGTGCACACAATTTCACAGGGTTTAGGCATAAAAGGAAAAAAAAAAAAAAATCATTACAAGTTTGGATTGGGTTCTGAAACTCACGTTAAAAGCATGGGACTACTTTCAGTGGTAAGAGAGGGCCCTCAACACGTAACAGAGTTTGAGGAATTTCCCTCAGAGCCTTCACTCCATCAAGGCTCTTACAGGGTCTTTAAAAAGACCTCAGCTCAGGAAGTTCTTATGACAGCTTTTTGTTTTAAAGTTTTTTACACTATGTTCTTAATGTTTTTCTTGTTTTTAATGTTCTTTCAGTTTCTGAGTAGCACAAAAGAGGGCCACCACACAGTTATACTAAACAAAACAACACAATGGAGAAACAGGGTGTAACCAAAATAATTTCATATAATGTAAAAGGAATCCTGAATCCAGTTAAAAGATCCAAGATTCTAGGCAAAATGAAAAAAGACAAAGCAGGAATAATACTTTTACAAGAAACCCACCTAACAGACGTGGAACACAATAAACTCAGTAGACAAGGGTTTAAAATGATCTCTTCATCTTCATATAAATCAGGGAGGAGGAGGGGAGTAGCGACATTGATATCAACCAAAATTACATTTGAAAAAAAATCAGAACACAAAGATAAAGAAGGGAGATACAGTTTGGTAACTGGGCGGCTAAAGGGAGAAGATATCACCCTGCTGAATGTGTATGCTCCCCCAGGGGCTAACTGGAAATTTTATAAAAATGTATTCGACCTAATGATAACTAAAGCTCAAGGTTTAGTGATATGTGGTGGGGACTTCAATCTTAGACTGAATCCATACTGGGATGCTTCTGGTAATTCCCCACATCAAAATAACACCCAAAACAGGAAGACTCGGATGCTACTAAAAGAATTGGGAATCTGTGACGTGTGGAGGGAACTCAACCCCAGTGTAAAAGACTATACATTTTACTCAACTCCACATTCATCTTACTCAAGGATTGACTATTTTTTTTATGTTTAATAGAGACATTGGAAGAGTAAAAACATGTAAAATAGGACTGATGGATCTCTCCGACCACAGTCCGATCTACATGGACTTAAATATCCAAAAATACACAAATAATACATTTTCTTGGAGGTTAAATTCAAATGTCCTGAAAGGACCATTGAA
This sequence comes from Pholidichthys leucotaenia, assembly GCA_020510985.1. NCBI lineage: Eukaryota > Metazoa > Chordata > Actinopteri > Cichliformes > Pholidichthyidae > Pholidichthys > Pholidichthys leucotaenia. The sequence continues at coordinate 219,042,916 of CM035842.1, read as the reverse complement.
AGATGAATTGGAATCAGATATTCTCAGATATTTGGAAGATAACGATAATGGAGAAGTATCCCCTTTAATACTGTGGGATGCATGTAAAGCTGTAATAAGAGGAAAGATTATTGCAAAACTGGCAACCCAAAAGAAACTAAGACAAGAAAAACTATCCACATTAGAGTCAGAACTTAGGAACCTAGAAAAAGAACACAAAGGCAACACTCATTCTACTGACTCGCTCAAGATTAAGGAAATTAAAAACCAAATAAATGAGATCTACACAATAGAAATCCAGAAGAAACTTACATTTCTGAAACAAAAATACTATGAAGCAGGCAGTAAATCGGCAAAATTGCTAGCCTATAAATTGAGGAAACATCAAACAGAAAGAGCAATCTACAAAATCAGAGACCCAGTATCAAAGGAAATAAAATTCAGAATTCAGGATATTCTTAAAAACTTCGAGAATTACTATAAGAACTTATACTCCCACAAAAAACATAAAAACGCATCCGAGGCATTCCTAAACACATTAAACCTTCCCCAACTTACGGAGTCACAAAATAAAACACTACTGTCAGAAATACAACCTAAAGAATTGGAAAAAGCAATTATGAAACTTAAAGCTAACAAATCCCCAGGAGCTGATGGCTATACAGCAGAGTGGTACAAAACCTTTAAACAGCAACTATCTCCTCTCCTCCTGAAAACATTTAATTATGTCCTCCACACAGGGGAAATCCCCCCCTCCTGGAGAGAAGGGGTCATTGCAGTTATACCTAAACCTGAAAAGGATAAACTAGAGTGCTCCAACTACAGACCGATCAGTGTACTAAATCAGGACTATAAGCTTTTTACCATTATCCTTGCCAAAAGGTTAGAAAATATACTGACAGACCTAATTCATTTAGACCAAACAGGTTTTATAAGACAAAGACAGACACAAGACAACATTCGACGCACTTTACACATAATTCATCATATAAAAAAATATAACTTAAATGCAGTCATATTGGGATTAGATGCTGAAAAAGCATTCGATTCGGTTGACTGGTCTTTTCTATATAGAATCTTATCCAGTTTCAATTTTCATAACAACTTCATTAGAACTATACAGGCATTATATAAAAAACCAACAGCTAAAATAAGGATTAACGGTAATTTATCATCATCTTTTGAACTGGAAAGAGGATGTCGTCAGGGCTGCCCCCTGTCTCCACTGCTCTTTGCAATCTTCATAGAACCTCTGAGCCAATGGATAAGACAAAACCAAAAAATTCAAGGTATTACACTTGGTCAGAAGGAACATAAAATAGCACTCTTTGCTGATGACATTTTAATATACCTAGGGCAGCCGGACACTTCTTTACCAGAACTAACCTCAGTTTTTTCAGAGTATGGAGATTTATCGGGGTACAAATTAAATATGCATAAAACCCAAGTTTTAACATTCAACTATGACCCAAATCATTATTCACTAAGCAAACTCAAAACTAACTGGGAGTCGGAATCTATGAAATATCTGGGGGTCAATATCCCGAAACAACTCAACAAAATTATATCACTAAACTATGATCCACTGGTGACAAAAATAAAATCTGACCTAGCAAGATGGAACATGATACCATTCTTGGGTACTGCACAAAGAATTGAAGCAGTCAAAATGAATATACTTCCACGTCTTCTATACCTTTTCCAAACAATACCGGTAGAACCTCCCAAAAAAACATGGCAGGAGCTGGACAGAAGGATCTCAAGATTCATATGGCAGGGCAAGAGACCTAGAATCAGATATAGAACCCTACAGCTAAACAAAGACAAAGGTGGGCTCGCGCTGCCAAATATCAGGGACTACTTTAAAGCCGCACAAATTAAAACTTTAGTAGAGATATGTAACCCAGTCTACACTGCACAATGGAAGGAGATCGAATGCCAAATAACAAGTGACATCCCCCTACAGGCGATAATAGGGAACAATGTCTTACCTAAGCTTTTGAATAACACTAACCCGTGGATAGAGACCCCGCTAAAAATTTGGTTTAAGATGGTCAGAGAGAATCAAACTAAAGAGCCCTATCGACTTCTGCAATGGATCGCCTATGATCAGGACTTTACTCCTAATAAAACAGACACCAGATTTAAAAAGTGGAAGGAGAAAGGGCTGATAAAATATTACGATTTTTTTAAAGGGCAAATCTTAAGAAGTTTTGAAGATTTGAAAAAACAAGGCCTAATAAATCAAGACCTTTACAGGTTCTTCCAGCTTAGACACCACATAAACAATATACTTAAAAAGGAGGTTTTGGAAAGGGCCCAGTCAGGTGTTCTGAAGGTCTTCTTAATGGCATATAAAGGGATCCCAGGGATCAGATACATTTCTAAAATATACCAAGGTCTTCAAGACTTAAAAGGAGACAACACATCTTATATAAAAGAGAGATGGGAAAAAGAGGGGAATTTCACTTTACAACTGGAAATATGGGAAAAGCTAAATAAACAGCAATGGAAAAGTACCTCATCCCTGCAGTGGAGAGAATTTGGATGGAAAAACTTGGCAAGATTTTTCAGAACACCTGCACAAAACAAATTTACCCATAAGGGATTGAACTGTTGGCGCTTGTGTGGTGAAAAGACTGCAAATCATTTTCATGTGTTTTGGTCATGCCCAGTTATCCACCAATATTGGACCAAGGTACAGACAATATTGGGGAAAATATTCAAAATTACAGTTCCCTTTTCTTTTGTAACTTTGTATTTGGGTTTACTACCGGACTCACTGGAAAGACGAGGAGAAAAATACTTATTCAATGTTTTAATATTGGCAAGCAAAAAAGCTCTAACTAAAAAATGGATGTTGAAGGACTGTCCTACACCTGAAGATTGGACTAACGTGATCCAAGACATTTACTCGATGGAAAAGTTGACATTCGCACTGAGACAGGACATGGATGTGTTCATGAACTTTTGGCAACCCTGGACCGCATATGTGTCTTCCATTAGATCTAATCTTTGACAAATACCATTTCAATAATGGTTCCGCTCTTTGTTCCAACGCTACTCAGATGCTCTTTTATCTTTATTTACTTACTTTTTCTTTTTGTTTGTTTTTTACTGGTTTGTTTGTTTTTTTTTGTTATTTGTTTCTTGTTTTTTTTTCTCTTTAAGAGTGACTGACGTCAGTTGGCGAAAGCCCTATTGTAATTGCTCAGCTCAAAGAAATTCTTCCGCCTAAACGAATGAATTTTTCACCCTCTGAACGTTAACCAAAACGCGATTTTTTTTTGCCAGACCCCTCAGACCCGGTGAAAAATTCGATAAACTGGAAAACACATCTGCCCCCCCACCTATAATTTTTGTGGGTGGGGCCAAATGTACAAGGTCTATGGAGACTGGAGACCATAAACTTTGCCGTACAGACATAAAATTTGGGTGAGGTGTGCATCACCTCAAGACATGCAAAAAACATAATTGTGGCCCATACCCACCACCAACAGGAAGGCCGCCATCTTGCCTCAAAGTCGCCCAACCTCCACTTCGGAAAAAAGTCACACCTTGCATTTGAACGAACTAGTCCTAGGGACCTGCTCCGATTGAACTCATTTTTACATGGCCGCATCTATAGGCATTGGCCATTAAAAATTGTATAAATTAAGTCAAAATCTCAAAAGGTTTGGCCAGGGCGCCATGGCGAAATTTGACTCCTCCCCTTACAACTTCAAACAGCTGTCACTTGGGCAAAAATTGTCCAATGTCCCCCAAACTTTCCATGATGAAAAATAGTCCCGCCCCAAATGCGTCAACATAAAAATACCTGACAAAAGATATAGCGCCACATAGTGGTTAACGAAAGAATTGCTGAAAACTGTTTTATTTATTATTCACGCATCACTTGCCAGACTGACGTGAAATTTTCTGAGATTAATCACACCACAGCGATGATCATAACTGCACATCAACTTTCACATGATGTCACACGTGTTACCATGGACACGCCCCCCTCACCATTCAATCCGTGAGCTTATGGGGAGAGGTGGGAAGGTCCTGGAGTCATGAAATTTGGAACATAGGTTGAGATGACTGTCATATATAGTCATATATGGGTGGACAACACATAACTGACAGGGAAGTGTTGCCCTGGTGCCATGGCGAAGTTTGACTCCTCCCCTTACAAAATCAAGCAGCTGTAGGGCCTGAGCCACTGACGTCAGTTGGCGAAAGCCCTATTGTAATTGCTCAGCTCGAAGAAATTCTTCCGCCTAAACGAATGAATTTTTCACCCTCTGAACGTTAACCAAAACGCGATTTTTTTGCCAAACCCCTCAGACCCGGCGAAAAATTTGATAAACTGGAAAACACATCTGCACCCCCACCTATAATTTTTGTGGGTGGGGCCAAACGTACAAGGTCTATGGAGACTGGAGACCATAAACTTTGCCGTACAGACATAAAATTTGGGTGAGGTGTGCATCACCTCAAGACATGCAAAAAACACATAATTGTGGCCCATACCCACCACCAACAGGAAGGCCGCCATCTTGCCTCAAAGTCGCCCAACCTCCACTTCGGAAAAAAGTCACACCTTGCATTTGAACGAACTAGTCCTAGGGACCTGCTCCGATTGAACTCATTTTTACATGGCACCATCTATAGGCATTGGCCATTAAAAAATGCGTAAATTAAGTCAAAATCTCTAAAGGTTTGGCCAGGGCGCCATGGCGAAATTTGACTCCTCCCCTTACAACTTCAAACAGCTGTCACTTGGGCAAAAATTGTCCAATGTCCCCCAAACTTTCCATGATGGAAAATAGTCCCGCCCCAAATGCGTCAACATAAAAATACCTGACAACTGATATAGCGCCACATAGTGGTAACGAAAGAATCGCTGAAAACTGTTTTATTTATTATTCACGCATCACTTGCCAGACTGACGTGAAATTTTCTGAGATTAATCACACCACAGGGATGATCATAACCGCACATCAACTTTCACATGATGTCACACGTGTTACCATGGACACGCCCTCCTCACCATTCAATCTGTGAGCTTATAGGGAGGGGTGAGAAGGTCCCAGAGTCATGAAATTTGGAACATAGGTTGAGGTGACTGTCATATATAGTCCTATATGTGTGGACAACACATAACTGACAGGGAAGTGTTGCCCTGGTGCCATGGCAAAATTTGACTCCTCCCCTTACAAAATCAAGCAGCTGTAACTCGGGAAAAACTTGTCCCATGTGCATCAAAGTTTCTATGATGGAAAATAGTCCGGCCTGGAACGCATCTACATCAAAATACCTGACAACTGATTTAGTGTCACATAGTGGTTATTGAAAGAATTGCTGAAAACTATTTTATTTATTACTCACGCGCCACTGGCCAGAATGACGTGAAATTTTCTGAGATTCATCAGACCACAGCGATGATCCTAACTGCAGATGAACTTTAGCATGACATTACACGTGTTACCATGGACACGCCCTCCTTGCCATTCAATCCGTGATCTTATGGGGAGGGGTGGGAAGGTCCTGGAGTCATGAAATTTGGAACATAGGTTGAGGTGATTGTCATATATAGTCTTATATGGGTGGACAACACATAACTGACAGGGAAGTGTTGTCCTGGCACCATAGCGTAGTCTGACTCCTCCCCTTACAAAATCAAGCAGCTGTAACTCGGGCAAAACTTGTCCCATATGCACCAACGTTTCCATGATGGAAAATAGTCTGGCCCGGAACGCGTCTACATCAAAATACCTGACAAAAGATATAGTGCCACCTACTGGTTAACGAAAGAATTGCTGAAAACTGTTTTATTTATTACTCAAGCGCCACTTGACAGAATGACGTGAAATTTTCTGAGATTCATCAGACCACAGCAATGATCATAACTGCACATCAACTTTAGCATGATGTCACACGTGTTACCACGGACACGCCCTCCTCACCATTCAATCCCTGGGCTTATGGGGAGGGGTTGGAAGGTCCTGGAGTCATAAAATTTGGAACATAGGTTGAGGTCACTGTCATATATAGACCTATATGAGTGGACAACACATAACTGACAGGGAAGTGTTGCCATGGCGACATGGCAAAGGTTGACTCCTCGCCATGAAATATCGGAAAGTTGCATCTTGGACAAACACTGTCTGATTTTCACCAAATTTTCGACAATGGATAATAGTTGCACCCTGAACACTCCTATATAAAAATAACAAAAGTTAGAGCGCCGTCTAGTGGTTACAACATCGGATCCTTGTAAACTGGACAATCTTTGTACGATATGCACCAAATTTTATACAATCAATATTCGCCGTGCCCCGAACGCGTCTATATACAAATAATAAACAAAAGTTATAGCGTCCCCTAATGATTAAAGGAAGAATTGCTGACGACTGTTTTCTTTATTTTTCTCTCACCAGCTGAAAAAAATACACAAAGGAATAACTAGGGTTCACTGACAGTACATGTACATAGTACAGAACTGTTTCCATGGTGACCAGCATGCTTCATTGGCTTCCTCGCAATGCAAAACATAACAGTTACAACTCAGACAATCCTCGTCTAATTTTGACCAAATTTTGCACAAATCATACTGATCCCACTCTGAACATGTCTGCATATCAATATTCACAAAACTGTCACACCCGCACCTACTGCTGACATTAGGTACTGCACAAAATTGTTTCAAATTTTGCGCAAAGACCAGTAGTCACAATGACATGACATTTTCAGTGGTTTCTCAGACTGCATTGGACTACCCTCAGTGGAAGTCACTTTTGTCCTGCGATAAGCACAGTTGCCATGGAAACCCACTCCTTGCCTTTCAATAATGGACACTTGTACATTGGACAAACTTTGTACAATTTGCATCAAATTTTCTATGATCAATATTAGTCCCACACTGAATGTGTCTACGTAAAAATAATAAACAAAAGTTTTAGCACCCCTATTGATTAAAGGAAGAATTGCTGAAAACTTTTTTCTTTTTTCTCTCACGAGCAGAAAAAATGACATGAAGGAATGACTAGGGCTCATTGACAGTACATGTACATAGTAAAGAACTTTTTTCATGGCGACCGGTGTTCTTCAATGGCTTTCTCGCCATGCAAAACATGACTGTTACAGCTCAGACAATCCTCGTCTGATTTGGAACAAACTTTGCACAAATCATACTGATCCCACTCTGAACATGTCTGCATATCAATATTGACAAAACTGTCAAACCAGCACCTACTGCTGACATGAGGTACTGCACAAAATTGTATAAAATTTTGCACAAACACAAGTAGTCACAATGACATGACCTTTTCACTGGTTTCTCAGAGTGCATTGGACTACCCTCAGTGGAAGTCACTTTTGTCCTGCGATAAGCACAGTTGCAATGGAAACCCATTCCTTGTCATTCAAGATGTTTTTTTACTTTGGAGGCTTGGGAAAGTCCAAGGGTCGCCAAATGTGGAACGTAAGTCAAGGTGACTGTCTTCTTTAGTTCTGTATTGGTCTGCAACATGTACTTAAAATGTTAATTGTTACAATGGACACATGTCCAAGTTTACCTTATCACCATATGTTGGACAGTTCTAAATTGGACAAACTGTGTTGTATTTTCACTGTAATTGCCATGATGGACTTTAGTCCCAACTCTGCATGCACCTACATAAGAATATTTGATTAAAGTTATAGCACCACTTACTGTTCAAAGGAAGTTCGTGCCAAATGGTTTACTTTATTATTCCCGCAGCCCTTGCAGCGACAATGGGAAATTTTTTGAGAAAGCAAGGTACGACGGGCGCTGGGTTGCGCGAGTGCCATGGCAACACTTCCCTGTCAGTTATGTGTTGTCCACCCATATAGGACTATATATGACAGTCACCTCAACCTATGTTCCAAATTTCATTACTCCAGGACCTTCCCACCCCTCCCCATAAGGTCACGGATTGAATGGCGAGGAGGGCGTGTCCATGGTAACACATGTGACATCATGCTAAAGTTGATGTGCAGTTATGATCATCGCTGTGGTCTGATGAATCTCAGAAAATTTCACGTCATTCTGGCAAGTGGCACATGAGTAATAAATAAAACAGTTTTCAGCATTCTTTTGTTAACCAGTAGGTGGTGCTATACCTTTTGTCAGGTACTTTGATGTAGACGTGTTCCGGGCTGGACTATTTTCCATCATGGAAACTTTGGTGCACATCGGACAAGTTTTGCCCGAGTAACAGCTGCTTGATTTTGTAAGGGGAGGAGTCAAAGTTTGCCATGGCGCCACGGCAACACTTCCCTGTCAGTTATGTGTTGTCCACCCATATAGGACTATATATGACAGTCATCTCAACCTATTTTCCAAATTTCATGACTCCAGAACCTTCCCACCCCTCCCCATAAGCTCACGGATTGAATGGCGAGGAGGGCGTGTCCATGGTAACACGTGTGACATCATGCTAAAGTTGATGTGCAGGTATGATCATCACTGTGATCTGATGAATCTCAGAAAATTTCACGTCATTCTGGCCAGTGGCGCGTGAGTAATAAAACAGTTTTCAGCAATTCTTTTTTTATTTGGTATTTTGATGTAGACCCGTTTGGGGGGGGGGACTATTTTCCATCATGGAAAGTTTGGTGCACATTAAGTTTTTTCCCCAAGTTGCAGCTGGTTGAAGTTGTTAGGGGAGGATCAAATTTCGCCATGGCGCCCAGGCCACACCTTTTGAGATTTTGACTTAATTTATACAATATTTAATGACCAATGCCTATAGATGACGCCATGTAAAAATGAGCTCAATCGGAGCAGGTCCCTAGGACTAGTTTGTTCAAATGCAAGGTGTGATTTTTTTCGGAATTGGAGGTGGGGCGACTTTAAGGCAAGATGGTGGCCTTCCTGTTGGTGGTGGATATGGGCCACAATTATGTTTTTTGTATGTCTTGAGGTGATGCACACCTCACCCAAATTTTATGTCTCTACGGCAAAGTTTACGGACTCCAGTCTCCATTGACCCTTTACGTTTGGCCCCACACACAAAAATTAGGGGTGGTGGGGCACATATGTTTTCCAGTTTATCAAATTTTTCGCCGGGTCTGAGGGGTTTGCCAAAAAAAAATAAATCGCGTTTTGGTTAACGTTTAGACGGTGAAATTTGCTTTCGTTTAGGCGGAAGAATTTCTTCGAGCTGAGCAATTACAATAGTGCTTTCGCCAACTGACGTCAGTGGCTCAGGCCCTAATTAAACCTGCAAGCAGGTGTAAGCGGGCCTTCGCCCCCCACGCATCAAGGCCGCGCTGACCCGGCGCTACACGCTCTCGGACTGTGAGAGAGCAGAGAGGCTCCTGAGGCGCTCCGAATTAGGAGATGGGTCGGCGATCGAACTGATGGAAAAGATGTTGGCGTTAATGGGCACAGACGACGGGCACTTTCTGTTTGCCCACCTTTTCCTCCGGAACCTTCCAACAGAGGCGAGAGCGGTTCTTGCCAATTCGCCGTTGCTGGCCGCGTGGGACTACCGTGCGCTAGCCCAGGAGGCAGATCGGATCATCCTCACCACCAGAGCCCTCACAGTGATCGCGGCGGCATTGGAACCCAGCAAGACGACCAGCGGAGGCGAGGAGCCGCCGACGGTAGCGGCAGCGGAGGCCAGGAAGTGCCAGACAGACACGCTCTGCTTCTACCACCGCCGCTTTGGAGAGAACGCACGCAGATGTGCGCCACTGTGCCAATTCAAGCGCTCGGGAAACGCCAAGGCCGGCAGTCGGTAACAGCTGCGACCGCCGGTGAAGAGAACAAGCTGCTCTACGTGACAGACTCGTGCTTGGGGAGACAGTTCCTCGTAGACACCGGAGCCCAGAAGAGCATCATCCTGCCATCCTACGCTGACCAGCTAGCAGGACCTAGCGGCCCCGGGCTGGTAGCAGTAAGCGGCTCGGGCATTAAGACTTTTGGAGAGAGAACACTGACTTTATCCCTACACGGCCGTATGTTCGAGTGGACTTTTGTCATAGCGGCACTGAGTTTCCCAATCCTGGGAGCTGATTTTCAATCTGGGTTTAGAATCCATCATAGTACTGAAACAGCCTTAGCGAAGGTCACTAACGACCTCCTCATTGCATCTGATAATGGACTAGTTTCTGTACTTGTCCTTTTAGATCTTAGTGCAGCTTTTGATACTATTGATCATAATATTCTACTTGATAGATTAGAACACTATGTTGGACTTAATGGAACTTCGTTGCAGTGGTTTAGATCTTATTTATCTGATAGGTTCCAGTTTGTTCATGTAAATGATGAGTTTTCTTTTAGCTCAAAGCTTAGTCATGGAGTTCCACAGGGATCTGTGCTAGGCCCTACTCTTTTTAGTTTATATATGCTTCCGTTAGGCAACATTATTAGAAAGCACTGTATACATTTTCATTGTTATGCAGATGACACACAATTATACCTGTCAATGAAGCCAGATGATACTAATCAATTAGCCAAGTTAGAAGCCTGTCTTAAGGAAATTAAAGCTTGGATGACTTGTAATTTCCTGCTATTAAATTCAGATAAGACTGAAGTCATTCTTGTTGGTCCAAAAAACCTTAGAAATTCCTTTCCAAATCAAACTTTCAGTTTGGATGCAGTTACTCTTTCTCTTAATAGCTCTGTGAGGAACCTTGGAGTTATTTTTGATCAGGATTTGTCCTTCAATTCACATATTAAATTTGTTTCTAAGACTGCCTTCTATCATTTGCGTAATATTGCCAAGATTAGGAGCATCTTGTCTCAGAGTGATGCTGAGAAGCTGATCCACGCTTTTGTTAGCTCGAGATTAGATTATTGTAATTCTTTATTATCAGGCTGTCCTAAAACATCTTTAAAAAGTCTTCAGCTGATCCAAAATGCTGCAGCAAGAGTTTTAACAGGTACTAGAAAGAGAGATCATATCTCTCCGGTTCTGGCCTCCCTTCATTGGCTTCCCATAGAGTTTAGAATTAAGTTTAAAATCCTTCTTCTTACTTACAAAGCTTTAAACAATCAGGCTCCTTTTTATTTAAAAGATCTGATACTACCGTATCATCCTAACAGAGCACTACGCTCCCAAAATGCAGGATTACTTGTAATACCTAGAATCTCCAAAAGTACAATGAGAGGCAGAGCCTTCAGTTATCAAGCTCCTCTCCTGTGGAATCAGCTGCCAATCTGGATTCGGGAGTCAGACTTGATCTCTGTTTTTAAGAATAGGGTTAAAACCTTCCTTTTTGATATAGCCTACAATTAGGGAGGGATCATGTTTTTCTGAACCCTCTCTTAGTTATGCTGCTAATAGGTTTAGTCAGCCGGGGGACCTCCAGTAATGCACTGGGCCTCACTCCTTTCCTCACTCTCTATGAAATATTTTTTTTTTGCTGGTCATTAACATTTGTTTGTTCTCTCCCATAGATTGAGTCCCCATCGTGCTGTTTGCTCTCTACATGTCTGTTCTTTTCTTCTTCTCTATCCCCTCACCCCCCAGCCAGTCGCAGCAGATAACTGCCCCTCCCTGAGCCTGGTTCTGCTGGAGGTTTCTTCCTGTTAAAAGGGAGTTTTTCCTCTCCACCGTCGCCAAGTGCTTGCTCACAGGGGATCGCCTGATTGCTGGGGTCTTTCTGCAACTGTGGGGGTCCCCCCTACAGTTGATAGTGCTATGAGATGACTGTTGTTGTGAAATGGCACTATATAAATAAAGTTGAATTGAATTGAATTTTCTGTGTGCACATGGGTTGCTAGTCGATGTTGCTAACAGACGCCTGGTTAATGCACTGTCTTTTGATTCTCTCCCCTGTACAGCTCGAGGGGCCGAGCCAATAACACAAGCCAATGTCACAGCTCCAGGCGGTAAGTTCCACACACTGCTCACTCAGTTCCCAGCACTCAGGGTCCCGACGTTTTTGGCGGCCATCGCTAAACACGGGGTGGAACACTTTATCACCACCACCGGGCCGCCTGTTTTCACACGACCTCGGCGCTTGGACACAGCAAAACTGGCCATAACGTGTGAGGAGTTTGCCAACCTGGAAAGGTTGGGCATCATCAGGCGATCGAACAGCCCATGGGCATCCCTGCTACACATGGTCTCTAAGGCCGAGGGATCGTGGCAACCGTGCAGAGATTTTCGCAGATTGAATAACGCCACAGCGCACGACCGCTACCCGATTCCCCATATTCAGGATTTTTCCGTTCACCTCGCTGGAGCACGCATTTTTTCTAAAATAGACCTGGTCCGCGGTTACCACCAGGTCCCAGTGTGCGCGGAGGACATACCCAAAACAGCGGTAATAACGCCGTTTGGCTTGTTTGAGTTTTTACGCATGCCCTTGGGATTAAAAGGAGCGGCACAGACATTCCAACGCATGATGGATGCGGTGTTGCGCGATCTCCCGTTTGTGTTCGTCTACCTGGATGATATCCTGGTGGCCAGTGCGTCTGAGGACGAACACGTAACCCACCTCAGGACGGATTTCCGGAGGTTGGAGGAGCACGGGTTAATAATCAACCCGGCGAAATGCCAGTTCGGCGTGACGGAGATTGATTTTTTGGGGTACCGCGTCTCACCGGAGGGATACCCTTGCCCAACAAAGTGCGCGCAGTGGCGAATTTTCCCCGGCCTCAGACGGTCAGGGCACTGCAAGAATTTTTGGGGATGGTTAACTTTTATAACTGGTTCCTCCCCCGTGCAGCTCAACTCATGCAGTCATTGTACGCTGCGCTCAAGAGACGGAAACCCGCGGACAGAGTCGAATGGACTCCGGAGCGAGAGCAGGCGTTCTCTGAGGTTAAAACAGCCTGGTAAACGCCGCACTGTTGGCGCACCCGGACCCGGCGGCCCGGATAGCGCTCACTACCGACGCCTCGGATGTGGCCACAGGGGCCGTCATGGAGCAACGTGTCGCCGGTTCTTGGCAGCCGCTCGCTTTTTTCAGCAGGGCTTTGCGCAACAGTGAGCATAAATACAGCGCATTCGACAGAGAGTTGCTGGCTCTCCACCTGGCCATACGCCACTTCCAGTTCTGGCTGGAAGGGCGCAGCTTCACCGCGTTCGTGGACCACAAGCCGCTAACGTTCGCGATGGCCAAGGTTTCGGAACCATGGTCGGGCCGGCAGCAGAGACAGCTGGCCGCGATCTCAGAGTTTACGACCAATATTCAGCATGTGTCGGGTAAACTGAATGTGGTAGCGGACTGCCTCTCGCATGCAGTAGTGGCCCCGGTCTGCGTGGGGATAGATTATACAGCCATGGCTGCAGAGCAGATTGGCGATACGGACGTGTGCACGCTTCAGTCTGGACCAACGAGGTTAAGGCTGGAGAGCAGAGTACTGCAAGACGGCAAGACACCCCAATCTGCGACTTCTCCACGGGACGCCCGTGCCCAGTGGTCCCAGTCGCTTGGCGCCGCCGTGTGTTTGAGTCAGTTCACACTCTGGCGCACCCAGGGGTGCGCGCGTCAGTCAAAATGGTGGGAGCGAAGCTCATGTGGCCAGGCCTGCGCAAACAAGTGAAAGAGTGGGCTGCAGCCTGCGTAGCGTGCCAACAAGCCAAAGTACACAGACACATGAAGGCTCCTTTGGAGCCGTTTCGCATACCGGCTAAAAGGTTCGACCATGTTCAAGTGGACCTCGTGAGCCCCCTCCCGCCATCGCAGGGGTGCACGCACCTTCTGACAGTGGTGGACCACACCACACGCTGGCCAGAAGCAGTCCCGCTGGCGGCAACCACGTCCGCGGACGTGGCGCGCGCTTTTTTGATGTCATGGGTGGCACGTTTTGGAATCCCGTCGGACATCACGTCCGATAGGGGCCCTCAGTTTGTTTCCGACCTCTGGTCCGCGATGGCCCGTAGCCTGGGTGTTGCAATTTATCGCACAATTGCGTACAACCCACAGGCCAATGGGTTATGCGAGCGTTTCCATAGGTCACTGAAAGCAGCGCTCAGGGCTTCGCTGACGGATGCAAATTGGGTAGACCGGCTGCCGTGTGTTTTATTGGGGTTGCGTTCCGCACCAAAAAAGGATTTGGAGGCTTCCCCGGCGGAGCTTGTTTTTTTCTCAGCCACTGCGGCTGCCCGGGGAATTTTTGCCAGATAATCCCGCGCCGGACAACTGCCCGTCTCAGCATTTGCAGCATAGCGCAGACACAGGCACGCTGCCAGGCCCGGCCCACCACTGTTTCCCACGCGCTTTTGTGCCAAAAACTTTGAAGAACGCGGCGCTCGTGTTTTCAGGCACGATGCCCACCGCCCTCCATTGCGCCCACCCTACGATGGCCCGTTCAGAGTGCTGGAAACAGGGGACAAACATTTTTTGTTAGACTTGGGGGGGTCGTCGGGAGAAAATATGCATAGACAGATTTAAGCCTACCTTTGTAGTGGCGGATGAGCAAGTGCTGTTGGCTCAGGCCCCTCGGCGTGGAAGACCCCCACTGAGAACTCCCCAGGTAAACAATTCAGCAGAGCAGCCACAGGGCCAAGTCGAAGGTCCCCCCCCCCCCTCGCCATTGCCCACCCGTGAACAGACACACCCCCAGGAGCTCCCCGCCGGCACAGCAGTGCTGCGAAGGCGGTAAACCCCCATTACAGCAGATATGGGAGGAGACTCAAGCCAAAAGGACGTGAGGACTGAAACTCTGTCTGAGATTCTGGGGGAGGGGGGCGTGTAGAGACTGGGTTAATCATCTCAGACTGGATGCAGAGGGTAAACAGAGAAGGACAATAGGCATGAATAAAATCGTCTGCTGCATAAATCAGTCTCGTTATTTACACTCTCCACAATTTATTCTTTCCTCTCCGCTCGGTACCGAGTGGTTGGGGACTGTAGGGAGTTTTCAAATGTAGGTACTGCCAATAATTTCCAAATCTCTACTCTTTAGCATGCATTCAATGCAATTTAGCTGTTGTAATGGATATTCTGTTAAAGGCTATATTTGCTCTTGCACAAGTTTTTCTGTATAGCGAAGTTTCTGCTCAATTTACAAATCATAGTTTAATAGGAAATTTTTGACAATCCTGTGCTTTTCTTGTATTGTTATATAGAAAATCACTGCAGTAAACTGGAAAAACCATCTGCTTTAAAATTTGTAATTCTTCCCACAACTTTTAGTGCAAAAAAACTCTCAAAACATTGCAACTTTTATTGCAACTTTTTAAAAAAGCTCCCGCGAATTCAGGTTTTTTGGGCCACAACAATCACAAAAACATCCCGCGAAATCCTGGAGAGACTGCTCTTTGCGTTGGCTTCCTGTTAATTTTAAGATCCGGATTAAAATTTTGTCAATTATTTTTAAATGTATAAATGGCTTTGCACCTCTTATTTAGCCAAGCTTCTTCATCTTCATTCTTCAGCCAGAGCACTGAGGTCAGTAAACCAGATGCTTCTGGCTGATCCCAGGGCTTGGTTAAAAATCTGTGGTGACAGAGCCTTTTCATTAGTGGCCCCTAAACTGTGAAACTGCCTACCTTACCAGGTCAGATGCTCGAGCACTTTAAAACACTGATGAAAACTCATCTTTTCTCCTTGGCATTTTAGTCTCAGTCTAGGCAAGTTGGCCTTCTTAGCTTTTATTTTATTTTATTTTTACACTTTTACCATTTTTATTTATTGCTTGTTTTAATTTGTTGTAAGATTATCTTATTGTCGTTTTTCCTTGATCTTTAATCTGCTTTGGACCACTTAGACTAGACTTAGACTTAACTTTATTAATCCCTTTGGGATGACTCCCTCTGGGAAATTTAAAATGTTGAGTAGTTTCAGTGTCTTCACAGTTCTTCTATACAAACAGCTGTGTACAGAAGCTGTCCTTTCAGTTGTTTTAATCTGGTTTGTTTCTTTGTCTCTTGTTCATTACTGCTGTGAAAAACAAACCCCAACTAAGAAAGAAAAACTACCAAGCACTAATGTGCATTTTCGTCTCTCTGCAACTGTGGGGGTCCCCCCTACAGTTGATAGTGCTATGAGATGACTGTTGTTGTGAAATGGCGCTATATAAATAAAGTTGAATTGAATTGAATTGAATTTTAAACAGTATGAATTTTCCAACAAACACAATGACACTTGGTGTGAAGCAAACACCGCCACATTACATTCTGCCTACCTTAATGACAGGACCTTTTGGCGTCACACAGACCAGCACATTGTCAGGCTTCAGGTCTCGGTGGGTGATTCCTAAACCATGAAGGAAAGCCACAGCACTGCAGAGCTGCTGCACCATGCTGTGGTTACGCTGGGCATCAGGGGGCCGGGACAGCAGGTACTGATTCAAGTCGCCTCCATTGCAGTACTCCATAACAAGCCACAATGCCAAATGGCGCAGTGGAGAAGACTGATCTTCCTCCCTTTGGGCTGGTCTCTTATTGGCCCTGTTTGAAGGCCTCTGTGGCGTTGAGAAGTCAGGCGTGGCTGGTTTAGTCTTTCCTTGGAGATTAGCTCTGACCTGAACTGTGTTGGTCCTGTCCTGAAGTCTAGAGGCAGAGTTAGCCCTCCTTCTGGTGTTGGACTGGACAGTATCCCTTTCCTGACGTTTAGACTGTCCAATTACGCTGCCCTTCAGCACACTTTCAACCAGACACAGTGGCAGTTTCCCTGATTTCAGTGTCTTCAGGCTTCTCTGGCCCGTCTGCAAGAGGCAGCTGTGCAGTGCAATGATGTTGACATGGTTCTTGGCTGTGGCTCTCATGGCCCACAGTTCTTGCAGGTAGAGTTCGATACATTCTGGGTTACTGCAGGGGAGCCTCTTAATAGCCACCCTCTGTCCCGTTTTGGCCATATGGCCCTCAAAAACAACACCATAACTGCCCCGTCCCACCTCTCTCTCTAAGGTGTAGAGCTCCTCCATCTCTCCAAGGGGCTAGGGTCTGGAGGGACTCCTATCAAAAAGAAAATAGTCAGTGGTAACAGCAGAATAAAGAAACATGTCATAATGTGAAATGACAAAGGGAAAAAGTATTTAACAAGCTTACTAAAAGTTATTAATACTTCATACAAAAGCCTTTGTTGGTAATGAGAGCTTCAAGATGCCTCCTGTATGAAGGAACTAGTCACATGCATCACTCAGGTGTGATTTTGGCCCATTCTTCCACACAAAACAGTCTTCAAATCTGGGCTATGATTGATATGATCAGCTCTGATCTTTAGTTCTTTCCATAGATTGTCAAGGCCATACTAGCAGCTAGGGGGATGTCATATCATATTGTTTACAACAATACCAGAATAAATTTTGATACTGGTGTAAAAATGAATATTGCGTTATTAGGGGGTCTGCTGCGTGATGCATTACCATAGAAACAGCAAAACAAACATGGCGTGGGAAGCTACCGCGCCATGGTCGGAACCTCTGCATCAAGTTGTGTTGAAACAGTTTCATTTTAAGGCAGTTTCAAACTGCTGCTATGTTAAAAAACAAAAAACAAAAAAAACAAAAACAACACATCAGCGAGTGGTGTTGATGTCGGAAGTGTCCGTAGTTTTATTCCGTTTCGGTTGCTTCAGCTTGATTTCATTCAACCACCCGAACCAAAAAACATCCGTTCAGTAGGGGTAGGAGAAATAATTTTTCTGATGCATCTCGATGCGGACATGAACGATTCTGAATTGATGCACAAATGCCAAGATTCCTATTATTAAATATTATTAATAACATAATTAATTTGACAGGAACAAAAAGCTGGCAGCCAGAACAAAAAAGTCGGTGCCCAGACTCTTTATAACGGAGATAGGCGCCGCCCCATACATCAATTGGTGTTCCACATGCTGTGGAAGGAAATTAACTAACTAACTAGACTCTTTATGGCGCGACACAAAAGAAACAAAATGGCGGAGTGGAGGACTTTGGTTTTTATGAAGTTGAAGGAAAAAAAAAAAAAGACTTGAACAAGACCCACACTGTATGTAAGCTCTGTCGGACTAAACAAAAATATTTTAGAAACACGACAAACATGCAAAACCATATTGCACATTTCCACCCACTGGCCTAAGAGAAAAAAAAAAACAAAACAGTTGTAGCTGCCGCCGCCAACCAGAAAGCCATTGAGTAAGCAATGTCAAAACTTCTACAGAACTCTATTGCCGCTTTTATTGCCAAGGATTTATGCCTGTATTCCATTGTAGAGAACCAGGGCTTTTGCACTATAATGTGCACTGTAGAGCCAAATTACAACGTTGTAATAGTTTGTGTAAAGCTGTTGGAAGACTTTTCCCGGTCACCAACAAGTGTAAAAAATATATATATACTCTATGCAAGATGACAACTAAGCTGACCCCGAGAAGGTTTTGGCTCCGTTTCTGCTTTCAAAAGACCTTTTTCTCCACCGCTGGCTGCCTGTCACCGGTGGCTGGCCCCAGATGAAAATCCACAGAATAGGTATGTGGGACTATAATGCTCTGAATGAGGCTTTAGGAAATTCTGAATCAGTTTGTAAATCACTGGATTGAAAATGAACTTGTACAAGTACAGACTGGATCCCGGGGTCCACTTGGGGTGCTGATTTGGTCAGGGGTCCACTTGACCTGTTCCCGACACAGCCAGACCCACTCTCTACAACCAGACCAAAGCCGAAGTCACTGAAGACAGTGGGTAGGATTGTTATCATGTGTGATGTGTGGACGCCCATTGCCACCGAATCATATGTAATGGTAACTGCACATTTTTGTACAAAAGGTAAATGACTTTGATACAGTAAAATGTTCTGGGTTTTTCGACTGAAGGACTCAGTTACTTATTGCACATAACAGGAGAACTTTCATTAGAAGTTTAACATTTCTGTAAGAAATTCTGACTATTTTTGACTGAAGGATCAGTTACTTGCTGGGCATAACAGAAAGTTTTTTTATGTTGTTAAATTTAACCTTTATTTATCCAGGCAAGATGGATTAAGAACGCATTCTTATTTACAACTTATAAGTCTTATTTGTTAAAGACACACTCTGGCAGCTCTAAAACCACCTCAAAAACAAATGCGTATTCCCCAAAATAGTATATTGTGGCTTTTTATGCACAAAAAAAACTTTCATTGCCTTAGAATTGCTTGGAAAGAGCTTTTACATCTTTCACCTACTTAAGTACGTGCGGATCTATGAATATTCTAATTAGCTTGACCATACTCCTGCCCACCAGTAGCTGATGCTGCAAGGCCAGCTCTACCCTCACCTCATATCTGAGAACACCGAAGACTGCTTCGCTAAACAATGGCTACTCAGAGTGATTCGGCCGTGCATGTACACGCCACCAACCCCCTCCAAAGCGAGAGTTGACGGGTGCCCGCTGGGCAGCTCGCTGAGGGCCAGCGGTCTGATGCGCCTGCCCGCTGCCGTGGAAACAACTTCAGCGCAGCGCGCAAGGTCTTGTCCCACGGACCCCCTTCTGGTTACCCAACTTGCCTCCCTCCTCTGGAGGGAGCAGAGGTTTAATGTCTCCTCCTCCGTCCTCCCTGGAAGGGACAGAATGGAATGGCCGGGGTGGGGTGGGGGGGGCTTCACAAAACAGAGTCAAACAAATGCAAAACGGACGGGTGGTGGTCTTGGCGCCTTCACCCCCCGTTTCTCTCTGGTTCAGGCTTCTGACCGTGTGCTTCCCATTCCTCTGTGTGCACCTCCAGGACCCCACACGTGCAGGCACAGCAGCCAGTGGACTCTGGTCTCCAAGCTGACCGCATCCTGCGTGTGCTACAGGGTTCCAGAATACTGTAGCCCCAGCAGTGGAAAACTACGGGCGGCCATGGGCGGTTTTGCGCCGTCCCCAGGAAGAAACACTGACTGTCAGCATGGTCAGTGGTAGGTAGAGGAGTATTGGCCAAAGTGCTGTTCCTCACCACAGGACCCGCGGTGACAGTTTGAGCCGGTCCTCTCAGCGCATTATCTCGCCAGCTCACTGAGGGCCTCATTCAAGCCGGGTCCCCCTCTCCCCTTGCTCCCTCCTCTCTGCCTCTCATCTGCTCTCTCTCCCCTGGAAGAGTGAATTCAGGTCTGTAGCCATGCCTAGTGCTTAGCCTGATTGGTTAATGCTACAACAAATCAGACTAAGCAGGAATATTTGTGTAGCTAGAAACACTCTGTCCAAAGTAGCCTGTCTTTGTTTTTTGTTTTTTTTGTTTTTTTGTTTTTTTTTTGGGGGGGGGGCTTACCTGGAAATTCACAATAAAAAAACACACATGAGACAGTACAGTGATTTCACTCTTGATATGTCTTGTAAGTCACAAAAACATGTTAACAGAAAAAAAATAGGTTTTTGCCAGAATGTCACTTTAAAACTCAGGATACTCTGAAGTCTGTATTATAGCAGCAAATGTGCTGCTACAGATGCAGTTTTCATGTTGGTTTTTTGAAACATTAAAAGATATTGGAAGTAAATTCATCGACCACTGCAAATGCTTTTAAAGTAAGAAGCTGTCACAGAGTGGAAGGAAAAAAATCTTGAATAGGAAAAAAATATATGCACTGAGAATCGTAATCGTCTCAAATCGTTGGCTGCCTAAGATTCCCACCCCTAATATAAAGACACATTCCCCAAGGAATATAAGACAAAGACCTCAACTTAATATGAAAATAAATAGATGTTACTTAGTGTTAATGGCATGCGTGTTTGCTCCTCCTTGTCAGTTTCAGATGCCTTACAAAACTTCCAGACAAAAGACAAGTTTTGTTACACTCAGACTGCAATGTGATGATGTCAGTCCCTCACACCTTTTCCTTCACACGAGAAAAGTGTAACATCAGCAGAAAAACATCCTGAACTCTCTGCTGCTGTATTTTATTGGTTCTAAATAATAATTTGTGCCAATGATTAATTATGTCTCGGTGAAAACGGAGGCATACGGTAATCAGTCATTGTGTCTGTGTGTGGGTGGTTGTATCTGTCTGTCTGTTACCAGCTTTTCAGCTCGCCCGATCAAGATTAAGTGCAACTCAAGGCTTGTATCATTGTACAGCCATATTTTCTCGACCTTTAGTTTGCCAGAATTTCGAGGTAAGTAAGGCTTTGTTTTCGAAATAAACACAAATTTAACCCAACTTTACCGTCAATGAAATTGGGGAGAAAAAAAAAAAGTATTGTAATAACTATGCCGGGCCACGAGAGGCGGCAGCACAACTTTTTTACAGCACATAGATGACTTCATGTCAAAGTCCATCTCTAGCTGAACTGTTCTAAAATAGTGGTTACTGAAAAAAAAAAAAAGTCAACACGTATTCAGCAACTACACCATTTACTCATCACATCGATTGTTTTCACACTGGTTTTGCTGTTCAGTTTTGAAGAGGAAGGACAAAGTATTTTCTTCCTGGAGTTTTCACTTCATCGCTAAAAACTACAAGTCCCAACATTCCTCGCCTCAAAAACATGGCAGACCACAGCAGACACCTGTGCGGAGTAAGTTTTCAGCTTAAGTTATGCAGTGATTTCAATATTAACGCAAATAACTACTACAACTGTAAATGTTGATTCTTAAAGCTTATGTTACGTCACATTTTTTTTCCCAGTGCCTGATTTTAGGGCCTTTTCCACTAGCACGCTTTAGCGCGACACGGGACGGCTCAGCACGCTTTGTACGCTTTTCCACAAGCCCCAACACGGTTTAACAGCCGCGATTCTCAGCCCCGCTCAAGGGCAGGGTACAGCAGTGCTGAGCTGTGCCGTGTTGTGACGTTAACAGACTGGTCGCCGCTGATTGGTCAGGTCGTAACCAGTGCTGATTGGTCAGGTTGTAACCGCCCCTCTCCTCCTCCTCATCTACCAAATCTTCACGACCTTCTCAATAAAGTTTTTGAAAAAAAAAAAAAAAAAGAATCTTCACGACCGCCTTTACTCAGCACGCAACCACTGTTGGCAGTTCCTTTTCAGTGTATTGCTGTGCTATTTTAATTTATTCTCTATCAAAAATGGCTTCGCGTAATAAGGGTGTTCCATGGACCAGTAAGGAGCTGCAGTGTCTGCTCACTGCATTGTCAGACGAACGTATTCAGCGCGAGTTAGACGGAGCCGCCCGGAATGAAAAAATATACCGGGAGGTCTCGACATCGGAGTCCTTTAACGGTGAGTTTTAATTTTTTTTTATTGTGCGTTTTTTCGCAAATATATTCGGTAAGACGCTCAGTTTATTTATGCAATAAAAAAGCTGTTCATTTGTGGATGGATCGCTGCTTTATTGCAGCACACTGCGGACTAAAGCTTTTATTGTAATTATTCATGTGAACAATACGCTGAAATAAGCTTATGTATTCTTGTTAAAAACTATTGTCTTTTCTGTATATCTTGCACTTTCGTGCTGTATTTTATTGTGTGCATTTTCCTTGTAGAATCATCCCACGCGTCCGCCGCGACAGCCCGCACGGATTATTCAACCGAGCCTTCCTGACCCACAGCTGGCAGAGACGGATTAATTCTACCGAGCCTCAGCACTCAGTGGTCGGCGTGTACAAAATGTCGATTAACCTTCATGTTGTGTTGCAAAGTTTTTTTTTATTTTAATATTTTGTATATAATAAAATGGAATTGTTTTGGAAAGTGTGGTTTGTCTGTTATAACACTGAATTATAAAACAGTATAATTACATAGAAATTCCATTGCCTAGTCTGATCAAAATGATGCTGAGGGTCAACCATTGTAAAGGTAATGTAATTTTTAACTAGACCAAAAAAGAAATCTTTTTGTAAGCTTTCTGTTCTTTTTATTGAAATATCATAAAAAATTAGCACCAAGTCAAAGGTACAAGTATATGTAAATTGAATGTTCTATCGGCATTCCAAATTCAGAGATTTACAATACTTTAGAAGGAGTGTAGCATCATCTAAACGGAAAATAATAATACTGTTGTTCCAAACGTTGACCTGAAGGTGAAAAACATGAATTTTTTTAATTCAGTACATCCAAAATGCCCTAGGATGTGGTGTTGGACAGTGTGCCACCGTCTCATTATTTAATACGAATAAAAACAAGTTTCAGCTCATTATTTCTAGGTCATTTGGCAGTTAATTCAAAACAAAAGTGACTTGTGTTGTTGCAGCTTAATTATGAGAAAAAATTAATTGTGAGATAAAACCACAGAGCGAGCAAGGCAATAATCCTTGGATCCTCCATTTTTTGTCTCGTGTAAATAAGGACTCAGTCCGGTGCATAACATCACGGGAGTGTGGCCCCGCCTCGCTGAGAATCTGCTGCTGCCCGGCAACACTGTGCTAATGGAGACAGAAGCATTCCGAGCCGTACTGAAGTGAATCGAGCCGTACCGAGGTGTGCTGGGCTAGTGGAAAACAGGCTTTTTTTTCCCCCTGTATGGGGACTACTGGGTTACATTAATTTTACGTCACTTTTTTTTTCTCAATGTCTGATTTTTTTCCCCCATATGGGGACTGCTTGGTTACATTAATTCAACCTGTTAAATTGTTTTAAAACTTAATACTAATGTCAGTAACATACACACGTGGACAAAATTGTTGGTACCCCTCTGTTAATGAAAGAAAAACCCACAATGGTCACAGAAATAACTTGAATCTGACAAAAGTGGTAATAAATAAAAAGTCTATGAAAATTAACCAATGAAAATCAGACAATGCTTTTGAATTGTGGTTCAACAGAATTATTTTAAAAAACAAACTCATGAAACAGGCCTGGACAAAAATGATGGTACCCTTAACTTAATATTTTGTTGCACAACCTTTTGAGGCAATCACTGCAATCATGTTAATTAGAGGACACATCTTGGTTGAACATGTCCCTATGGTCACATTATTTTCAATCTTTTCTAGGGGTACCATCATTTTTGTCCAGGCCTGTTTCATGAGTGCGGCGGCATAAAATAATGCGGTGTTGTTGGAGGTTTTAAGTAGAGTTTTATTATCATACCGCCGTCACAAGCTCCGCTCCCAGCGCCGTGCATGAGCGCCGAGAGCGAGCCCACGGCTCTCAGAGAAGGAGGGACACAAAGTCTGTGTCCTGCAGCAGAGGTTGAAGTCAGATTGAGAGAGAATGAGAGCATGGTTACAATGCAGTATATATACACCCAACTACAACAATACATCAAAACATTCACAGCAGTTGGTCTGATCAAACAGATAACAGGACAGGCATGAGACATTTGCATGAAAGGCAACATTAACATTACAGAGGTGAGCCAGACGAAACGAGTCTGCCTGTAAACATTAATACACATTTCCTGTTCTGTTATTTGCTCTAGCCGAGCGCTGTGTTTGACCAGTCTGTTTGTGGGGATTTACATCAAAGCACATCTACATATGTAAGATGCTCAGAAGAAGCACAGTAAGGACAAGACGCATGAACACTATACGAGAATGGCGCATTACATCACAATACATGCATGTTTGCATCACAAATACATGAATGGCACATTGCATCTCAGTAGTGCAGCGGGAAAAACAGAGACAAGAGAGTTGAGTGTCCTTATCTGTTGTGGGGGTTAACCGAACCGCCACAATGAGTTTGTTTTTTAAAGTAATTCTGTTGAACCACAATTCAAAAGCATTGTCTGATTTTCATTGGTTAATTTTCATAGAATTTTTATTTATTACCACTTTTGTCAAATTCAAGTTATTTCTGTGACCACTGTGGTTTTTTCTTTCATTAACAGAGGGGTACCAACAATTTTGTCCACGGCTGTAAAAACACCACAGTGTGTCATGCTTCATTCGCTCACTTTAAAATGATTCACTCACTAAACCAAACAATTTATTAAGCTGAGGAGAAACTTGACATTGTGGGAATCCACTCAGTATGTTTCCACTCAGATGGAAGGACAAGGGAATTGTCATGGGGGGGTTTGTGTGTTGATGCGAACAGTGACAAAGAGAATGGGAATTGCTAAGGCTTTTATGTTAATGCAGCACCACAGGTCACGGAGCGAGTCGTATGCTATAAAAGGAGAGGTGCCTGCGACCTGTGGGCTTTTGATGCTTGTGATTCCGGTGAATGTGAGAGAGATCCTGGACTACCTCACAAACCGGCCTCAGTTTGTGAGAACCCGGGACTGTGTTTCCGACACGATCATCAGTAGCATGGGGGCCCCCCAGGGAACGGTGCTGGCTCCCTTCCTGTTCACTCTTTATACTGCGGACTTCTCACACAACACAACACATTGCCATCTACAGAAGTTCTCTGATGACTCTGCGATCGTTGGTCTCATCTCCAGCGGAGATGAAGCTGAGTACAGAGGGCTTATCCAGGACTTTGTGGACTGGTGCCATCGGAACTGCCTCCAGATCAACGCGAGGAAAACTAAGGAGCTGGTGGTGGACTGCCGCAGGCATGGGCAGCCCCTCACAGCACCAGTAAATATACAGGGAACAGACATCGAGATGGTGACATCCTACAAGTACCTGGGTATTCATCTGAACAAT
Organism: Pholidichthys leucotaenia; assembly: GCA_020510985.1. NCBI lineage: Eukaryota > Metazoa > Chordata > Actinopteri > Cichliformes > Pholidichthyidae > Pholidichthys > Pholidichthys leucotaenia. Next base: position 219,017,590 of record CM035842.1, on the reverse strand, counting down.
AAACTAGACTGGTCACACAATACTGACGCACTCTACAAGAAGGGACAGCGCAGGCTGTTCCTGCTGAGGAGACTCAGGTCTTTTGGTGTACAAGGGGCGCTGCTGAAGTCATTCTATGACACGGTGGTGGCATCAGCCATCACTTTTGGAGTGGTCTGCTGGGGCAGTGGCATTACTGCAGCCGATAGGAAGAGACTGAACAAACTGATTAAGAAAGCTAGCTCTGTCCTGGGGCAACGCCTTGATCCGATGGAGGAGATAGGAGAGAGAAGGACGGTGGCTAAACTGTCATCTCTGCTGGAGTCCGAGTTCCACCCTATGCAGGACATACTGGATGCACTGAGGAGCTCATTTAGCAGCAGACTACATCATCCCAGGTGCACAACCGAGAGGTTTCGTAGGTCCTTCCTACCAACGGCTGTCAGACTGTACAACCTAAGCAGGGCTGCTCGCAGAGATAGCAAAAAGACGTAACAAACTAATAGTTTTTTGAATGCAAAAGATGCAATAGACTTACACAATGGTCCTCTCCGGCATACAACTAGGAACATACCGGTCGCTATGGAGGGTGAGAATATGTATGGGCACATAATCATACCATATAGGATAACTAAATAGACGGTTATGCTGTTTCATCCCACCTAGCAACAATGCTCTGCACTGTGTGTGTTTATATATTTACATATTTATTCCATCTAGCTACAATGCTCTGCACTGGGTGTGTTTATATTTATATATCTATATATTTATTCCATCTAGCTACAATGCTCAGCACTGGGTGTGTTTATATTTATATATCTATATATTTATTCCATCTAGCTACAATGCTCCGCACTGTGTTTTTATATATCTACATATTATTCCATCTAGCTACATTGCTCCGCACTGTGTGTGTTTATATACTTGCATATTTATTCCACCTAGCTGCAATGCTCCGTACTGTGGGTGTTTATATATTTACATATTTATTCCATCTAGCTACAATGCGCTGCACTGTGTGTTCATATATTCATATATTTATTCCATCCAGCTACAATGCTCTGCACTGTGTGTCTGTGTGTGTGTATATATACAGTATATTTTATAGTAATATGTACATATGTATATTAGCTGCTCTTGCTTGCTTGTTTTTTGTTTTTGTTTTTGTTTTTTTTGTTTTTTTTCTTGCCTTCTGATTGTTGCTCTGAGTGTTGCTATCCCTGTGCTGTTGCAATCCTGGAATTTCCCCGTTGTGGGACTAATAAAGGCTTATCTTATCTTATCTTAGAGAGATTAATAAAGTCTGCTCTGCTCTGGACCGCTCTGCCTGATTATTTCTCTCTCCACACTGGTGACCCTTGACGCACAATGGAACGCGAGGTGAACACCTTGGAGACGACCCGGACGGGAGGTGCCAGCAACATGTGTGCCGTTTCGGTCAAACTCACAGACTTTTGGCTACACGACCTGAAGTCTTGGTTCCTCCACACCAAAGCCCAGTTCGCACTCCGGGGAATAATGGCGGATGACACCAGATACAACTACGTGGTTGCAGCACTGGACGCAGGCACAACTCAGCAGGTGGCGAGCCTGCTCCAACGGCCCCCAGCCCACGACAAATACGAGGCTCTCAAAACCGCGCTGACCTGGCGCTATACGCTCTCAGACTGCGAGAGAGCGGAAAGGCTCCTGACGCGCTCCGAGTTGGGAGACGGGTCAGCGGTCGAGTTAATGGAGAAGATATTGGCGTTGATGGGCACAGATGATGGGCATTTCCTCTTTGCCCACCTTTTCCTCCAGAACCTCCCGACGGCGGCCAGGGCGGTCCTTGCCAATTCGCCGTTGCTGGCCGCGCGCAACTACCGGGCGCTAGTGCAAGAGGCAGATCGGATTATCCTCACCACCAGCCACCACCACTCACAGCGAATGCAGTGGCGTCGGAACCCAGCGAGACGGCCAGCGGAGGCGAAGAGCCAACGACGGTGGCTGCAGCGGAGGCCAAGAAGCACCGGAGAGACACACACTGCTTCTACCACCGCTGTTTTGGAGAGGACGCACGCCGATGCATGCCACCGTACCAATTCAAGCGCTCGGGAAACACCAGGGCCAGCAGTCGGTAGCAGCTGCAACCGCCGGTAAAGCAAGCAAGATGCTCTTTATGACAGACTCACGCTCGGGGAGAGGGTTCCTCGTGGACTCCGGCTCCCAAAAGAGTCTCATCCTGCCGTCCTACGCAGACTGGCTGGCGGGAACTAGCGGCCTCGAGCTGACGGCTGCAAACAGCTCAGACATTAAGACTTTTGGTGAGAGGACACTGACTGTAACCTTGCACGGCCGTACATACCAATGGACATTCGTCATAGTTGCATGCAGCTTCCCCATTTTGGGCGCTGATTTTTTGTGTGCACATGGTCTACTAGTCGATGTGGCTAACAGACGCCTGATTAACGCAATGTCTTTTGATTCTCTCCCCTGTACAGCTAGAGGAGCCAGTTCCACAACACTAGCCAACGTCACAGCTCCAAGGGGTAAGTTCCATACACTACTCACCCAGTTCCCAGCACTCACGGTCCTGACGTTTTCGGTGACCGTCACTAAACACGGGGTGGAGTACTTCATTACCACCACATGGCCTCCCGTTTTTGCACGACCTCGGCGTCTGGACGCAGCTAAACTGGCCATAGTGCATGAGGAATTTGCCAACTTGGAAAAGCTGGGCATCATCAGATGCTCTAACAGCCCAGGGGCATCCCCGCTACATATGGTTCCTAAAGACGAGGGATTGTGGCGACCGTGCGGAGATTTCCGCAGATTAAACAACGCCACAGCGCATGACCGCTACCCAATCCCCCATATTCAGGATTTTTCCGTTCACCTCACCAGGGCACGCATTTTTCCAAGATAGACCTGGTCCAAGGTTACCACCAGGTCCTGGTGAGCGCTGAGGACATACCTAAGATGGCAGTAATAACCCCGTTTGGTCTTTTTGAGTTTTTACGCATGCCTTTTGGGTTAAAAGGCACGGCGCAGACATTCCAACGCATGATGGATGCGGTGTTGCACCATCTGCCGTTTGTATTTGTCTACCTGGACGACATCCTGGTGGCCAGCGCGTCCGAGGACGAACACATAGCCCACCTCAGGACAGTTTTCCAGAGGTTGGAGGAGCACAAATTAATAATCAACCCGACGAAGTGCCAGTTTGGGGTGACGGGAATCGATTTTTTGGGCCACCACATCTCACCGGAGGGTGCGATACCTTTACCGGACAAAGTGCGCACAGTGGCAGATTTTCCCCGACCTCAGATGGTCAGGGCGCTGCAGGAGTTTTTGGGGATGGTTAACTTTTACAACCGTTTCCTCCCCCGCACAGTTCAGCTCATGCAGCCGTTGTACGCCGTGCTTAAGAAACGGAAACCGGTGGACAGAGTCGACTGGACTCCTGAGTGACAGCAGGCGTTTTCTGAGGTTAAAACAGCTCTGGCGAACGCCACACTGCTTGCGCACCCGGACCCGGCGGCTCGGATAGCGCTCACTACCGATGCATCGGACGTGGTCACAGGGGCCGTTGTGGAGCAGTGCGTCGCCGGTTCTTGGCAGCCACTTGCTTTTTTTAGCAGGTCTTTGCGCAACAGTGAGCGTAAATACAGCGCGTTCGACAGGGAGATACTGGCTCTCCATCTGGCCATACGCCACTTTCAGGTATGGCTGGAAGGGCGCACCTTCACTGCATTCGTGGACCACAAGCCGCTAACGTATGCAATGGCCAAGGTTTCGGAACCATGGTCGGGCCGGCAGCAGAGACAGCTGGCCGCGATGTTGGAGTTTACGGCCGACATTCAGCATGTGGCCGGTAATCTCAAGGTGGTGGCGGACTGCCTTTCGCGCGCATTAGTGGGCCCAGTCTATGTGGGGATAGATTACACGGCCATGGCTGCTGAGCAGATTGGCGATGCGGACGTTTGCGCGCTCCAGTCTGGACCAACAGGGTTAAGGCTGGAGAGCAGAGTACTGCAAGACGGGGGGCCCCCCTAGTCTGTGAGGTCTCCACAGGCCGCCCGCGTCCGGTGGTCCCACGCACTTGGTGCCGCCGCGTTTTTGAGTCGGTTCACTCCCTGGCGCACCCAGGAGTGCGCGCGTCAGTCAAAATGGTGGGAGCAAAGTTCGTCTGGCCGAGCCTGCACAAACAGGTGAAAGAGTGGGCTGCAGCCTGCGTAGCGTGCTAACGAGCCAAAGTGCACAGGCACACTAAGGCCCCCTTGGAGCTGTTCCATATCCCGGCTAAGAGGTTCAACCACGTTCACGTGGACCTCGTGGGCCCCCTCCCGCCATCGCAGGGGTTCACGCACCTCCTGACAGTAGTGGACGGCACCACGTGCGGGCCCGAAGCAGTCCCGCTAGCTTCCACCACGTCCACAGAAGTTGCACGTGCTTTTTTGACGACATGGGTGGCACGTTTTGGCGCCCCTTTGAATACCACGTCTGATTGGGGCCTGCAGTTTGTTTCCGACCTCTGGTCCACGATGGCCCGGAGCCTGAGCATCACAATTCATCGCACGACCGCGTACAACCCCCAAGCCAATGGGTTATGTGAGTGTTTCCATAGGTTGCTTAAAGCAGCGCTCAGGGCTTCGCTTATGGATGCAAATTGGGTGGACCGGTTGCCGTGGGTTCTATTAGGGTTGCGATCAGCACCGAAGGAGGATTTGGCAGTCTCCCCAGCACAGCTGTTTTTTTCCCAGCTGCTGCAGCTCCCAGGGGAATTTTTGCCGGACAGCCCTGCGCCCAACACCGATCCAGCCTCGCTTTCACTGCATAGCGCTTAGTACCCGGTACCTGGTCCGGTCCACCACTGTTTTCCACGTGCTTTTGTGCCAAAGACCTTGAAGGACACAGCGTTCGTATTTGTCAGGCATGATGCCCACCGGACCCCCTTGCGCCCGCCCTACGATGGCCCGTTCAGAGTGCTGGAACCCGGGGAGAAACATTTTGTGTTAGACTTGGGGGGACGCAGGGAAACAGTCTGTATAGCCTGCTTTCATTTTAGCAGACGAGCAGGTGGTGTTGGCCCGAGCTCCTCGGTGCGGACGACCCCCACTGAGAACTCCCCAGGTACATGACTCGTCACATCAGTCACAATGGCATGCTAAAGATGTTTACCGCCCTCCCAATGTCCCCCACAGACGGATGCACTCCCAAGAGTACCCCACCGGCACAGCAGCGCCTCGGAGCCGCAGAACCCCCGTTACAACCGCTACGGACGTAGGCTGAAGCCCACAGGACATGACGGTTAAGGCTCAGTCTGAGTTTCTGGGGGGCGGTGTGGGAATCCACTCAGCATGTTTCCACTCAGACGGAAGGACAAGGGAATTGTCATGGGGGGTTTGTGTGTTGATGCGGGGGTTGGTGTGTTGATGTGAACAGTGACAAAGAGAATGGGAATTGCTAAGGCTTTTATGTTAATGCAGCACCACAGGTCACGGAGCGAGTTGTATGCTATAAAAGGAGAGGTGCCTGCGACCTGTGGGCTTTTGATGCTTGTGATTCTGGTGAATGTGAGAGAGAGAGAGAGATTAATAAAGTCTGCTCTGCTCTGGACCACTCTGCCTGATTATTTCTCTCTCCACAACATCTGCATTTTTATATCTATCACATCTGTAACAATAATCTAATTTTTTTGCCGTTTTTCTTTCCTCTGTCTCTCTGAGGTCCACAGTGGTGAATCTGAGGGTCAGCAGTCAGATCAGCTGTGAAGAGAACAGGCTGGAAGCTAAATAAGAATATTACATGTTTACTGTTTATACAAGAAACTGTGTGATAGATGGAAAGTCATTTGTCATATAAGATACTGTTACTATATTTGTATTTGTTACTCAAGCATTCAAGATAAATATTTGTTATTTAGGATACTGTTATTTTTTTATTTTTTGTACTTATTTTGTACCCGTAGGTAGATTTGTTTTGCAGTCCGGTGACAAGCCACCAGCTGCCGGTCGCTGCGTGCGCAAGCGCCCCGTATCCCTAACCTGCATGTTTTTGGCATGCGGGAGGAAACCGGAGAAATCCCGGAGTAAACCAACGCAGCACGGGGAGAACATGCAAACTCCACACAGATCACTGTTGGCCGGGGGCAGGGATCGAACCCACGATCTCTGTGATCCCCTGGCCGAGGGTAAACTGTGCTGCCTCAGTGCTAACCACTGCGCCACCGTGCAGCCCATTTGTAATCCATTTGTAATGGATTTAGCTGTTATTTGGTTATTCTTGTATTTGATTGTATGAGAGTTATTATTGATTATTCAGCAATGCTATCGGTGTTCGATTTAGAGACTGCAATCATGAAACCATCACTCTATTAGTTACGCCTTAGAGCTCCAGCAAGGGGAGTGCGCGCGCAACTTCCTCACTTTTAATACAAGCGAGTGAGGAGACGCACACTGTGTTCACCCTTGTCATTTTTCCCTTTTTAAGGTAATTGTTTAAGTTGTAATTGTTAAAATGTTTGACTTTTAATACAAGCGAGTGAGGAGACGCACACACTGTTTTCATCCTTGTCATTTTTCCCTTTTTAAGGGGCTTTGCATTTGGAGGCACCGCTGGGATGAAAAACGTGAGGCCGACACCGCAACATGAAGGGAGCCATCTTACGTTCTTCATCCCGAAAAACAACCCAGGCAGGGGAGTGTTTCAGCAGAACAGATCGGTGGTAGTTACGAGGCCAGCGAGGAGCAACGCGCATCCTGAGGTGTAGAACAGGCCACCGAGGAGCTGCAAAGCCTTCAGCATCAGGTCTCAGCACCACGTGTCCACACTGTCTGTTACTCACTTGCCCAAAATGGAGTCGGAAATTGAAAATCTGTTGTTTGAAATGAAAGGAGCTCTATTCCAGCTTACTACGGATCAGCTAGTGAAAATATGTGATTTGATTGAGATCTCAGGAGACAATCGAGAGAAAATAACAAGAAACACTCGTTGTGCGTTGGTGTCTTATATCAGTCAGCACATCGAACGTGACGAATTAAAACAACGGGAAGATGAAGTTATGTCAGAACTGTTGAGCATACAAGATACAATAAAAAGTGTGAACTAGAGTAATATAAATGATGTGTCACAAACAACGCATGCAAAGGAGAATGTAATGAAAGAGTTGGAGCAGCTGAAATTGGCAGTGCAGCGAAAAGAAGCTGAAATGCAAGTTTTAGCAAATAATGAGACTGCCCCACGCCACACAGCCCCGGTTGTTGTAACCAATCCACTCTGGCATAAAGACTATAAGATTTCTGGTCAGACTGGTGAACCTGGACAGAAAGACCGACTCACTTTCTCCAGTTTAGCCCGCCAAATTGAGAACAGCCTCAGCAAAGGATATCCTGAGTCAGAGATAGTGGATGCTGTCATCAGAGCTATTGTGCCAGGTTTGCAATTTAGGAGTTACCTCGAAGGTAAAAGCGACCCGTCTCTCCCTACCCTTAGGAGAATTCTTAGGTCACATTACCAAGAGAGAAGTGCCACAGAGCTTTACAAGCAGTTGACTGCAGAGGTCCAGAGCAATAGGGAGACCCCACAGAACTTTTTAATTCGAACAATGAATTTAAGGCAGAAAATATTGTTCGCATCACAGGAAGCCAAGTCTAGTCTCAAATATGACCCAGCTCTCGTGCAAAGCATGTTCATGCACACAGTATTAACAGGGCTGCAAAATGATAGTATCAGGAGCGACCTTCAGCCCCTCCTTTTGCAGACAACAACCTCAGATGAACTGTTGTTAGAAAGATTGAACATAACATGTGCACATGAAAAAGAGAGGCAGGATAAAAGGAGACAGTCCCTGCCACAGCGACCAATTAGTGTACACACTATCCAGTCTAGTGATAACAGCAAAGAGAAGTGTGTAGCCCAGCAAAGTGTAGCTAAACTTCCCCCAAATGTGTTGTCTGACCTGAAAGAAATGAAAGCAGACATGACACTGTTAAAAGACCTTAAGGCACAGGTGTCACAAATAACAGAGTCCATGAGTGAGACAGAAAACATACCAAAGATGTATCCTGACGTAACCAGAGAATCCAGCTATGGAGTCACTGACCCTCCGCTATATGTCCAGCCACAGCACTCCTCCCTGAATGACCAAAGTGCCCCTCCCCAACCTTCAGGTGGACCAGTTCAGGAATCGTGGTTCCCCAGGGGTCCAGTGTTCCACAGAGGAACAGCACAGTTTCAACAGGGATTTGCACCCCAGAGATATCAAATTCCACGTGTACGGCCGAGGTGCTCTGCATGCCAGCAGTGGGGTGAGGAATACTGCCAACATTGCTATAGGTGTGGAAGTAGTGAGCATTTTCAGGCAGGCTGTAGAGCATATAGGGAGCATAATGCTGCAAGAGAGAGCTCTTTAGACAGAGAGCGGTTGCCCCCCGAGGGACAGGGAGTGACCGGCGTTGTTAGGAAGCCCCAAAGTTGTGCTAGCTGTGGGAGAAGAGAGGGAAGTCAGGGTCTGAAACAATGCAGTGGGTGTAAAAAAACACTGTACTGTTCCAAGCAATGCCAGGCTAGTCATTGGTCAGTCCACAAAAGGACTTGCGCTCCATTTGTACAAAATGAGCTGGGAAGTCATTAAAAACCCTCGTGTAAGACCATCATCAATAAGAAAAGAAACATCCTGAAAAAAAGACAATTGACAGTAACAGAGCTGATAGGAAAAAAATGCCTTATAAGTTGTTACTTACAAGGGAAAAAGACACAAGCACTCTGGAACACTGGCTCACAGGTGTCCGCGATTGATGAAGCCTGGAAAGCTGAGCACTTACCCGAGGCCAAACTAAGAGACATAGCAGTGGTAATTGACCAAAATGACCCCATACAGATCGAAGCAGCTAATGGGACAGAGATGCCATATGTGGGATGGGTAGAAGTAACTTTCAGACTGACAGCTGGTGCTACAGAATTTTATGTCCCTGTGCTTGTGATGAAAGGCAATAAGCAGTCCTGTCCTATCATAGGCTTCAGTGTGGTTGAACGTGTTGTGGTTGGCAGCCAGAGTAGACAGTGCGAAAATACTGAGGAAGAGAAATTGGTCAAATCAGTCAAAATAGCTTTCCCTAACTTAAATAAAAAAAACAGCCAGGGCATTGATTGAAGCTGTGAGCGTTGAGAGGTCAGGTGAGTACCTAGTGAGGACAGGATGTCAAATTGTTAGTGTGCCAAAACACAGTGCTATCCAAGTTAACTGTAAGGTACGTGCAAAACCATTTAGAGAAGACACCACATTAGTGTTTGAGCCCAGTGAAAATCCCCAGTGGCCAGTAGGACTGGAATTTTGTGACACTGTGGTCGTGGTGAGGAAAGGCACACAACCAAATACTGTGCTCACTGTGCAAAACCCGACTGACCATGACATCATGTTACCAGGGAGAGTGGTTATTGGTACTGCACAGTTAGTCGCAGCTGTACATCCCCTCACTCTAGCTGAAGAAGCACAATCACCTGTTAATGTGAACAGTATTCATACACAACACACTGAGAGCCAGGAAACCGGTGCAGAGCTTTGGGACCCTCCCATTGATCTTAGCCACCTAGATGAGTCTCAGAGAAGAGTAGTATGTGAGATGTTGAGAGAAGAGTCAGGTTCTTTCTCCCGATCTGATAGTGACATAGGATGCATTGAGCAGCTACAGTTAAAGATTTCACTGAAAGATCCTGAGCCTGTAGCAAAAACTTATATGTCAGTCCCCAAGCCCTTATATCAGGAAATGAAGGACTATTTAATGGATCTGATCGCACAGGGCTGGATAGAGAAATCCCACTCTTCGTACGCCTCACCAGTTGTTTGTGTAAGAAAGAAATGTGGCTCTTTACGTCTGTGTATAGATTATAGAGAGCTAAACCGCAAAACTCACCCTGATAGGCAGCCAATACCTAGAGTCCAGGATATCATGGATGGCCTGGGTGGCAACACCATGTTCTCCCTATCAGACCAAGGCAAGGCTTACCACCAGGGATTCATGGCTAAAGAAAGTAAGCACCGGACCGCTTTTGTGACACCATGGGGTTTATACGAGTGGGCCAGGATCCCATTTGGTCTCATGAACGCCCCTGCAGCATTCCAGCGCTGCATGGAGGAGTGTTTGGAGGGGATACGGGATAAAATATGTGTCCCATATCTAGATGACACTCTGGTGTTCAGTAAGACCTTTGAAAGCCATGTTAATGACTTGAGGATAGTACTGCAAAGATTGAGGCAGCATGGAATCAAATTAAAACCCAGTAAGTGTGAATTATTCAAAACTGAAATTCGCTATCTAGGCAGGATCATATCAGCAGAAGGAAACAAAATGGACCCCGCCGACACAGCTGCTGAAAGAACTTTAAAAGACAAAAAACCCAGCACCATGGGGGAATTAAGGGGAATTATGGGACTGCTGAGCTATAATCGCCAATACATAAAAGACTTCTCCCGCATTGCGTCCCCCCTCTATGATCTGACTAAGGGTCCTGCCTGGGAGGAAAGTGCAGACCTCATGAGAAAGAGACCACACAGTAAGAGACATGTAACGCTGGTGTTATCACACACACCAGTCGAATGGACTGACACACACCACCAAATCTTGGAACAGCTCATAGACTGTTTGGTGCAACCCCCTGTACTTGCATTCCCAGATTTTTCTCAGCCATTTATTCTTCACACAGATGCGTCCAACAAAGGGCTCGGAGCTGTCCTGTACCAGAAACAGAATGGGAAACTGCGAGTCATCGCATATGGGTCTCGAACATTATCAACATCAGAAAAAAAACTATCACCTTCATTCAGGTAAATTGGAATTTCTTGCACTAAAGTGGTCAATCACAGAACGATTTCGCGATCTATTACGCCCCATTCTTCACAGTTTACAGTGATAACAACCCCCTAACTTACGTGTTGTCCACTGCCAAACTAAATGCCACTGGGAGCAGATGGGTCGCAGAATTAGCTGATTTCAACTTCACAATCAAATACCGCCCTGGAAAAGACAACATTGATGGTTAGGACAAGAGGATTATGTTGGTTTAAATGAATCAACTCCCTCTGGTTATTTAAACTGTCAAAATTCCAGAAGTTCTGGTCGTGGAGGAGGAGTAGCAGCAATTTACCATTCCAAATTACTAGTTAATGTAAAGCAAAAAACATGTTATAATTCCTTTGAGGGCCTGGTCCTCAGTAATTGAGCAATTTTAGGTTAAACCCAATTTTATTTGCCATAGTTTATCGTCCCCCATCAACCTACCCAGAATTTTTATCCGAATTTGCTGATTTCTTAGCTGATTTAGTGCTGAAATCTGATAGAATAATTATAGTAGTGTGGATAACCCCCACAACAGACTGGGACAATCAGAGCGCGCATCTGGAGCGATTAACGTTACAGTGAAATGTGTGTATTAATGTCGACAGGCAGCCTCGCTTCGTCTAGCTTTTTCCTGCTCAGTACTGTGATGTTAATGTGCCATTCATGCATTGTGTTCATGCTTCCTGCTCTTACTGTGATGTAAATGTCCCATGCCTTTCATGTATTGTCTGTAGTTGGGTATAAAAGCTGCATCGCTCTGTAGCTCACTCTCTCACTCTTACCACTGCTTCTGACTACTGCTGCTGAGAGCCTGAGGACCCGCTCCAGCCTGCCTGCACAAGGGCTGGAGCGAGTTCCTATGATGGCGGTATGATTTAAAAAACCTACTTAAAACCCTCAGTTCGCTGCTTATAATTCTTTACCGCCACAGTAGGAGACTTGAATATACATGTGGATGTAGATAGTGACTGCCTTAATGTGGCATTTAATTCAATATTAGACTCGATTGGGTTTTCTCAGAAAGTAGGAAATTCTACTCATTACCTCCACCATACATTGGGCCTTGTTTTGACATATGGCATAGAAATAGAAAATCTTGTAGTGTCTCCTCATAACCCTGTACTGTCAGACCATTGTCTGTTAACCTTTGATTTTACTATTTCTGACTATTTGGCTCCTAAAGAAAAATATTATTACAGTAGATGCCTCTCAGATGATGCTGTTACCAAATTTATGCAGATTGTTTCCTCTATGCCATGTGCCAACTCAACGGAAATAAGCTATAGACAGCTTGCTCCTTCTGTAATTGATAACATGGTGGATAGTGTTACAGCTTCTCTGCTTCAGACTCTAGACTTGGTGGCCCCCTTAAAAAAAGAAAAAGTCTAATCAGAGATTTCTAACTCCTTGGTTCAACACAGAAACTCGTAGCTTAAAACAGAAGACTCGTCAATTAGAAAGAAAATGGCGCTCCACTAATTTAGATGGAATCTATTTAGCTTGGAGAAATCATCTTTTAATTTATAGAAAATCTCTTAGAAAAGCTAGAACGACTGGACACCTCGTAAAATGTTGAGAGCGAATCTCACTCACTCTTCAAGCTGCTGGAGATGTCTACAGGGGGAGGGGACATTAATCCATATGATCTGGAGTTGTTCGGTAATACAGGACTTTTGGTTGCAGATCCATAGACATATTATGACAATTGTTAAGCAAGAAGTGCCATTTACTCAGAGACTTTTTGTCCTTGGGGATCCATCAATGATTCAGGACCCAATCTCTGATGCCGAGTGGATCCAGACTGCTTTGATGCTGGGCCGAAAGTTGATCACTTTTTACTGGAAATCTTCCTCTGCCCCACCCGTAGCTCAATGGCTCAGGGAGTTGGGCAAGCTTGCTGCACTAGAACGCCTTTCATATAAGCTTCTGGACAGGATGGACAGCTTCTATAATAAGTGGGGATCCTATCTTACCTTTATAGGTGTAGTAGATTAAGCTAATCATCTTAAGAGTATTAGGGTGGAAATGGAATGTTTTATCCTCTCACTGGGTATACTTGTTTTGTTTTTTTTTTCTTTTTTTTTTCTTTGGGTTTTTTTTTGTGTTTGTTTGTCTCTGTTTTATTTTCTAAATTGAAAACCCAATAAAATTCAAATTACAGAAAAGCTAGAACGAGTTATTATTCTGCATTAATAGAAGAGAACAAGAATAATCCCAGGTTTCTTTTCAGCACTGTAGCCAGGTTGACAAAGAGTCAGGACTCTGTCAATCCTAGCATTCCCTTAGAGCTTACTAGTCAGGACTTTATGAACTTTTTCAATAATAAAATTTCATCCATCAGAGATAAAATCAATCAGATTCTTCCCACAGTTAACTTAAATACTCTAACTACTACAACTCCTTCAATTGATGTCTGTCTTGATGAGTTTACTCCAATCGACCTTTGTGAGTTAGACAAAATAGTTTCCTCATCCAAACCTTCAACTTGTCTTTTAGACCCTATTCCTACCAGGTTATTTAAAGAAGTCTTCCCACTTATTGGTAGCTTTATTCTTCATATAATCAATTCTTCATTAACTTTAGGCCATGTACCGCAGGCTTTTAAAACGGCTGTAATTAAACCCTTACTCAAAAAGCCAACGCTAGATCCAGGAGCTTTAGCTAACTATAGACCAATCTCTAATCTCCCTTTCATTTCAAAAATCTTAGAAAGAGTTGTTGCTACGCAATTATTTGACCACCTGCAGGGAAATGGTTTACTTGAAGGGTTTCAATCTGGGTTTAGAATCCATCATAGTACTTAAATAAAGATAAAAGAGCATCTGAGTAGCGTTGGAACAAAGAGCGGAACCATTATTGAAATGGTATTTGTCAAAGATTAGATCTAATGGAAGACACATATGCGGTCCAGGATTGCCAAAAGTTCATGAACACATCCATGTCCTGTCTCAGTGCGAATGTCAACTTTTCCATCGAGTAAATGTCTTGGATCACGTTAGTCCAATCTTCAGGTGTAGGACAGTCCTTCAACATCCATTTTTTAGTTAGAGCTTTTTTGCTTGCCAATATTAAAACATTGAATAAGTATTTTTCTCCTCGTCTTTCCAGTGAGTCCGGTAGTAAACCCAAATACAAAGTTACAAAAGAAAAGGGAACTGTAATTTTGAATATTTTCCCCAATATTGTCTGTACCTTGGCCCAATATTGGTGGATAACTGGGCATGACCAAAACACATGAAAATGATTTGCAGTCTTTTCACCACACAAGCGCCAACAGTTCAATCCCTTATGGGTAAATTTGTTTTGTGCAGGTGTTCTGAAAAATCTTGCCAAGTTTTTCCATCCAAATTCTCTCCACTGCAGGGATGAGGTACTTTTCCATTGCTGTTTATTTAGCTTTTCCCATATTTCCAGTTGTAAAGTGAAATTCCCCTCTTTTTCCCATCTCTCTTTATATAAGATGTGTTGTCTCCTTTTAAGTCTTGAAGACCTTGGTATATTTTAGAAATGTATCTGATCCCTGGGATCCCTTTATATGCCATTAAGAAGACCTTCAGAACACCTGACTGGGCCCTTTCCAAAACCTCCTTTTTAAGTATATTGTTTATGTGGTGTCTAAGCTGGAAGAACCTGTAAAGGTCTTGATTTATTAGGCCTTGTTTTTTCAAATCTTCAAAACTTCTTAAGATTTGCCCTTTAAAAAAATTGTAATATTTTATCAGCCCTTTCTCCTTTTTCTTTTTGTTTGTTTTTTACTGGTTTGTTTTTGGGGTTTTTTGTTATTTGTTTCTTGTTTTTTTTTCTCTTTAATTTCACTTTTTCTTTCACTTAAAAAAAAAAAAAAAAAAAAAGGGGTGTTGTAAGAATTAATCTTCCAATGTTGTCAGATATCAGAAAATAAGGGAACATGTGATGAAAATGTAAACACTGCATTGCTGTAACGACCTGTATACCCTTTACAAAAACTTAAATAAAAAAAAAAAGAAAGAATCCATCATAGTACTGAAACAGCCATAGCAAAGGTCACTAACGACCTCCTCATCGCATCTGATAATGGACTGGTTTCTGTACTTGTCCTTTTAGACCTTAGTGCAGCTTTTGATACTATCGATCATAATATTCTACTTGATAGATTAGAACACTATGTTGGACTTAATGGAACTTTGTTGCAGTGGTTTAGATCTTATTTATCTGATGGGTTCCAGTTTGTTCATGTAAATAATGAGTTTTCTTTCAACTCAAAGCTTAGTCATGGAGTTCCACAGGGATCTGTGCTAGGCCCTACTCTTTTTAGTTTATATATGCTTCCGTTAGGCAACATTATTAGAAAGCACTGTATACATTTTCATTGTTATGCAGATGACACACAATTATACCTGTCAATCAAGCCAGATGATAGTAATCAATTAGCCAAGTTAGAAGCCTGTCTTAAGGAAATCAAAGCTTGGATGACTTGTAATTTCCTGCTATTAAATTCAGATAAGACTGAAGTCATTCTTGTTGGTCCAAAAAACCTTAGAAATACCTTTCCAAATCAAACTTTCAGTTTGGATGCGGTTACTCTCTCTCTTAATAGCTCTGTGAGGAACCTTGGAATTATTTTTGATCAAGATCTGTCCTTCAATTCTCATATTAAATTTGTTTCTAAGACTGCCTTCTATCATTTGCGTAATATTGCCAAGATTAGGAGCATCTTGTCTCAGAGTGATGCTGAGAAACTGATCCACGCTTTTGTTAGCTCGAGATTAGATTATTGTAATTCTTTATTATCAGGCTGTCCTAAAACATCTTTAAAAAGTCTTCAGCTGATCCAAAATGCTTCTGGCCACCCTTCATTGGCTTCCCATGGAGTTTAGAATTAAATTTAAAATCCTTCTTCTTACTTTCAAAGCTATAAACAATCAGGCTCCTTTTTATTTAAAAGATCTGATAGTACCGTATTATCCTATAATATTACCGTATTATCCTACGCTCCCAAAATGCAGGATTACTTGCAACACCTGTAATACCCCCCCCCCCCCCCAAGATGGCAACCGGGATGGTCACACTTTTTCAGTGCTGAGACAAAGTCACTGATTTTGCCATTAAAAATAACTATCCAACAGCAATCGGCACTCGTGACGGACACGCACGGGCTGAATTTCCACCTCTGTTGGAATACCCCTTTAATCGCCTTTCTCCAGCCACTGTGAGTAAACTGACTAGTGTTTCTTTGTGGTTCGCTGCTGCACTCTACCTGAAGCGTTTTGCTAAGCTAACGCCAGTTAGCTTAATGCTGGCGCCAGTCGTGCCGCTTAACACCGACTCGAAGCGACTCAGTCCCCGGTGAGGGCCCGCAGGAGGAACTAACCGAGGCGGCAGTTGGATGTGAGCCGGATCGGAGTTCGGGGGCGGCGTTGGTGGGAGACGGGGACCAGTGGAGGACCACCTGGACCCAGCCAGACAATAGCCTGAATCGGAGCCCAGTTGCGAGGCCCAGCAGAGGAACTACCAGGCAGACGGCGTTTGATGACGGGGCTCAGCGGAGGTATCACCAAGTCAGACGGCGGTAGGCTGCGGTGGTCAGCGGAGGATCTACCGTGACCCCAGCGGAGCTCGGTTGCAGTGGCGGCGTGCGACGAGACTCGGTGGAGGAGCTGGACAGGAGCTCGGTTACGGCGGCAGCAGACGGCGTTTGATGATGGGGCTCAGCGGAGGTATCACCAAGTCAGACGGCGGTAGGCAGCGGTGCTCAGCGGAGGATCTACCGTGACCCCAGCGGAGCTCGGTTGCAGCGGCGGTGTGCGACGAGACTCGGTGGAGGAGCTGGACAGGAGCTCGGTTACGGCGGCGGTGAGCAGCGGGACCAGCAGCGGAGGGGGCTAGTTGGCTAGCCCAGCTGGATTCGAGGACGACCGGATCGGATACCGGCGACACAAGCAGAGATTCTTTTACTATCCACAGTTTTTTCCTTTTCTTTCCAAGAAAGACTGAAGATGGCTGCCACCGGAGTGAGGAGTGGTTTGATGGGCTACACTTCTAGCCACTTTCTGCTTATCGACTTCTTCTTCTTTTTGTCTTTGTGTGTCTGGACCTGCAACAAGAAGGGTTTTCTGGCCAACTCAACTAAAGGTGAAGCTAAAAAGTTTTATTTATATGGATATGGACATGGTCATTTCACCCTGTACTCTATCTGGTCTTCAAAAGCCCTGAGAAAAAGCTTCCAAAACAAGGCAAACATGGCTGTTAAGCAAATATCACAATATGGCAGAGGCTATACAGTACTGTTAGTACTTCTACTTCTGGCAGGGGATATTCACCTTAACCCTGGACCTGCCACTATTAAACAGCAGACCACTGGACATAGCGAGTCGGGTGAGTCGAATTGCACTGAACAGACTCACATATCTGTTCCTGCTGTAAACAGCTGCGCTACGTCCAAACTTTTGGAAACAGGAACGGTTAAACAAATTGCAAATGAGGCGAGATCTGAAAACCGAGCTGTACAAAAGCAAAAACAACATTTATTTTTCCAAACTGTTAATCATGCACGAGTTCTTTGGGACACAAAGGCTAAACCAAAGGGGATCCTCGGTGGTCATTTAAACATACGGAGCATAATCCCCAAAAGAGATGAGATTTCGGTGTTGCTGTTGGACTCAAATCTGGACTATCTTTGTCTTTCAGAAAGCTGGCTACAAAGGAACATAGACACTAATATGATCGATATTGTGGGCTACCAGTGTTTTAGAAAAGACAGGCAGGTAGGGAGGGGAGGAGGTGTTTTAATTTACATCAAAGAGAAATATAAATGTCAACTGGTTGATTTGAATACTTCACTTGAATGTTTAGCTGTTAATGTATGTCTCTCTCCGGTAATGAATTTCAACATTGCAGTAGTGTACAACCCACCGTCACACAACTCTTCCTTTTATAATGAATTAAGTGATCTGGTTAAACAACTTGAGAAGAACAGAGAAACAATAATTCATGGTGACTTTAATATCAACTGGTCTGATAAAAAAGACAAACAAAAACTGAAAAGCCTCATGACTAAATTTAATTACCAGCAAATCATCAAAGGACCCACCAGGATAACCAAACAATCCAGAACACTTATTGACATGGTATTTACTAATAAACCAGAACGAATAACCAGAACCTATAATCTTGTAACTGGTCTCTCAGATCATAACATGGTTCTTGCTGTCAGGAAACTTACTAAAAAGCGACTACAGTATTTTGGGGGAGTCGATATTGACAAATCAAATTTTATTATCCCCAAATCAAAAAATGAGGAGTTTGAACATTACTTAGAGAATCAAAATTGGGAGCAGCTCATGTCAACATGTGAAGTAGATGATTGTTGTAATTTTATAACTGCAACAATCACAAAGTCTATAGAAAAATTTTCAAAGCAAATTAAAAGTAGACAACAGAAGATTAGCCTACCATGGTTAAATAATGAAATAAGAAAACTTATGAAGAGGCGAGACTATGCACTGAAAACATCACTAACCTCCAAACTACAAAATGATCACCTTGTGTACAAAAGTTTAAGAAATAAAGTGGTACATGAGCTGCGAAAATCAAAAATATCTTATTACAATAAACTGATAGATCATGCAAAGGGTAACAACAGTTCCCTATGGAGGCATTTAAATAACTTAACTAATAAAAAAAACGATCAGAAGGGGGTAAAGGAACTTAGAATCAATGGCAAGACCGTCAGTGACAAGGCTACTTTGGCAAATGAATTTAACTCACACTTTGTGGGCTCTGTGGAAGACTTAACAAAAATTTTTGTGCTGCCAAATGTGCTCAACAACACAAATTCCATACTTCCAACAGATACTTTTCACATCAATGAGGTAAATGAGAAGTTAATTGCTGGTATTGTTAAAACACTGTCAAACTCAAAAACTAATGATATCTACAATATGAGCACCTCCTTTCTCAAAATGCACAGCAAAATATTAATCAAACCACTGACCCATCTCATTAATCTCTCCATTAGGTCTAGTACATTTCCATCTGGCTGGAAAAAAGCTGTCGTCATACCAGTTCATAAATCAGGCAGTAAAGACGATATATGCAATTACCGCCCAATCTCTATCTTACCAGTCCTATCTAAGGTTCTTGAAAAAGTTGTAGCTACACAGCTGATAGACTACTTACAAGACAGTCAACTTCTTCATCCACATCAATTTGGTTTTAGACCAGGATACTCAACAGAAACAGCAAATTGTTGCCTTATTGAAAACGTCAAACAGTCCTTGGACAGGGGTAATGTGGTAGGAGCTGTTTTTCTAGATCTCAAAAAGGCTTTCGATACTGTAAACCACAGTTTGCTTTTATCCAAAATGGTATCTTTTAACTTCTCCCCAAATACATTAGAATGGTTTGCATCTTATCTCCAGAATAGAGAACAGTGTGTAAAAGTTCACCAAGATAAATCCTCATTTTTAAACAACCGCATGGGTATCCCACAAGGGTCCATTCTTGGTCCTTTACTTTTCAGCATTTTTATTAATGACTTGCCGTTACACTGCTCAGCTGCAACATGCCAACTTTATGCAGATGATGCAGTTATTTACACAGCTGCCAAGACTCCAGCACAGGCTGCAGATGTACTGTCTACAAGTATGGTTGATGTCCAAGAGTGGCTCCTCAAGAACCATCTATTGCTGAACCTTCAGAAAACAGTCTCAATGTGCTTTTCAATCAAAAAATGTAACCTGCAACATTTTAAAGTTAATATACATGATCATGACATCAGTTTAGCTACAGAATTCAAATACCTTGGCATTGTACTAGATCCTCAACTCAAATTTAATCTTCATATAAAGAAAATTTCAAAAACAGTAAAAAAAAATCTGAACTGCTTTAAATTAATTAGATATTACATACCTTACGAAGCAGCTGCACTGTATACTGTATGCATTCTATGGTTTTTTCTCATATATCATACTGTTTGACAGTCTGGGCTCAAGCAGCCCCTTCCACAATAAGACATATAGGTTCATTATATAATCAAACCCTAAAAATCTTGGACAAAAAGCCCATTAGGTGGCATCACTGTAATGTTTTAAAAAAATACAACCTATTGAGTTTTGAGAGCTTCATTGACCTCTGTCTTCTGAAATTAACGTTCAAATGTTTCCATAAATCAGCACCCGAGCCACTTGCTGGTTTCGTCCAAAGACAGGACAGCAGCAGAGCCACCAGGAGTTCTGTTAACAATAACTGTAAAATATTCCACCGCAGAACCACATTTGGACAAACAGCTTTCTCTATAAAGGGCAGTCACATCTGGAACACAATGCCAAATGAAATTAAAATAATAACGGACTTTAAAACATTCACTAAAAATGTTAAAAACTGGCTGAAAAATAAACAAGAATGTACTCATGTATGAATTAATTGTCTGCAAAGTGAGAGTGAATGAAGGGAAGGAATAAATGTGTTTGTTTATAGTGAGTGACGGAGGGAGGAAGGCCTGAAATGGGCAAGTGTGAGTTATGTTATATGTGTTGAATGTGAGTCGGGCTGTTATATTTGTGTATTTATAATGTTTATAATATTTATGTTAAATGTGAGTCAGGCTGTTATATTTGTGTATTTATAATATTTATAATATTTATAATTGTGTATTTATGGTTTTTCTGCATTGATGTATGTGGTTATTGTGTATATTTTTTATTTTTTTTTCCCCCATCTTTACTTGATTCTTTTTTCTAAAGCCCATCCAGGGACAAGAGTTTCAAATTAGCTAATAGCTATACACTCTATGTGCAACACATCAGATTGATTGTCTTTGATTAATTGTCTATGTTTATTGCACTGTCCCTGTCAAATAAACTAATCTACTACTACTATCAGTGTTTCAGAAAAGACAGGCAGGTAGGGAGGGGAGGAGGTGTTTTAATTTGCATCAAAGAGAAATTTAAATGCCAATTGGTTGATTTGAATACTTCACTCGAATGTTTAGCTGTTAATGTATGTCTCTCACCGGTAATGAATTTCAACATTGCAGTATTGTACAACCCACCGTCACACAATTCTTCTTTTTATAATGAATTAAGTGATCTGGTTAAACAACTTGAGAAGAGCAGAGAAACAATATTTCATGGTGACTTTAATATTAACTGGTCGGATAAAAAGGACAAACAGAAACTGAAAAGCCTCGTGACTAAATTTAATTACCAACAAATGATCAAAGGACCCACCAGGATAACCAAACAATCTAGAACACTTATTGACATGGTATTTGTTAATAAACCAGAACGAATAACCAGAACCTATAATCTTGCAACTGGTCTCTCAGATCATAACATGGTTCTTGCTGTCAGAAAACTTACTAAAAAGCGACTACAGTATTTTGGGGGAGTCGATATTGACAAATCAAATTTTATTATTCCCAAATCAAAAAATGAGGAGTTTGAACATTACTTAGAGAATCAAAATTGGGAGCAGCTCATGTCAATATATGAAGTAGATGATTGTTGTAATTTTATAACTGCAACAATTACAAAGTCTATAGAAAAATTTACAAAGCAAATTAAAAGTAGACAACAGAAGATTAACCTACCATGGTTAAATAATGAAATAAGAAAACTTATGAAGAGGCGAGACTCTGCATTGAAAACATCATTAACCTCTAAACTACAAAATGACCACCTTGTGTACAAAAGTTTAAGAAATAAAGTGGTACAAGAGCTGTGAAAATCAAAAGTATCTTATTACAATAAACTGATAGATCATGCAAAGGGTAACAACAGTTCCCTATGGAGGCATTTAAATAACTTAACTAATAAAAAAAATGGTCAGAAGGGGGTAAAGGAACTTAGAATCAATGGCAAGACCATCAGTGACAAGGCTACATTGGCAAATGAATTTAATTCATATTTTGTGGACTCTGTGGAAGAATTAACAAAATATTTTGTGCTGCCAAATGTGCTCAACAACAGAAAATCAATACTCTCAACACATTCTTTTCACATCGAAGAGGTAAATGAGGAGTTAATTGCTGGTATTGTTAAAACACTGTCAAACTCAAAAACTAATGATATCTACAATATGAGCACTTCCTTTCTCAAAACGCACAGCAAAATATTAATCAAACCACTGACTCATCTCATTAATCTCTCCATTAGGTCTAGTACATTTCCATCTGGTTGGAAAAAAGCTATCGTCATACCAGTTCATAAATCAGGCAGTAAAGACGATATTGTGGCTCACATATTTTGACTGCATATGTATAAGCACAGGAGTGAGATGCTTAGGACTGCATGTGTTTTGTGACCTCACTTCTTTGAAGGAACAATACGTCTGGACCTCCTGAGGATAACAGCAGGGGGTGGAGGTGCCGTGATGAGGACTCTGAGAGGACTTCCTGACCTCCTGGGGTCAGACGGACGACGAAGGGACTCGGGGGGAGAATTATTATCAATGGGGGATTTGGCAACAATGTGATTCTGTTCTTTGATGTCCCAGGTATAAAAGTGGGGGTTTGGGGGAGTTCGCTCTCTTTTTCTGTTTGGAGAATGCTGGAGATGTGAGATCTTCAATAAATCTGAATTGAGAAATAAATTCAGCCTCCTTATTTCACGCTCTCCACAATATATGCAATTACCGCCCAATCTCTATTTTACCAGTCCTGTCTAAGGTTCTTGAAAAAGTTGTAGCTACACAGCTGATAGACTATTTACAAGACAGTCAACTTCTTCATCCACATCAATTTGGTTTTAGACCAGGATACTCAACAGAAACAGCAAATTGTTGCCTTATTGAAAATGTCAAACAGTCCTTGGACAGGGGTAATGTGGTAGGGGCTGTTTTTCTAGATCTCAAAAAGGCTTTCGATACTGTAAACCACAGTTTGCTTTTATCCAAAATGGTATCTTTTAACTTCTCTCCAGATACATTACAATGGTTTGCATCTTATCTCCAGGATAGAGAACAGTGTGTAAAAGTTCACCAGGATAAATCCTCATTTTTAAACAACTGTATGGGTATCCCACAAGGGTCCATTCTTGGTCCTTTACTTTTCAGCATTTTTATTAATGACTTGCCGCTACACTGCTCAGCTGCAACATGTCAACTTTATGCAGATGATGCAGTTATTTACACAGCTGCCAAGACTCCAGCACAGGCTGCAGATGTACTGTCCACAAGTATGGTTGATGTCCAAGAGTGGCTCTTCCAGAACCATCTATTGCTGAACCTTCAGAAAACAGTTTCAATGTGCTTTTCAATCAAAAAATGTAACCTGCAACGTTTTAAAGTTAATATACATGATCAAGACATCAGTGTAGTTACAGAATTCAAATATCTTGGCATTGTACTAGATCCTCAACTTCAAATTTAATCTTCATATAAAGAAAATTTCAAAAACAGTAAAAAAAAAAATCTGAACTGCTTTAAATTAATTAGATATTACATACCATACGAAGCAGCTGCACTGTATATGCATTCTATGGTTTTTTCTCATATATCATACTGTTTGACAGTCTGGGCTCAAGCAGCCCCTTCTATATAGGTTCATTATATAATCAAACTCTAAAAATCTTGGACAAAAAGCCCATTAGGTGGCATCACTGTTAGATTTTAAAAAAATACAACCTATTGAGTTTTGAGAGTTTCATTGACCTCTGTTTTCTGAAATTAATTTTCAAATGTTTCCATAAATCAGCGCCTGAGCCACTTGCTGGTTTCATCCAAAGACAGGACAGCAGCAGAGCCACCAGGAGTTCTGTAAACAATAACTGAAAAATATCCCACCGCAGAACCACATTTGGACAAACAGCTTTCTCTATAAAGGGCAGTCACATCTGGAACACAATGCCAAATGAAATTAAAATAATAACGGACTTTAAAACATTCACTAAAAAGGTTAAAAACTGGCTGAAAAATAAACAAGAACGTACCCATGTATGAAATGATTGTCTGCAGGGTGAGAGTGAATGAAGGGAAGGAATGAATGTGTTTGTTTATAGTGAGTGACGAAGGGAGAGAGGCCTGAAATAGGCAAATGTGAGTCAGGTTGTTATATTGTGTATTTATAATAATTATAATATTTATAATATTTATAATCTTTTTTGCATTGATGTATGTGGTTATTATTTATTCTGTTTTCATTTTTTCCTTTTCCTTATCCTTTTTACTTGTTTCTCCTTTCTAAAGCCCATCCAGGGACAAGAGTTGCAAATTAGCTAATAGCTATACACTCTTTGTGCAACACATCAGATTGATTGTCATTTGATTAATTGTCTATGTTTATTGCACTGTCCCTGTCAAATAAACAAATAATCTAATCTAATCTCCAAAAGTACAATGGGAGGCAGAGCCTTCAGTTATCAAGCTCCTCTCCTGTGGAACCAGCTGCCAATCTGGATTCGGGAGTCAGACTTGATCTCTGTTTTTAAGAACAGGGCTAAAACCTACCTTTTTGATATAGCCTACAATTAGGGAGGGATCATGTGTTTCTGAACCCTCCCTTAGTTATGCTGCTAATAGGTTTAGTCAGCCGGGGGACCTCCAATAATGCACTGGGCTTCACTCCTTTCTTCACTCTCAATGAAATATTTTTTTTTTGCTGGTCATTAACAGCTGTTTGTTCTCTCCCATAGATTGAGTCCCCATCGTGCTGTTTGCTCTCTACATATCTGTTCTTTTCATCTTCTCTGTCCCCTCACCCCCCTGCCAGTCGCAGCAGATGACTGCCCCTCCCTGAGCCTGGTTCTGCTGGAGGCTTCTTCCTGTTAGAAGGGAGTTTTTCCTCTCCACCGTCACCAAGTGCTGCTCACAGGGGATCGCCTGATTGCTGGGGTCTTTCTGCAACTGTGGGGGTTCCTCCTACAGTTGATAGTGCTATGAGATGACTGTTGTTGTGAAATGGTGCTATATAAATAAAGTTGAATTGAATTGAATTGAATAGAAGATGCAAACTCCACACAGATCACTGTTGGTCAGGGGCTGGGATCGAACCAGGGATCCCATGGCCAAGGGTGAGTTGCTGTGCTGGCACAGTGCTAACCACTGCACCACCACACCGCCCAAATTCAGGTTCTCTCTCTGTCTATGGTGGAATACAAACAGGTTAGAAAATATCAAGTGTCATGTTTTGTCCCGCAGGATTTTTACCTCCGCCAGGCCGCAAGGCCAGGAGGAGGTAATGTTTTTGCCGGGGTTTGTCTGTGTGTTTGTCTGTTTGTCTGTCTGTCTGTTTGTCTGTTGGTTAGCAAGATAACTCAAAAACTTTTGGACGGATTTCAATGAAACTTTCAGGCGTTGTTGGAAATGGTACAAGGAAGAACTGATTAAATTTTGGGGATGATCCGCATCACCGTCTGCATACAGGAATTTTTTAAAGCATTTTTCCACACTGTGACATACGGCCATTTTCAACATGTGCGCAGGCGCAATGGAGGGCGCTGGGCGTCATGTCTGACCAACACAAACTCCGCCTTCTTCAACGTTTTAGCCACAAAAGCATGCGGAAAACACTGGTGGCCTGGGCCCGCCAGCGTGCCTGTGCCAGCCATAGGCGCTGCGCACATTGCGCTGGTCGTCGTGTCTGACCAACACAAACTCCGCGTTCTTCAATGTTTTAGGCATAAAAGCACGCGGAAAACACTGCTGGCCTGGGCCCGCCAGCGTGCCTGTTTTTGCGCCACGCTGCAAAACCTGACACGGCCACCTGTCCGCCGCCCGATTATTTGCCACAAATTCCCCGCCCAGCTATAGGCGCTACGTAAAAACGACCTCTCTGCCGGGGAAGATTCTAAATTCTGTTTTGCCGCGGAGCGCAACCCCAATATAATATAAAATCCACGGCAACCTGTCTAACCAATCTGCATCCGTCAGTGGAGGAGATGGACACACCAACACTTCAGTTTATTACCTCCGCCAAGGAGGCAATGCTTTTACAACCGTAAAACGGGGCTACAAGGGACGGCGGGGTAATATGGGACACTTTTCTAAATGTAATTCTGCTTTTTTAATTTTGCTTCCGCCTAGATTTGATGAAGGATTCATGGATATTTGACAATAACAACACAACTCAGCGTCCTGCTCAAAATAAAAAAAGCAGAATTACATTTAAAACATTTCCCAGAAAAGTGTCCCTTATTAACCCGCCGTCCCTTATAGCCCCGTTTTACACTACTGAACCACTAATCCTATCACTATCACATTGATTGTCATTCATTAATTGTCTGTTTATTGCACTGTCCATGTCAAATAAACAAATAATCATTGTGAATCCAATTGCTAGTCATATCTTTTCATGCTCAGGGAATCTGAAAACGTACACACAAACACTGTATGGGGGGAACTGTGCCGCTTGGCGGAGGTCTGCGCTCTCCGAGTGCTTTTCTAGTTTTGTCATGGTTTACATAAATGATAAAAATATAAGTACTTTTTGTATTTTTATTCTAGTGTTTCTTTTTTCTATTGAGAGAGTAGGGAAGGGAAAGAAATATTCATAATAGTAATGTACTCATGCATACTTAAATTATATGATCAGGTGGGTATAGTAACCAGAAATTCTACTCATGTAAAAGCAGTGCTTTGAAATTAATGATTAAAAGTAGACAACCAAAAATTTCTAGTTGAGTTAAGGGTACAAAGAGCAGCCACTTAAAAACTTGAGTAATGACTTCAGTCTTGAAGGTTTGAGGTTTTTCTCAAAAATTTATAACAATTTTCTTATAGTTTTCTACTTTTCTCTGTAAATCTAAAGTTGAAACCATGTTCTCAAATTTGTAATTTCCTCTTGTAAAATTGACTTTTCTTGTACATTTGAAACTTTATTATAAATTTGTGGATTATTTTGTGACTAATTTTTGTCTGTTTTTTAAAATCAAATTATTGGGGTTTTTTTAGATAAATTTGAAACAGACTGTGATAATTTTTTTTTACTTTTTCCTTACAACAATTTACATTTTTGACCATAATTTTGCAGTCAGAACAGAACAATAATTTAACTCTGATTACAAAGAAAAAAATATAAATAAAATTGTATTTAATGAAATAAATTAATTTAAATGACCAAGGATGCCGTTATTTCTGTTATAATATTTCTTTATATTTACCTCCGCCAGGCCGAAAGGCCAGGAGGAGGTAATGTTTTTGCCGGGGTTTGTCTGTGTGTTTGTCTGTTTGTCTGTCTGTTTGTCTGTTGGTTAGCAAGATAACTCAAAAACTTTTGGACGGATTTCAATGAAACTTTCAGGCGTTGTTGGAAATGGTACAAGGAAGAACTGATTAAATTTTGGGGATGATCCGCATCACCGTCTGCATACAGGAATTTTTTAAAGCATTTTTCCACACTGTGACATACGGCCATTTTCAACATGTGCGCAGGCGCAATGGAGGGCGCTGGGCGTCATGTCTGACCAACACAAACTCCGCCTTCTTCAACGTTTTAGCCACAAAAGCATGCGGAAAACACTGGTGGCCTGGGCCCGCCAGCGTGCCTGTGCCAGCCATAGGCGCTGCGCACATTGCGCTGGTCGTCGTGTCTGACCAACACAAACTCCGCGTTCTTCAACGTTTTAGGCACAAAAGCACGCGGAAAACACTGCTGGCCTGGGCCCGCCAGCATGCCTGTTTTTGCGCCACGCTGCAAAACCTGACACGGCCACCTGTCCGCCGCCCGATTATTTGCCACAAATTCCCCGCCCAGCTATAGGCGCTGCGTAAAAACGACCTCTCTGCCGGGGAAGATTCTAAATTCTGTTTTGCCGCGGAGCGCAACCCCAATATAATATAAAACCCACAGCAACCTGTCTAACCAATCTGCATCCGTCAGTGGAGGAGATGGACACACCAACACTTCAGTTTATTACCTCCGCCAAGGAGGCAATGCTTTTACAACCGTAAAACGGGGCTATAAGGGACGGCGGGATAATATGGGACACTTTTCTAAATGTAATTCTGCTTTTTTAATTTTGCTTCCACCTAGATTTGATGAAGGATTCATGGATATTTGACAATAACAACACAACTCAGCGTCCTGCTCAAAATAAAAGAAGCAGAATTACATTTAAAACATTTCCCAGAAAAGTGTCCCTTATTAACCCGCCGTCCCTTATAGCCCCGTTTTACACTACTGAACCACTAATCCTATCACTATCACATTGATTGTCATTCATTAAATGTCTATTTATTGCACTGTCCATGTCAAATAAACAAATAATCATTGTGAATCCAATTGCTAGTCATATCTCTTCATGCTCAGGGATTCTGAAAACGTACACACAAACACTGTATGGGGGGGAACTGTGCCGCTTGGCGGAGGTCTGCGCTCTCCGAGTGCTTTTCTAGTTATAGTTTTTTTTTTTTTTTTAGAAATCTCCTCACCATCCAGACAGCAGGAAAAACCTCCCTTATTTTGAAATCAGATGTTGGCACGTTTAGTTTGTCTGAAGGCTGCTGACGGATTAAAGTCACTGACTTGGTGAATTTTGGTATCTTAACCTGCCAGGTACATAACAGGGAACTGTAGCGGCTCTAAAGACATAATTCACCACAATATGTGTTCATGTACAGAATGATCTGTTTAGGCAGTTATAGTTGTGCTCTCAGGCTTTCTCATCAGGCACCTCTCTAGGCAGCCGCTGAAGGACCTCAGTTTATAGCTAGCGATTTTAGCTGTTGCTTTTTGTCACTGCCACTGGAGAATAAAAACGGCACGCCTGCTCGTGCGAGAAAAGAGAGAAATTGCCAGTCTCTTCATTCCTGCAATTCCTACAGAACAGAACATAATATTGTAGTGGCTGGTGAAATATGTCCTCAGCAATTCATCGGTCTCCCGCCTTTCCCTTCATATGAAGCCGGCTGCATATGAATTCTAACCACGTCTCTTAGCTAAGCGACTCTTCCATTATTGCTCTCGTTTCCAGCAGGTTAAAACCATGATAAACGCCAGTGCTTACATACTGCTTATGATTTTTTTCCCCACATTTAAAGTACTTTAACAAACTCATGTTTCTGTCGGACAGTCGCGCTTAGCGAGACGCTGACTCACTGGAAAACTCACGTGAGCGGGGCGCTTCTAAACTCAGCGCGGATGACAACCATGCGCGTTGTTCGTGTGCGCGCTTGCCGAAAGTCATCGCTTCATATATTTTTCTTAATAAATTCATATCGCCTTGGCGAGGCAGTAAAATTTCTGGCGCGGCGGCTCACCACCGAGAAATGTTACCAGAAGAAACCCTGAACCACAAACAAATATGCAAATCTAACACGACAGCCAGTGTTGTAACATTTTATCCATCTTTAGAAGTAAAATCATTACTACAGCTTGTCAATGAGCTTTAAAGCTGTGAATCTCTGATCTGGACACGGACAAATGTGCGCCCCCAGCAAACCCCCAAGGAGAACCCCTCCTCCCGGTATGACTCCCAGTAAAGGAAAGATGAGTATCTGATGAGACGGGTGTGTGTCAAAATGCGCAGCAGATAAGACAGGTAGGTGTCAGGCATGGAAAGAGAGAGAATATTCAGTATTTTTTTTTTTTTCAGAAAAACACAGACTTCAATAGATGATACAGAGCAACAGAAGAAATTATTTCTTTTTTCTCTACACTCAGTACCGAGTGGTTGAGCACTGCTGTGGATAGGGAGTTTTCAAATGAAGGTGCTGCCATAATTTCCAAATCTATACTCTTTAACATGCTGATAGAAAAGTTTCATATTTGTGCTTTGCTTTGTCTCAGAGTCTGTATGAAAGTACTAAAGACGCTGATGCAGCTGAAGGTGTTATTGCTTGTTTTAGCACGCATATATTGTTCTGGTGTGACTGGTGCTGAGAAAGTCTGACTGTTCCTGAGAAAGAAATAATCTGTACACCAAGTTTTGACCAGATGTACTGAACCAATCACCATGGACATTTTCTCCTCCACCTCTCGGATAATGGAGAGCTTAAAGGACTGAGTGATGTGTGTTTCAGTCAGAATGATACGCGAGTAGGCTCTGAGACTGTTATTGTATTGTTCTCCACTGGCCAGTGTAATTAAATTTGCTGAAACTTTGATCCTGCTTGATTCTTGACTGAAGGTTAAGAAGATTTTTTCTAACACATGCATTCAATGCAATTTAGCTGTTGTAATGGAGAATTATTTTTTTCATCCTTTTTATTCAAGTTTTCAGCAAGAGTAGCTACTTCATTCTCACTTAATTGTGTTAAAGTCTGTATTTGCTGTTGCATAAAGTAGTTTTTCCGTATAGCAGAAGTTTCTGCTCAATTTACAAATCACTGTTTAAATAGGAAATTTTTGACAATCCTGTACTTTTCTTGAGATGTTATAAAATATCATTGCAGTAAACTATGGGGGGGGGGGGGGTCATCTTCTTTAAAATTTGTAATTCTTCCCACAACTTTTTGTGCAAAAAGACCTCTCCAAACATTGCAACTTTTATCGCAACTTTTTAAAAAAGCTCCCACAAATTCAGGCTTTTTGGGCCACAACAATCATAAAAACATCCTGCGAAATCCTGGTGGGACTGACCTTCTCTATAGTTCTCCATCAACACTCTTAGAGCAAACGTTGCATCTGTAGTACTCAAAAGGTCACCACTCCAGTTCATATAAATATATTCCTTGTAAATGTAATTTTTTCTCTAAATTTGCAACTTCTCTTGTTAATTTAGTGGCCCCCTTTTTCCACTCATATATATGAAATTTCTGTCATGTAAGATTGAGTTTTCTTACATTTTTGCTAATTTAATCATAAAAAGTGATTTATTTTTTTTTGATAAATTCTCTCTTGATCATTAAGTTGCTTAACCCCTTGCACTCTGGTCAGTTTCCCTAAAAACGCCAGAAAATAACGTACCCAAAGTAAATCAAAAACTGTTCTTCAACCCTTTGCAGCATCTTCATGGGGATGGTCTCATTTAAAAGAAAACACTGAATTTTTGGCAAAACAGTCATAATCTCTCTAAGTGCTCCTGCCACTGAGTAACAGTCATCTAAACATACTGAACTTGAAGAAAATAAATTTCGCCTGGGTGTTTTTTTGGATACAAATGCTTGCAAATAACACACAGCTTCAGATATGGGCTGGAAAATGCAACAGAAATGTAGAACCAAGTGTTATCCAGCTGAGGTCAAAATTTTGTAACAATACCACAAAAAATGAATATATTACACAGCTTTTTTGTCAGGTTGTTCCCAGGCGTTTTTGAACTGTGCCAAATGGCACAGTTTGGAAAAACGTCTGTAACTTTTGAATGATTCAATATAGAAGCTTCATCTTGGGCTCTAATGAAAGGTGAAGGGCTGTGTGTGTGTGTGGGGGGGGGGTTGTTTATTCATTCATGAATGAATGAATGAACAAACAAGCCCCCCACGTAAAAAATGTGTGGCTTTTTTTTTACAAGAAAAAATAACCTACAGTGCACTAAAAATTATACTAAAATATTTGTAATGTAGAAGATAACAACCCCCACCCCCGCTACAGAGGATGGACATCGCCCACCACTACATGACGGAAAGCGGTGACGGTGCGCCGCGGTCTACTACGCACAGTTGGACTAAAATATCTGCAATATATCTGCAATCCGCTACAGAAGAGTAGCGGGGGGGGGGGGGGGGGGGGGGGTTCGCAACATGACGGACCCGGACCGGAGCGGTCTGAGTCCGTCATGTTGCGATAACGCACAGTTGTAATTTACCGATCGGTCAAAAGTCATTTGGATTACGATTTTCAGGGATAAAGAATAATTTAGCTTATAACACTTACCTGTCCACAACAGCAAAGTTGCTGGCGAACATCTCTTCCTCATCGTCAGACGAACATGATGCTGGTCCGCTTGTTACGGACTCGTGGTTCTGGTCACGCGACCCGGTCAAAACATAATTCCATTATTGCAGTTTTGCGCTTCCATGATTGCGGTTTTGGCGAACGATTTTTCAAAACAAATAAGAACAGTAGTAAGAAAAAAAGACTGGCAAACGCCTGTGTGTGTCACCCAGCCTTACACAAAACAGCTTTCGAACTTCTGTGCTTCAATTGGCTCGCTGTATTCGCAGCCGTTGGTAGGCGGGTCCTTCTTGCTAGGTTTTCAGTCATTGGTTCTTCAAGGTTTCAGAAACCCAATTCAAGGCTCTTATTAGTCGAATGAGAGGTCAATCACATCTAAACCAATCAAAGCACTCCTCTGGCTTTCTGTTCGCGGCTGTGTCTGTAGTGGAAGAACGGAAATGCAGCTTTTTTTTTTTTCAGTGCGCTCTAGGACACAGTGCCCTCGTGCGCTCTAGGACGCAGAGACGTGTCCGCCCGTGGTACACCGGAGTGCAAGAGGTTAAATTGTCCTAAACAAGGACTTAAACAAATTGTCTCTTCATCTTGGTAAAACTAAATGTGGAATTTCCAAATATTACACAGTAAACACCAACAGAAAACTCAAAATAAATGACGATGAAATTGACACAGTCCTGGAAACCAAATTTCTAGGAGTTATTGTTGATAGTAAACTAAATTGGAAATCACAGTGGGTAATAATTCCCCTTGTTCTGTGTGTTCTTAGTTTTAGCTTGTATTTTAGCTCCAGTGTTTCCTCAGTGGAGACCCTCATGCTGGATGCTGCCTGGCCCATCTGCAGGGGTGTTGGTCTTGTGCGTTGCTCTAGCTTGGGTGGGTGAGGGCTTTATGCCACGGCCTACAGCTGTGATGCGGGCCCTGGCCTGTCCTGGTTGGGGTGGCCTCTGTGGTTATGGGCTGTGTGGTCTCCCGGTGTGGGGGGCTCCACAGGATGGTTGCTCTTTGACATGGTGCCTCGGCGCCTAGCGATGTCTCTTATTTTATGTAAGATGAGTAGGGGGTGGTTGTATGTGCCTGTGTGTGTGTGCGTTTTGTGGGTACGTTTATGGGTTGGAAGGGGCGGGGATGTATTGCGTAAATATATGTAGCTAAATGTGTCTACTGTTTTTATGTATGTAAAGCACTTTGCGCAGCATCTAATGTTTGAAAAGTGCTATACAAATAAAGTTTGATTGCTTGATTGATTGACATATAAATGATGTAAAAAACAAAATGGCCAAATCAACAGTTATACTAAATAAAGCAAAAGACTTATTATGTCATAACTGATTATGTGTTTTATACAATTCATTCATTGTTCCATATATGTGCTATTGTGTAGAAGTTTGGGAAAATACTTGCAAAACAAATATACATACTTTGGGACACATATGTGGGTTTCATATGCACAAATGTATATCACCTTATGCTTCATATGTATATCACTGTATGCTTACTGTATGCTTCACGTCTCAGATGAACAAAGGACTGAGCCTCCTCGGAGATAACAGGAGGATGTAAAATATGGTCTTTGGTATGCAAAGAGATGGCTGTGGGGGATTTCCTGGCTGCCAGTGACTTTGGGTGGAGGTGATAAGATCTGAAAGGGATGCATTGTTACTTGGGATTAAATGCAATGTGTCTGGAGCTTTGAAGCTCCTGGGGTATAAAAAGAGATGAAGGTCTGGGTTTCTTTCTCTTTTCTGTATTGCTGATGTTGGAGAATGTGAATAAACCTGACTCGTGAGATAAACTCTGCCTCGTCCTTTCACATTTCCACACTGGTGACCCTAAGACGATGAGTGAAAGAAATTCCCCCGAACCAGCCGGGTCAGGAGCTCCCAGCCAGGCGTATGCCGCTACCGTCCAGCTACCGGACTTTTGGCAAGACAACCCGTGCTCCTGGTTACTCTTGGTCGAAGCACAGTTCGCCCTCCGGGGGATAACGGTAGATGAGACGAAATTCTACCATGTAATCGCCAAGCTCGACAACCGCACGGCTCGGCATGTGCAGAGCCTTTTGGAGAAGCCACCGGCCGACGACAAATACTGCGCGTTGAAGGTTGCGCTCATCCAGCGCTTTACTCTCTCAGTCCAGGAGAGAGCGGAGAGACTCCTGGCTCTGAACGACTTGGGAGATGGCACGCCCGTTGACCTGATGGAGGACATGCTGAGGTTGAGGGGCTCAGATGGCAACGACTTCCTCTTCACCCACATTTTCCTGAGAACCCTACCGTTGGCCACGAGAGCGACCCTGGCCGGTTCGCCGTTGTTGGCCCAGCAGGACTTCCGCGCACTGGCCCAGGAGGCGCACCGGATTCTCAACGCCAGCAAACAGCGCACGGCCACCGCAGCCGCGACGGAGTGCGGCGCGACGGCCAGAGACGGCGGTAGCAGACCCACCGACGACGGGGGCCAAGGATCGCGGAGGAGACACCCTCTGTTTCTACCATCGCCGCTTTGCAGAGAAGGCACACAAATGTATACCAGCGTGCCATTTCAAGCGCTCGGGAAACGCCAAGACAGGGGGTCGGTAGCAGCTGCGGCCCTCGGGGAGGAGAACAAGCTGCTCTACTTGAAGGATGTGCGCTCGGGGAGGCATTTCCTCGTGGACACAGGCTCCCAGTTGAGTTTCATCACACCTTCCTCCGCTGACCGGCTGTCGCCTTCCAGTGGTCCCGGGGTGTCAGCAGCGAACAGCTCGGCGATTAAGACCTTTGGTGAGAGGACTCTGCTTCTGTCCCTACACGGCCGTACATTTGAGTGGACTTTTGTCATAGCTGCAGTGAATTTCAATATGTTAGGGGCTGATTTTCTGTGCTCACATGGTTTGTTGGTTGATCTTACTAACAGGCGCCTGGTTAATGCACTCTCTTTTTATTCTATTCCCTGTACAGCTCGAGTGGCCCCGCCAACAGCACAAGCCAACGTCACAGCTGCAGGTGGTAAGTTCCACACACTCCTCACTCAGTTCCCAGCACTCACGGTCCCAACATTTTCGGCGGCCGTGGCTAAATACGGGGTGGAACATTTTATTACTACCACCGGACCGCCCGTTTTTGCAAAAGCCCGGCGCTTGGATTCGGCTAAACTGACCATAGCGCGCGAGGAGTTCGCCAACCTGGAAAAGTTGGGCATCATCAGGCGTTCGAAAAGCCCATGGGCTTCACCGCTTCACATGGTCCCGAAAGCTGATGGCTCGTGGTGACCTTGCGGAGATTTCCGCAGGTTCAACAATGCTACAGCGCACGACCGCTACCCAATCCCGCATATCCAAGATTTTTCAGTTCATTTGGCGGGGGCGCGCGTTTTTTCTAAGATAGACTTGGTACGCGGTTACCACCAGGTCCCAGTACGCGCTGAGGACATACCCAAAACAGCGGTAATAACTCCGTTCGGTCTATTCGAGTTTTTGTGCATGCCGTTTGGGCTTAAAGGTGCGGCGCAGACATTCCAACGCATGATGGACACGGTGTTGCGCGATCTCCCCTTCGTGTTCGTCTACCTGGACGATATTTTGGTAGCCAGCGCGTCCGAAGACGAACACAAAAACCACCTCACGGCAGTTTTCCGGAGGTTGGGAGAGCACGGGTTAATAATCAACCCAGCGAAGTGTCAGTTCGGGGTGACGCAGATTGATTTTTTGGGGCATCGCGTCTCTCCAGAAGGAGCGGTTCCTCTGCCTGACAAAGTGCGCACGGTAACAAATTTTTCCCAGCCACAAACGGTCAAAGCGTTACAGGAGTTTTTGGGAATGGTGAATTTTTATAACCGTTTCCTCCCCCGCGCAGCGCAGCTCATGCAACCATTATATGCCGCACTAAAAAAACAAAAACCCACAAATAAAATCGAATGGTCTCCGGAGCGAGAGCGAGCATTCTCGGAAGTCAAAACAGCCCTGGCAAACGCTGCGTTGTTTGCACATCCAGACCCAACGGCCCGCATAGCGCTCACTACTGACGCGTCAGATGTTGCCATAGGGGCGGTCGTGGAGCAGCATGTAGCCGGGGCTTGGCAACCGCTCACCTTTTTCAGCAGGACCTTGCGCGATAGTGAACAAAAATACAGCGCATTCGACAGGGAGTTGTTCGCTCTCCACTTGGCCATTCGCCACTTCCAATTCTGGCTGGAGGGACGCCGTTTCACCGCGTTCGTTGATCACAAGCCGCTGACCTTCGCGATGGCCAAGGTTTCAGAACCGTGGTCAGGCCGGCAGCAGAGACAGCTGGCCGCGATCTCAGAGTTTACTACCGATATCCAGCATGTGGCGGGTAAACTTAATGTAGTGGCAGACTGCCTCTCGCGCGCCGTGGCGGCTCCAGTCCGCGTGGGGGTAGATTATGCAGCCATGGCCGCGGATCAGGTTAGCGACGCGGACGTGCGCGCGCTCCAGTCTGGACCAACAGGGTTAAGGCTGGAGAACAGGGTGCTGCAAGACGGTATGCCCCCCCAATCTGCAACGTCCCCACTGGGCAACCGCGTCCGGTGGTACCCGCCGCGTGGCGCCGCTGCGTTTTTGACTCGATTCATTCTCTGGTGCACCCGGGAGTGCGCGCGTCGGTCAAAATGGTGGGAGAGAAATTTGTATGGCCGAGCCTGCGCAAACAAGTTAGGGAGTGGGCAGCAGCCTGCATGGCCAGTCAACGAGCCAAGGTACACAGACACACGAGAGCTCCCTTAGAGCCGTTTCACATCCCGGCTAAGAGGTTCGATCATGTTCACGTGGACCTCGTAGGCTCCCTTCCGCCGTCACAGGGGTGCACACACCTTCTGACAATGGTAGACTGCACCATGCGCTGGCCGGAAGTGGTCCCACTGGCGTCAACCACAGCCGAGGAGGTGGCGCGCGCGTTTTTAACAGCATGGGTAGCGCGTTTTGGAGTCCCGTCGGACGTTACGTCCGACAGAGGCCCTCAATTTGTTTCAGAACTTTGGTCAGCAATGGCCCGCAGCCTGGGGGTAACGATCCACCACACAACCGCGTACAATCCGCAGGCTAACGGGTTATGCGAACGTTTTCACAGGTCATTGAAAGCGGCTCTCAGAGCGTCACTTACGGATGCAAATTGGGTGGACAGGCTACCATGGGTTTTATTGGGGATGCATTCTGCACCTAAAGAGGATTTAGAAGCCTCCCCGGCGGAGCTAGTTTTTGTGCAGCCACTTCGGCTGCCCGGGGAGTTTCTCCCAGATAATCCTGCGCCAGAATGTTCCCCGGCTCAGCGGTTGCGGCGTGGCATGGAATCGGGCGCGGTGCCTGGCCCTGTTCACCACAGTTTTCCGCGCGTTTTTATACCTAAGGCTTTAAAAAACGCAGAGTTTGTTTTTGTCACACACGATGCCCATCGCCCGCCGCTACGACCACCTTATGATGGGCCATTTAGAGTGCTCGAAACAGGGGATAAGCATTTTTTGCTAGATTTGGGGGGCAGGAAGGAGAAGATTGGCATTAACAGGCTCAAACCCGCCTTTGTGGTGGCGGATGACGATGTGCTGTTGGCCACGGCTCCTCGGCGCGGCAGACCCCCTAGAGAACATCCCCCAGAACACCCACAGGGATTGACTAACAATTCTCACCCTCAGACAGCAGCCCCCCAGCAGGATGGCACCACGGAAGTGTTGAAGCCGGCTTACAGCAGATACGGGAGGAGACTGAGGCCCAAGCAACACGTGGGCTGATGTGTAATGATTTTATCATGACAGGCTGACTGTTATTCCGTTGTTACATCTTAGACGTTTGGGGGGGGGGGTGTCATGTGGGACACATATGTGGGTTTCATATGCACAAATGTATATCACCTTATGCTTCATATGTATATCACTGTATGCTTACTGTATGCTTCACGTCTCAGATGAACAAAGGACTGAGCCTCCTCGGAGATAACAGGAGGATGTAAAATGTGGTCTTTGGTATGCAAAGAGATGGCCGTGGGGGATTTCCTGGCTGCCAGTGACTTTGGGTGGAGGTGATAAGATCTGAAAGGGATGCATTGTTACTTGGGATTAAATGCAATGTGTCTGGAGCTTTGAAGCTCCTGGGGTATAAAAAGAGATGAAGGTCTGGGTTTCTTTCTCTTTTCTGTATTGCTGATGTTGGAGAATGTGAATAAACCTGACTCGTGAGATAAACTCTGCCTCGTCCTTTCACATTTCCACAATACAATCTTTTAACAAAAAAAAAAAAAAAGCTATACAGGTCACAACCAATAAACCTTATTGTGAGCCAAAAAAAATCCCTATTTATTGAATTAGGTGCATTAAAATTTCTTAATTTGGTAGATTACGGCACAATTCAAATAATGTATAAGCTATACTGGAGTGGTGGCCTAGTTGATAGAGCATCCGCACCTACAACCAGGAGGCTGGGGGCTCAAGTCCCAGCCGGGTCATACCAAGACCAGATTAAAATAAAATGGTACTTCCCACCTTCTAGCTTGGTGCTCAGTGTAATAGAATGGGGGAAGGAGAAGTTGTTTGTGGCGGTGCCTTGCATGGCAGCGACCCCTCTGATTCTACATGTGATTAACACTGTAGACAAGAGAAATGTAATTTCATTCTACTGTACATGATTGGCTTATTCTAAGGCAAACAATGGGCAGTTACCACTGAATATCCAGAAGCTGTTTAAAATCAGAAAAATGCATACAATTTACAGGAACTCTTGTTTGTGTAAAAGCTCATTTTAGAACCATAAAAAGCAACACTGTTTCTGTTAAGGGCACTGAACTCTAGAACAATTGTCCTGACAATATTAAAATGTGTAGAACAGACAAACTGTTTAAGAAAATGTACAAGGTAAAGCTACTTTCTCAGTGACCCTGTTTACATGGTCACGAGTAAACCGATTACGGGAGTAACCCGATAAAGGTAATAAACGGCTTATAGTGTTTACATGCACCGAGTAAACGGTTCATTGGGCAAATAAACTAGGTGTGTTAATCTGTTTTCTCATAAACCAATAATGGGCTTTAACTGATAAAGTTAATCAGATTACTCTGTTTACATGACAGTTGGAATAATCAGGTGACTCCAGAAAGCTGATTATAATCAGTTTACTCATGACCATGTAAACATGGTCATTATCATGTATCTCTTTAGAATATGACATCAGTTGTGTTTTTTTTTTTTGGTTTGTTTTTTGCCTTGGCATGAATTTGTGTTTTTTTTTCCCTCTGTAGAGGTTGATGATGCACAAGATTTTGGACTGATAAAGGGGTCGTAGGTCGCATAAGCTCTGCTTCTACCTACACACTTTGGGCTTTCATTGTTTTTGTTTTGTTTTAAATATTTTCTCATACTTTTTTAAATGTATTATGAAACCAAACCGAATACACTTAAACTAAACTTGCTATTGTTTTTCCTGTGAATTTGTGACATTTTTATCCTAAATTTGTACTGTTTTGGTAAATTCGATAAAGCTGAATTTGCAATTTACCTTTAAGTTAAAATTAAAATCAAGCTGTGAAATGAAAAGACATTTGATCATCCAAACACCAAAGTTTGAAAACTGAATAGCCCTGTAGCAAGAGAATATACAGATAAAGGAATATTTCAGCACAACCCTAATGGCTTTACAGTTATGTGACATATTCTTAAATACTTTTAAAAAATAAGGTCAGATTTTAACACAGATATGCCTCAGTAAACACACAAAGTAAAAGTTTTTTTCCTGTTGAGCAGACGATTGTCCTATACTTCCTTTACTTGTTTTTCTGAGCAGGAAATGTTGCATTTCTTAACTGTGCACATGATAATGAATCCTTATTTTTGTATTATTGCTTTTGAATTTAACAGTATATTCGCATCTCTATTTCCTTCGTTCCTCTTGTTCTTACCGTTTTGTTAAAAACAAAAACAAAACTTGGCATCCACACATCAGACCTAATCCAGAAAGAATTCAGTTATTACCTTCAGCTAGCGGTGACTGAAGTGCTAACGGTTGCAACATGGCGCTGACGTCTGAGAAACAAAACAAGGCTTCACTCCCACCGCTACACTTACCCACAGACGCTTCTGTTTATATCCTCCACTGCAAAGCTTTGAAACTCTTCGTAGTCACGCTACCATTTTTAAAGGAGTCTGGCTTTATTTCTTTTATTGCTATTAATAAAATACTGATACAGTAAAACGCAGCAAACCAAACAGGTTTCCCCGTCGAGTCTTCTGTACATTTCAGAGTGCCCGCTCTGCGTGTACGTCAGACGTGATTGGCTAGGAAATTTGAGTTTCGCATTTTGATTGGTTGGGAGCACATCCGGGGCGTGTCATGATTCGAATTTCTTTCCTAGCCACGCCCACTGGGCGGGTAGTGGTGAAGAGGATTTTTTTTAAAATGAACTTTATTTGAACAAACTTCAAAAATACAAACAAAGGGACGTGTCATGAAAACAAGGAAATATTTACTGAGGCAGATTCAAGGATTCATAAATATCTTAAGGCTTTCTGGTTTTCCAGTCCATAAAGTGATCGAAAATAAAGATCCAATTCAATTTTAAATTCTTGAAACCTTGGCTTTTTCTTGGTCCATGTACATTTATGAATATAATATTTGCCTAAAATAATAAAACAATTCAGCATAAACACTCTCTCTTTTTCTATATTGCACCTTCTGTAATAAAAATAACACATTTCTTATCTATACTAACTTTCTTCCCATAAGACATATTAAATACACATTCAATTTCTTTCCAAGAGAACTGAACATAAACACAGTCATAAAAAAGATGACAGACAGATTCACTACTACTGAAAGTACAACTTTCATCCACCCCGACCTTAAATTTTGATAGAACCTGATTTGATGGATAAATTAAATGCAAAATCTTAAAAGAAACTTCTTTAAGTTTATTGGTGATACTGAAGCGGCATGAAATAATAAGAAGCGAACTGAGAGTTTAAAAGGGAGTTTATTAATCATACCGCCATCACAGACTCACTCCGGCGCCGTGCATGCGCACCAGAGCGAGCCCGGAGGCTCTCCAGCAGATAAGCAATGCGTGCGGTAAGATGAGCAGTGAGAGAGAGGGAACATGAATTTCCGTCGGCTTATATACCCAGTTACAGACAATACATGAAAGGCATGGGACATTTGCATCAGAGTAAGAGCAGGAAGCTTGAACACAATGCATGAATGGCACATTAACATCACAGTACTGAGCAGGAAAGGGCCAGACGAAGCCAGGCTGCCTGTTGACATTAATACACACATTTCACTGTTATGTTAATTGCTCTAGTTGAGCGGTCTGTTTGTCCCAGTCTGTTGTGGGGGTGCCCCACAATACAATATT
Organism: Pholidichthys leucotaenia; assembly: GCA_020510985.1. Classification (NCBI taxonomy): domain Eukaryota; kingdom Metazoa; phylum Chordata; class Actinopteri; order Cichliformes; family Pholidichthyidae; genus Pholidichthys; species Pholidichthys leucotaenia. The sequence continues at coordinate 218,976,716 of CM035842.1, read as the reverse complement.
TGTTAGTGTAAGTCCAGGTACCTTTCCAATTAATACTGCCAAACTCAATTGTTCATTTATTTATTGAAGATGGCATTAATTGTATTTGACACATTTTTCTAAATAATTTATTGGAACATTTCTTATCTTTAATATTCACACCATCAATTGTAAGATTCATACTGAAAGGATCATTCTTCTCAACAAAGTCATGACCCTCTAACAGTTTCAATAAGCCTGAGGGTATTGCCTTGATAAATGTTGAAAATTCTTTTTTATTAAATAATATTCCATACTTCCTGGTGAACTCTGTGCAGGTGTACAAGTTACCTTTGTCTTTGAACAACTGTGTTACCAACAAAACATTTTTTTGGCCCAGTTATCCAAAAATAAACTTTTATTGCGATATTTGATGTCTTTATTGTTCCAGATCAGGCACCTGTGTGGAAAGAAGTTGTGTTTGGAAATAATTAGCCAAGATAATAGTGCCTGTTTATGAAAGTTTTATAATTTGACTGGAATTCTTGCACATCATAATTACAATTCAAAAGAAATTCAATCCCACCCAGTTTGTCAAATACAATGTTTGGACTATGAAACCACAGCTTGTTTTTATTTAAAATATAATTTTTTTTATCAACTTGGTTTTCAAAATGGCATTGGATGTCCCAAAATCAATCATGTCCACCCCTCCACCCACAGCTGAATTACATATTCCTTTTTTTAAGTAATGATGTCTATTTTTCCAAATAAAATTAAAGAGCTCTTTGTCAGTTCCTTTTATGAACTCTTTTGGAACATCCAGCCCCATAGCACTATAGATCAATCGAGAAAGCCCTTCACTTTTTTTTTTCCACAATATCTTTATTGAACCTTTTTTTTTTTTTTTAACAAACATGATACAAACAATCAAACACTAACACTAAAGTACTACAAAAAAAAAAAAATGCACTAAAAACACCAACAACCACCAACAAAATCAAGTCTTCAACAATGCTCCTCTGTTTAGTCTAGACAATCCAATACATAAGTATACATATTATGTTCACCAGTTTGGAATTTACAAGGTCCACACACATCATTCACCTTCTTCTTCAAGAGTTATGTTTAAATTTTTTACATAATCAATAAAAGGTCTCCATATATTCTCAAACACAATTTCCTTTGATTTTAGTATATATGTTATTCTTTCTAATGGAAGGTTTGTTAACATCTGTCTTAACCACTGAGTCACATCTGGTCTATGAGTCTTTTTCCATAATAGTGCAATACATTTTTTGGCATTAAGCAAACTGAGGTCTATGAATGTTCTTTCACTTTTATTAAAATTATGCTTTTCTGGGTACAGACCCAACAAAAACAGTTTAGGATTCAATATGATTTGTTTTGAGATTATTTTTTCAATTGTTACCCTCACCTCTTCCCAAAACATTCTTATTAATCTACATTCCCATAAACAATGAAATAGGGTTCCTTTACTTTCCATGCATTTTGTGCATGTATCTGGTATATTTTTGTTGTATCTATTTAACTCCTCCGGTGTAACATACATCCGCATTAACCATTTGAAATGTATCAATTTAAGGCGTGCATTTATTGATTTGGTTTGAGCTTCTGTACAAGCCAATTCCCATTGTTCCTCTGAAATTTCAATTTGCAGATCTTCTTTCCAGTAGTTTAATCTTTTCAGTGAATTTTCACTTGAAGATAGTGTCAATGAGTTATAAAACTCTGAAATAATACCCTTTCTTTTACTATCTTTCATCATCATTTTTTCCAAGGATGAATAAATAGGTCGAGTGAGAGCTTTATTTTGATTTGATCGAATAAAGTTTCTAAGTTGAAGATATTTAAAAAAATGTGTTCTATTGAGATTAAATTTGATCCTCAGCTCTTCAAAAGACATTATGTTGTCTGCACATGGCAAATATAAATCCTGAATCTTTTGTATCCCTTTTAAATTCCATACTTTAAATACAGCGTCCGCTCTCCCTGGTTTAAAATATTGATTACCCCATATTGGACTAAATTGTGACAATAACTGTGGTTCTTTTAAATAGTTTTTAGCTTCACACCATATTTTGATCATATGCTTTACAAATGGATTTTTTTTTTTTTTTTTTTTTTTTTTGCTGGTGTGTTTGTTTTTTTTTTTATTTAAGTTTTTGTAAAGGGTATACAGGTCGTTACAGCAATGCAGTGTTTACATTTTCATCACATGTTCCCTTATTTCCTGATATCTGACAACATTGGAAGATTAATTCTTACAACACCCCTTATTTTTTTTTTTTTTAAGTGAAAGAAAAAGTGAAAAGAGAAAAAAAAACAAACAAAAAAACAAATAAAAAAAACAAACAAACCAGTAAAAAACAAACAAAAAGAAAAAGTAAGTAAATAAAGATAAAAGAGCATCTGAGTAGCTTTGGAACAAAGAGAGGAACCATTATTGAAATGGTATTTGTCAAAGATTAGATCTAATGGAAGACACATATGTGGTCCAGGGTTGCCAAAAGTTCATGAACCCATCCATGTCCTGTCTCAGTGCGAATGTCAACTTTTCCATCGAGTAAATGTCTTGGATCACGTTAGTCCAATCTTCAGGTGTAGGACAGTCCTTCAACATCCATTTTTTAGTTAGAGCTTTTTTGCTTGCCAATATTAAAACATTGAATAAGTATTTTTCTCCTCGTCTTTCCAGTGAGTCCGGTAGTAAACCCAAATACAAAGTTACAAAAGAAAAGGGAACTGTAATTTTGAATATTTTCCCCAATATTGTCTGTACATTGGTCCAATATTGGTGGATAACTGGGCATGACCAAAACACATGAAAATGATTTGCAGTCTTTTCACCACACAAGCGCCAACAGTTCAATCCCTTATGGGTAAATTTGTTTTGTGCAGGTGTTCTGAAAAATCTTGCCAAGTTTTTCCATCCAAATTCTCTCCACTGCAGGGATGAGGTACTTTTCCATTGCTGTTTATTTAGCTTTTCCCATATTTCCAGATGTAAAGTGAAATTCCCCTCTTTTTCCCATCTCTCTTTTATATAAGATGTGTTGTCTCCTTTTAAGTCTTGAAGACCTTGGTATATTTTAGAAATGTATCTGATCCCTGGGATCCCTTTATATGCCATTAAGAAGACCTTCAGAACACCTGACTGGGCCCTTTCCAAAACCTCCTTTTTAAGTATATTGTTTATGTGGTGTCTAAGCTGGAAGAACCTGTAAAGGTCTTGATTTATTAGGCCTTGTTTTTTCAAATCTTCAAAACTTCTTAAGATTTGCCCTTTAAAAAAATCGTAATATTTTATCAGCCCCTTCTCCTTCCACTTTTTAAATCTGGTGTCTGTTTTATTAGGAGTAAAGTCCTGATCATAGGCGATCCATTGCAGAAGTCGATAGGGCTCTTTAGTTTGATTCTCTCTGACTATCTTAAACCAAATTTTTAGCGGGGTCTCTATCCACGGGTTAGTGTTATTCAAAAGCTTAGGTAAGACATTGTTCCCTATTATCGCCTGTAGGGGGATGTCACTTGTTATTTGGCATTCGATCTCCTTCCATTGTGCAGAGTAGACTGGGTTACATATCTCTACTAAAGTTTTAATTTGTGCGGCTTTAAAGTAGTCCCTGATATTTGGCAGCGCGAGCCCACCTTTGTCTTTGTTTAGCTGTAGGGTTCTATATCTGATTCTAGGTCTCTTGCCCTGCCATATGAATCTTGAGATCCTTCTGTCCAGCTCCTGCCATGTTTTATTGGGAGGTTCTACCGGTATTGTTTGGAAAAGGTATAGAAGACGTGGAAGTATATTCATTTTGACTGCTTCAATTCTTTGTGCAATACCCAAGAATGGTATCATATTCCATCTTGCTAGGTCAGATTTTATTTTTGTCACCAGTGGATCATAGTTTAGTGATATAATTTTGTTGAGTTGTTTCGGGATATTGACCCCCAGATATTTCATAGATTCCGACTCCCAGTTAGTTTTGAGTTTGCTTAGTGAATAATGATTTGGGTCATAGTTGAATGTTAAAACTTGGGTTTTATGCATATTTAATTTGTACCCCGATAAATCTCCATACTCTGAAAAAACTGAGGTTAGTTCTGGTAAAGAAGTGTCCGGCTGCCCTAGGTATATTAAAATGTCATCAGCAAAGAGTGCTATTTTATGTTCCTTCTGACCAAGTGTAATACCTTGAATTTTTTGGTTTTGTCTTATCCATTGGCTCAGAGGTTCTATGAAGATTGCAAAGAGCAGTGGAGACAGGGGGCAGCCCTGACGACATCCTCTTTCCAGTTCAAAAGATGATGATAAATTACCGTTAATCCTTATTTTAGCTGTTGGTTTTTTATATAATGCCTGTATAGTTCTAATGAAGTTGTTATGAAAATTGAAACTGGATAAGATTCTGTATAGAAAAGACCAGTCAACCGAATCGAATGCTTTTTCAGCATCTAATCCTAATATGACTGCATTTAAGTTATATTTTTTTATATGATGAATTATGTGTAAAGTGCGTCGAATGCTGTCTTGTGTCTGTCTTTGTCTTATAAAACCTGTTTGGTCTAAATGAATTAGGTCTGTCAGTATATTCTCTAACCTTTTGGCAAGGATAATGGTAAAAAGCTTATAGTCCTGATTTAGTACACTGATTGGTCTGTAGTTGGAGCACTCTAGTTTATCCTTTTCAGGTTTAGGTATAACTGCAATGACCCCTTCTCTCCAGGAGGGGGGGATTTCCCCTGTGTGGAGGACATAATTAAATGTTTTCAGGAGGAGAGGAGATAGTTGCTGTTTAAAGGTTTTGTACCACTCTGCTGTATAGCCATCAGCTCCTGGGGATTTGTTAGCTTTAAGTTTCATAATTGCTTTTTCCAATTCTTTAGGATGTATTTCTGACAGTAGTGTTTTATTTTGTGACTCCGTAAGTTGGGGAAGGTTTAATATGTTTAGGAATGCCTCGGATGCATTTTTATGTTTTTTGTGGGAGTATAAGTTCTTATAGTAATTCTCGAAGTTTTTAAGAATATCCTGAATTCTGAATTTTATTTCCTTTGATACTGGGTCTCTGATTTTGTAGATTGCTCTTTCTGTTTGATGTTTCCTCAATTTATAGGCTAGCAATTTTGCCGATTTACTGCCTGCTTCATAGTATTTTTGTTTCAGAAATGTAAGTTTCTTCTGGATTTCTATTGTGTAGATCTCATTTATTTGGTTTTTAATTTCCTTAATCTTGAGCGAGTCAGTAGAATGAGTGTTGCCTTTGTGTTCTTTTTCTAGGTTCCTAAGTTCTGACTCTAATGTGGATAGTTTTTCTTGTCTTAGTTTCTTTTGGGTTGCCAGTTTTGCAATAATCTTTCCTCTTATTACAGCTTTACATGCATCCCACAGTATTAAAGGGGATACTTCTCCATTATCGTTATCTTCCAAATATCTGAGAATATCTGACTCCAATTCATCTTTCAATGGTCCTTTCAGGACATTTGAATTTAACCTCCAAGAAAATGTATTATTTGTGTATTTTTGGATATTTAAGTCCATGTAGATCGGACTGTGGTCGGAGAGATCCATCAGTCCTATTTTACATGTTTTTACTCTACCAATGTCTCTATTAAACATAAAAAAATAGTCAATCCTTGAGTAAGATGAATGTGGAGTTGAGTAAAATGTATAGTCTTTTACACTGGGGTTGAGTTCCCTCCACACGTCACAGACTCCCAATTCTTTTAGTAGCATCCGAGTCTTCCTGTTTTGGGTGTTATTTTGATGTGGGGAATTACCAGAAGCATCCCAGTATGGATTCAGTCTAAGATTGAAGTCCCCACCACATATCACTAAACCTTGAGCTTTAGTTATCATTAGGTCGAATACATTTTTATAAAATTTCCAGTTAGCCCCTGGGGGAGCATACACATTCAGCAGGGTGATATCTTCTCCCTCTAGCCGCCCAGTTACCAAACTGTATCTCCCTTCTTTATCTTTGTGTTCTGATTTTTTTTCAAATGTAATTTTGGTTGATATCAATGTTGCTACTCCCCTCCTCCTCCCTGATTTATATGAAGATGAAGAGATCATTTTAAACCCTTGTCTACTGAGTTTATTGTGTTCCACGTCTGTTAGGTGGGTTTCTTGTAAAAGTATTATTCCTGCTTTGTCTTTTTTCATTTTGCCTAGAATCTTGGATCTTTTAACTGGATTCAGGATTCCTTTTACATTATATGAAATTATTTTGGTTACACCCTGTTTCTCCATTGTGTTGTTTTGTTTAGTATAACTGTGTGGTGGCCCTCTTTTGTGCTACTCAGAAACTGAAAGAACATTAAAAACAAGAAAAACATTAAGAACATAGTGTAAAAAACTTTAAAACAAAAAGCTGTCAAAAGAACTTCCTGAGCTGAGGTCTTTTTAAAGACCCTGTAAGAGCCTTGATGGAGTGAAGGCTCTGAGGGAAATTCCTCAAACTCTGTTACGTGTTGAGGGCCCTCTCTTACCACTGAAAGTTGTCCCATGCTTTTAACGTGAGTTTCAGAACCCAATCCAAACTTGTAATGATTTTTTTTTTTTCCTTTTATGCCTAAACCCTGTGAAATTGTGTGCACCCTCCCACCCCCATCACATCAAACATTCACGCAAAAACAGTATTTGTTAGTATGAGGAGAACATGTGGATTATTGTCACATTTCTATTTTAACAAGTTTTTTTTTTTTTTTTTTTTTTTTTTATTACAAAGACTTATTTGTTTCAAATAATATGATTGTTCCATGAAATGTTTTACCACATGCTGAATATGCATCTCCTTTAATGTTTGTTACCTTGTATGAGGGGGGTTGGATGTGCGGATTGATTCAAGAGGAAAAAAAAAAAAAGGTCGCTATTCCAACCTGAAAACGGATAGTTTATCCGCGACGCTCTGGTGCTGGGTTTCCCGCTGCTGGTCCGTGGATTTTGAGGGTCTTTGTGTTGTCCATGTTTGCGCTTTGATCTTCACACTCGGGTCTGCCGCGGGTTTAAATACCGTTACCGGGAGCCCTCTTTTCGCCATGTCAGCTGTTGCTTCTTCCGCCGAATTATAGAGACACGTTTCATCGCCGTAGAAGACCCTTAACTTCGCAGGAAATGGTGTCTGAAAGCGCAATTTCTTCTCTCTTAACACCTTTTTCGCGTCATTGTATTCCCTGCGCTTTTTAAGGACCTCCGGGGCGTAATCGTGTTCCACGTAGACTTTTCTCTCCTGGTGCATAAATCCTTTTTTCTGCCAGGCCAGTCTTACAACCTCTTGTTTTATTTTGAAATTGGAAAATCTTACCAACACCGAACGTGGGGGCGCTTCCGCCGCCGGCCTAGCGGCTAATGAACGATGTGCCTTTTCTATCTTCAAGTCGGTGGTTTGTGGAATATCCAATTTCTCTCTTAGTAAGGATTCCACGCATTCTGCCATTGAGTTAAAACCATTTTCGGTTCCTTCTATCAGACCATGAATTCTTATGTTATCTCTTCTTTGTTTTCCTTCTTGGTCGGTTAGCTTAGCCTCTATAGCTGCTTGTCTTTTGCGTAGGTCCAGCACAGAATCTTTGAGCACTTTTATTCGATCCTCTGTTTCCAAGATTCGGTTCTCGGCCTGGTCCACTCTGCTGTTTGTCCTTTTCAATTCTTCTCTGAATTCCTGAAATTCGGCCGTAACATCTCGGCGAAATCGTCGTAGTTCCTCAAATAGTGATTTCAGGCTAACCCTTTTGTTAGCTATCACCAGCTCCTCGTCTTCTGAACGGGGATCTTCCAGTTCAGATTCTCCGGCCGATACGTGTCCTGGCCTGGAGAATTTCAGTTTCTTCTGTTTTCCTTTAGACATGATGATTTTGTCTTTTGATTTTCACTCCTCCAAAAATCCGTTAAGTTTGATTTTCAAGGTGTTATCCTGGATTGAGTCTGAGAGCTTCAGTGTTAAGCTGCAGTCGCCATGGCGTCCAGACCGGAAGTCCTACAAATGGATTTTTAACTTGTTTTTGTAATTTTTTTGCCGAATCTGAGTATATGAATATGGGAAGAGGTAAAGGTAAATTGTATGATTCCATTTCAGTCCAGTGAGGGAGATCATTTGATGAAAAATAATATGTCATAGACCTCAGTTGTGCCGACCAATAATACAACATAAAATTTGGACATTTCAGACCTCCACGATCAAATGGTAAATATAATAAAGACAAACGTAATCTAGCCCTCCTGTTGTTCCATATAAATTCCACTAACTTTTTTTTTTATTCTTGAGAATAGATCTAAAGGTGGTGATAAGGGAATGTATTGAAATAAATAAAGTATTTTAGGTAAAATATTACTTTTAAGTATATTGATTCTCCCGATCATCGACATTGGTAGTGACATCCATCTCTGAGTTAACTCATTGATATCTGACATTAAGGCTTCATAGTTGACACTGGCGACTGATTCTAGCTTAGGCATAATTTGGATTCCTAAATATTTAAACTGATTTACAACATTGAATTGATTTACCTCAGGGGCTGGGTAATTTCTCTGGGTCTCATTTAGCATTAATATTGAAGATTTAGTTTTATTTATTTTATATCCTGATATTTCCCCAAAATTCTTTATTAAATTCAACAAGGTTGGAATTGATTTTTTTTAGATTCGACATAAACAAAATTATATCATCGGCGTACAGGGAGATTTTATGTTCTGTTGGTCCAACTTTAATTCCATATATTTGTGAATGTAAACGTATCGCTATCGCTAAAGGTTCAATTGCCATAGTAAACAGTAAAGGTGAAAGTGGACAGCCTTGTCGACATCCTCTATTGATTTTTATTGGTTTTGAAATATTGTTATTTGTTAGGATTTCTGCTGTAGCATTATTGTATATTATTTGAACCCATTTTATGAAATTATTTCCAAGCCCAAACCTTTGTAGGACTTCAAAAAGAAAGGGCCATTCAACTCTATCAAAGGCCTTTTCGGCGTCCAATGATAGGAGAGCTGTATCCGGTGCTTCTTTATTAAAATAAATAATATTAAATAGTCTTCTTACATTATGGAAGCCTTGTCTACCCTTTATAAAGCCATTCTGATCTCGATTAATAATATTTGGTAAAATTTCTTGTATTCGTCTTGCTAAAATTTTACAGATTATCTTAAGGTCGGCGTTTAATAGGCTTATTGGTCTCATATTTTCACATTTATTAGAGGGCTTACCTGGTTTTGGCAGCAGTATAATTAAGGCATTATTTATGTATGATGGTAAATTATTATTTTGAAATGCTTCTAAAACCATTTCCAAAAAAGGTTTTATTAATTTATTCTTAAATTTTTTATAAAGGTCAACTGGAAGACCATCTGGTCCTGCACTTTTTCCTGATTTCATATTATCAATGGCTAGCCCAACTTCTTCTTGACTAATTTTAGACTCCAATATCTCCCTGTTTTCATTTGGAATACACGGTATAGATAGTTCGTTCAAAAACCCATTTAGTTTTGTTAAATCAGGTTCATTTTTGGTATCATATAATTTTTCATAGTAATCTCTAAAGGCTCTATTAATTTCTAAAGGATCTATAACTACCTGTCCATTACTTTTAATACTGGTAATTGGTGTTTTAATTTCCAATTGTTTAATCTGCCATGCTAATAATTTTCCTGATTTTTCACCTTGTTCATAAAAAGATTGTTTCAATCTTAGAAGACTCGAGGCAGCTCTATTCGCTGATTTTTTGTCGTATTCAGCTCTCAAAATCAGTAATTCATTCTCCAACCTTGGGTCACTTCCTGCATACACTTTTTCCTGAAGATTTTTTATTTTATGTTCCAATTTAGCTCTCTCTTCTCGAGTCTTCTTAGATTTTGATCCTGTATAACTAATAATATGTCCCCTAATAAAAGCTTTGAAAGCCTCCCACTTTACACATGCTGATGTTTGTGTAGTATTGATGTCAAAGAACTCGTCTATCTGTTTTTCTATATACTTGACAAATTCCTCATCCTGAAGCCATTTATGCTGAAATTGCCATCTACCTGATTCCTTTGTCAATTTTTTATCTACATATATTAGACAACAGGGTGCATGATCAGAGATCACAATGTTATCATAAAAGCAGTTTTGAATCTTGGACCTTAATTCTGTGGAAATCAAAAAATAATCAATACGTGAGAATGTCTTGTAGGTACTGGAATAACAAGAATAGGCTTTAACTTGTGGTTTCATTTCTCTCCATATATCTAACAATCTCAATTCTTTCATAAAATGATTAATAGTCATCCTACATCCAATGTGCGTACAATCCAGTCCTGTTGATCTATCCACACCTGGATTCAATGTACAATTAAAATCCCCTGCTATTATATGTTGCCCTGTAAGTGATGATAAGATGAGAAATAAATTAGCAAAGAACTTCTGATCATCTATATTGGGACCATATAAGTTCACAAGATTTATATTTTCTAATAGCAAAGAACCTTGAATGATTACATATCTTCCAAATTTGTCTCCAATTACATTTTTCACTTGAAAAGGAACTGATTTATGTATGAGAGTCATAACTCCCCTGGCTCGGGATGAAAATGAAGAGGTGAATACACTTCCCTGCCATCTACTCCTAATTCTTTTAACATCCTCCTCTATCAGATGAGTTTCTTGTAAAAACACAATTCTTGAACCCATGTCCTTTATTTTATTCATAACTTGTTTAAGTTTTTTTAAATTTTGTAGACCTCTGCAATTCCATGAAGTTAAATTAAGATTAACACTTTGGTCCATGATCAATAGAGAGTTTGGGATTACCTTGCAGTGTAAACATGCTCATACAGAGAAGCAAAAACATGAGTGGTTGAACATTCATCCTACAAACTACACACAAACAAATTTCCCCTTCCCACACTTGTGGCAAACCCCCCAAAATCAAAAGAAAAATTCTGTCTCCCGATATAGCCATCGACCGTTCCACACCCACGGGGAACAGCCTAAGCCACTCCTTCTTCATCCTCCCAATCACCCTAACTCTACTGCTTTTAATGACGTAACATTAACTCTCCTCTGTAGTTTTCCAACTTAACTCCAAAATTTTTAACAACTTTGTACATCATAGTTTTTTTTTTGTTTGTTTTGTTTTTTTAATATATAATACAATCTATATTTTGTAAACTTACTATTTACTTCAAGTCAGTCAGATGCCTGTGCAAATGCTTAATTATTCTACCTTATATTTTGTTCATGCTTAGCTCCCACCAGTCTCTTCTTCTTCTTTGATCTTCTTGATGAACTCCTGCGCCTCCTCTGGGGTCTTGAAGATGTGGGTTCTGCCCTCATACGTGGTCAACAGTCTTGCAGGATAGATTACACCATGACGAATCCCAAGGTTGCGCAGCTCCTTACGTATGGGATCAAACTGCTTCCTCAATTGCTGGATTCCTGTGGCCAAATCTGGGTAGAACCGCACCTGCTGGTCCTGGTGTTTAATCTCTCCTTTAGCACGTGCAGCGTTGAAGATCTTCATCCTGTCTCTGTTGCTAAGAAACTTCATAATTAAGGTCCTCGGCGGTCCCTTATCTCTCCGTGGGCCAATACGATGTGCTTTTTCCAGAATCACTGCTGATTGCAACTCCTCGCTGCCCAGCACCTCCGGAATCCACTTTTCCAGAAAGGAACATACGTCCCGACCTTCTGATTCCTCTGGAAGACCCACCAGCCTCAAATTATTCTGTCTCGACCGAGATTCCAAATCCAAAATATTATCTTCCAGAGATTTATTTTTTTTTTCCAAAGTGTGCACCTTTAATTGAAGACGGGTGACGTCATCTTCAGCACTAGCGAGACGGAGCTCCATCTGCGCCGTTCGTTCTACACAGTCACCCAATTCCTTTCTTATTCCTTCCAACGCTGTCATAATCCCATCAAATCTAGAGGAAAAGTCCGCTCTCATTGAACTCATGGCAGCCATCAGCGCATCTGCGCCATTCCCCGCAGAAATCGCACCGCCGCCAGCCTCCTCCGCCATATATGGAGTTTTGTTTGCTGCGTCACAGACCTGAAAGTCCGTTAATTTGGACTGTTTCGGCGGCTCGCTTTTTCCTTTTCCTGGTTTTCCAGCCTTAGGCTTCGCCGACATATCCTCGCTCAAATGCTGGGATACGTTCTGTCCCAAATGAGAGAGTTATTTGCCGATTTTTTTCTCCAGGAGCAGAGCAGAGCGAGACACGTCCGTCCTACGTGGCAGCCATAACCGGACGCCCTTCACTTTTTAATAAATAAAACACTGTGGAGAATGTGGAAGGACGAGGCTGAGTTTATTTCACAAGTCAGATTTATTCACATTCTCCAACATCATCCAAAAACAGAAAGAGAATGAATCCCCCAACATCTGTCCCTTTTATACCCAGGACATCAAAACACACAGTCACATGGTACTTAATCCCCAGTAACAATGTAACTTCCTCCCGATCTTAACACCCCCCACCTCCAGTCTCTGGCCGCTGGGCGAAATCCCCCACGGCTGTCTCTCTGCATGCCAAAGACTAAACTTCCACATCCTCGTGTTATCTCCAGAGCGGCTCAGTCCTTTGTTCCGTCTCAGATGTGAAGCCTAAGGTGGTATACGTATGAATCATGCAGTGATATACATATGTGCATATACGTGTGCCACAACACATCCTTTTATTGATAAATCTCTTGACAACCATATATTAAATTTTTTTTCCATCTTATCCAAAAAATGGGTTAAAATTCAGTGCTATGGCGCATATTTAGGGCGCATATATGGCATGCTTGTATGGTACGCATTTTCTCCCACATGTATTTAGTAGGCATGACGGTGCATACTCTACAGACTTCAAACGTCCAAAAGGACATGCCCCGGCAGAGACCTCGGCAGGTGTGAAGTGGTTTCTGGGGAGACGGGAAGTCAGAGACAATGTCCCAGCAGGAGCACCCGAGGCGGAGGAGACAACAGAGACGCCAACGAGCCTCGGAGGCTATATGTTACTGAAGGACTGTGGGTTCATATGTTTACTGAAGGACTGTGGGTTGAAGGTGGAATATATTTGATGTGGGGGGTTTTGTGTCTCTGGGGGTATAAGAGCTGTGAGGAAAGATTGTCCTGTCTCTTTTGTTGAGATACTTGCTGTTAGAGGATGAGACTCCAAATAAACCTTTCCTGAGAAATAAACTCAGTCTCGTTTGTGAAGGCATCCTCTACACTGGTGACCTATGACAAACCATGGCCGGTGACGG